>JADRCH010000213.1:2020703-2093934 GCA_019843965.1 Rhynchomys soricoides | reverse complement strand
TATTCATGTGTGTACTATCTGGACTCCTCACTATGTGCATGTATGTACTCATGTGTGTACTATCTGGACTCCTCACTATGTGCACGTATGTACTCATGTGTGTACTATATGGACTCCTCACTATGTGCACGTATGTACTCATGTGTGTACTATCTGGACTCCTCACATCGAGTCCAGAGGAGGGTATCAGGTGTCCACTTCTCCCAGTGCCTATTCCTGTGAGGCAGGGGCTTCCCTGGACTTGGAACTTCAGTTTTCTCCCCTAGGCTGGAAGCTACCAAGCCCCATTGATCCTTTTGTTTCTGCTCAGCTGAGTAGCAGGAGACCCGGGTACCCCGCCTGGCTCACAGGTGCTGGGATCTAAATCCCAGGGTTCATGATTCTGTGCACGTGTTCTTTTTTCTTAAATAATTTATTTCATGTGCACTGGTGTTCTGCTTGCATGTATATCTGTGTGAGGGTGTCAGATTCCCTGGAACTGGAGTTGCAGACAGTTGTGAGCTGCCATGTAAGTGCTGGGAATTGAACCCAGGTCCTTCAGAAGGACAGCCAGTGTTCTTACCCACTGAGCCATTTTCCCAGCCCCCTACACACGTGTTTTTAATCCCTGCACAAGAACCATCAACAGATAGAACACCTTCCTCCTTTTCTTTTGAGACAGGGTTTCTCTGTGTAGCCCTGGCTATCCTGGAACTCATTCTGTAGACCAGGCTGGCCTCGAACTCAAGAGATCTGCCTGCCTCTGCCTCTATAATGCTGGGATTAAGGTGTGTGCCACCACTGCCACCATTCTCTGGCCACCACTACGTTTTTAATCTCTGAGCCATTTCTCCAGACCCTAAATTAATTAATTTTTTATTTTAGGATCTCATTCTGTAGCTTAGGTTGGCCAGGAACTCTATAGCACAGGCTAGCCTGGAACTTGACTTCCTTTTGCCTCAGCCTCCTGAGTGATGGATCATAGTTGTGTGCCACTGCTGCTGAGTCATTCTTGGGAACTGATCGTTTTGTAAGGGTCAGCTGCTCCTGAGAGACTCAAGAATAAGAAGTTTCAAGACAGGGCTTTGGTGACTGGGTCATCCGTGGACAAGCTGCTGTGGAGTGGGCTCTGGTCATCCACAGAGGAGTGTTCTCTGGCTGCAGTCCATTTGCAAGTGCTAGAGACTGAGTGGGTAGTGAAAAAACAGAGTTCCAGGGGGGTGAGACCAAGGTGTCAAAGACAAGCTCACCCTGTCACCTGTGGCCTGATACTGCCCTTCTTCTTGGCTCCCTGCCTCTGGCACAGATGCCCTTCCTCAGAGCTGAACTCTGCAGGGGGAGCCATCTCCCCAACCCTGTCCTTCAGCCTGACACTGAAGCTTAGCTCTGAAAAGACATTAATGTGGCCGGGCAGTGGTGGCACACACCTTTAATCCCAGCACTTGGGAGGCAGAGACAGGCAGATTTCTGTGTTTGAGGCCAGCCTGGTCTACAGAGTGTGTTCCAGGACAGCTAGGGCTACAGAGAAACCCTGTCTCCAAAAAAAAAATAAATAAATAAAAATAAAAAAAAAAAGACATTAATGTGAAGGAGGAAAGCTGGAGAGATGGCTGTGTGGTTAAGAGCACTGGTTGCTCTTCCAAAGGACCCAGGTTCAATTCCCAGCACCCACATGGCACCATACATCTATCTGTGACTCCAATGCCAGGGATTCCAATGCCCTCTTCTGGCCTTCACGAGCACCAGGCATGCATGTGGTGCACAGGCAGGCATACATACATACATACACACATACATACAAACATACATGCACATGCATAGCAGCCATACACATAACATCTTTATTCTTTCTATCTATCTATCTATCTATCTATCTATCTATCTATCTATCTATCTCATCTATAGAGTCAGGGTTTCTCAGTATGGACCTGGCTGCCCTGAAACTCACTCTGTAGACCAGGCTGGCCTTAAACTCAGAAAGGTTGGCCTGCCTCTGCCTCCGGAATGTGAAAGAGAAGGCTCTGGGCAGGAGAAGGGTTGACAGAGACTTACAGCCAGTAACGCTCACTTCCCTCTCTATGATCCGGGAGATTCATGATGACTCTGCAGGAGACACATCTCTTCAGAGACACTATCCCCGGCTCAGCCCCTTTGTTGGTTGCTTTATAGTACAGTGGTGTGTCTATATTCTGTTGTATTGTGTATTTGTCTTAGGCAGGGCTTCTATTCCTGCACAAACATTATGACCAAGAAGCAAGTTGGGGAGGAAAGGGTTTATTCAGCTTACACTTCCTCACTGCTGTTCATCACTAAAGGAAGTCAGGACTGGAACTCAAGCAGGTCAGGAAGCAGGAGCTGATGCAGAGGCCATGGAGGGATGTTCCTTACTGGCTTGCTTCTCCTGACTTGCTCAGCTTGCTCTCTTATAGAGCCCAAGACTACCAGCCCAGGGATGGTACCACCCACAATGCCCCCCCCCCTTGATCACTAATTGAGAAAATGCCTTACACCTGGATCTCATGGAGGCATTTCCTCAACTGAAGCTCCTTTCTCAGTGATAACTCCAGCTTGTGTCAAGTTGACACAAAACCAGCCAGTACAGTATTCATTGGCTGATTCCATTTTATCTTTTTTTTTTTTTTGGCTTGCAATGCAAGTACCCCTGCTACTGTGTGATACCCCATTGCCCCTCACACCTTGTGGCAGATTTTAAATTCCTCAGTTGGCAAGTTGAAAGAGACCAGTAGCGTTTAGCCCTTGCCTTGGCATCTCCTCCTGAGCCTTTTGTAGGGCTCTGCTGGAGGGATTGTTCATCTTTGTTCTAGGTGGAGGCTGCACAGAGCAGGGCAGGAGCCTGGGGGGCTCCCTGTAGCTCTGTTATCACTAAAGGTGGCCCTTTAATGACCCTGTGCCTGACTCCAAGGCACTGCTGTGCTCAGCAGGAGACCCCTACTCTGGGAAAGCACAAAGCAAAGATACTGAGATAGTTTGTCCCCTTGGGCCCTTGCATCTCTAGGAGAATTCCAGCTCAGCCTGCAGCTAGCTCTTGACATCCTGTGAGTGCAGACTCCCCCAACCCCTGCCCCATTCCCAGACTGCCTGAAGCCAGAGTACCACACCTGACGTCCACTGGTTTTTGTTTTCCCTGATACACAAATACCAGTGGAGGCTGAATTGATTAATTAGTAATTCGGAAAGTACCAAGAAGAGCTTAGCACCTCTGGGGCACTGAGAACTGCCTGCCTGGCGAAGCAATGCCTTTGGCCCCAGCCCTGGCGGACATTTGTGTTCTGCTTAGACTTCACATTTCCTGTTTGTTCACGCTGTAGCAGGGAAGGAGCTGCGGTCTGGATATGGTTTGAGTGTGTCCCTCAAGGATTCATGAGTTGAAAATTAATCCCCATTGTGTGGGAGTAGAAATCAAATATGAATGTGGGCTTTAGTGCTGTGGCCTTGGGAGATGAGAGGAATTATACATGGCTGTGTGGGCGGGGCCTGCGATTGATCCCGATGATCCTGGTAGAGGGATCAGCGTGATCGCGCGCACGCGCGCGCCTGCACTCTCATCTTCCTTTACATAATGCCTTGCACGGCACACAGAGGCTTCAGGTAAGATGCCAAGATGGAGTTTGATTCCCTAAAACCCAAGCAAAGCTGGAAGCAACAGCAGAAGCCATTGCATTGGTAATCCCAGGATTTCTATGGGAAGATGAGAGGCAGAGACGTGAGACTCCCAGGCAGCTTGGGGACCGGCTAGCCTGGCATCTGCAGTGGGGGAAAATCAAGCCTTCGGGGTCAGGCACAGGGTCACAAGAGCTGTCCCAAATAAGGTAGTTATTTAGTGAGGACTGACACCTAAGGTTGTCTCCTGACTTCCACGTGCGAACCCTGGCACATGTGTGAGTTCAGGCACAGATATAAAGATAAAAACGACAATAATGAAGCCTGTGAGCTCGAAGGCCACCACCAGACCCAGCTTCTCAATTTCACACATTCAGAACCGTGAGTCAAAATAAACCTTTTCTTGAATACTTACCCGTCTGCTACTGCATCACCGGCAACAGACAGCGGGCTAGTGCAGACAGGAAGAACACGGTTTTAAAAAGCAGGCTGAAGTGGCAAATCTGACGGATAGTTGACTTTAAAAAGAAGCACCTTGGGATGCTCAGATGGCTCAGAGGCTCAGAAGTTAACTGGTTGCTCTTCCAGAGGACCCCGGTTCAATTCCCAGCACCCACATGACGGCTCACAACTGTCTGTAACTCCAGTTCCAGGGGATCCGACACCCTCACACAGACATACATGACGGCAAAACACCAATGCACATGAAATAAAAATAAATTTAAAGAAGAAGAACAATAACAAGAAGAAGAAGAACAACAACAACAAGGGATGTGGTGGCACAGCTCTTTAGACACACACAGCACTTGGGAAGCAGAAGCCAGCTACAGAGTTCAAGGACAGTCAGGACTACACAAAGAAACCCTGTCTCGAAGAAGAAAAAAAAGAAGGAAGGAAGAGGAAAAGGAGGAAGAGGAAGAAGACCTCTGCAAGCACCCTCTACAGTGAGTAGCTACTTGTGCAGGGAGCTTGCCTTTCCCAGACACACCTACTGACCAGGGCTCTGATTATGCAAAGCAAGTGCAAGAAAGAGTGGATGTCAGAAATTCAAGATCTTAGGGCTGAAGAGGTGGCTATGCACTCAGTGAGAGGACATCTCAAGAACCTGACTGGTGTGCCCAGGAGGGAGGCTTCTCTGTCCTCCCTGAACTCAGGACCCAGGGTCAGCAAAGATTAATGGAGGGAGGGAGGAGCCCAGGTCTGGGCGTGGATCTTGTTAACTTATCTGGCTTTGAGGGCAGGCTCAGGCAGCTCTGAGCCTTTCGATGGAGTTAGCTTTGTGGAACAGAGGCCTGGGCAGTCTGCGTTCTGTTCTCACTGGAGAGACAGAAGGGAAGAGATGAGCAATCGGTGAGCCTCCTTGGGAGCCTGATTTTCTTTTTCAGAGAAGTCTGAAGACTGAAGTGAGTCACGCTTCCAAATGCAGGAAGGAAAGCAGCCCAGCCTCTGCTCAGCCCTTCTGCCATCTGCTCCTGGTGAGGAGGGACCTGCATCTCAGACCTTCTATAGGATGCTGCCATGTGAAGATTTATGCATTTATATCTCCAAAAGATGAAAAGAACTTCATTGGGATTTTTTTTCCCTATGTATTTGAAAAGATTTAGATAGCTGCACAAAATTATAAAAAACAAATAAGTAACATACAGTTGCTTTGTCTGGAAGGAGTCTGCTGGCAGCTTAGTGGTAGCTCACTAAACTTCTTTCTCTTAGAAGAGTCACTGGGCCTTACTAACTCCATACACTCTGCCTTTATTGCTGCTGCTCGTAGGAATCTCCTCAGGAAGAGGGAAAACTTGAGGGGAGGAGGGACAAGAGAGTAAGGGGAAGAAATTCGGAGTTTTCTCTCACACTTGGATTGCTGTAGATTAAAATTAAAATGCAGATAAGATCTGGGGATGCAGATCAGTCTACTGAGACCTATCTCTAGCATGTATGGAGTCCTGGGTTCCATCTTCAGCATCACATAAATTAGGAGTTTATGATGCCAGTGTTTGGGAGGTGAAGGCAGGTGGTTTGAGATCATCTATCAGGCATGGCTTCCCAGAGAAACAGGACTGCTCAGGGGGCTGGAGAGATGGCTCAGTGGTTAAGAGCACTTGCTGTTCTTTCAGTGGTCCTGGGTTCAGTTCCCAGTACTTCTATAGAGACTCACCTGTAGCTGCAGGGTTAGGAGCTCTGACGCCCTCTTCTGGCCTCCATGGACTCTTGCATACACGTGGTGCACATAAACTCATGCAAGCGCATGGTTTGTATAGGCATAATAAATTATTTTTTAAAAGTTGACCCATGAGATCAAGGAATCTGCCAAAACTCAAATCTGTGAAGTAGACCAGTAGGCTGGAGATCCCAAGAAGAACTGATATCAAAGTTCGAGTCCAGAGGAGAGCTGTCTGTCTGAGCCAGAAATCTTTGGCTCTCAGTAGCCTTTATCTGACTGGCCAGGCTCACCATATCATGCATGGCATTCTGCTTTACCCAGAATCCTATGCTTCAAATGCTAATCTCATCTGATAAATAGCATCCTCCAGGACAGGCTGGGCAGAGGGCATGTCAGTAATCCCAGAATTTGGAAGGCTAAGACAGAAGGATACACAGTTTAAGATCAGTGTTAGCAACACAGTGAGGCCTTGTTTCAAAAGGCTAAGGGTGGGGTTAGGGATGGGATTTCTCCATTTCTGGGCACTAGCTAAGTTGTCACATAAATTAATATTATTTTATATTATTATTTTTCAGTCAACACACACATACACACACAGTGCACTTACATACATGCAAGTAAAATAAAATATAAAATAAAATAAAAATAAATCTTTTTAAAAAGTCTGCAATAACACCTGAATCATTATGTGATAATTATGTCTGCAATGTAGCTTTTAAAAAAATATTGTAAGTTGGTCATGGTGGTGTGTGCCTTTAATCTCAGCACTCAGGAGGCAGAGGCAGGAGGATCTCTGTGAGCCCTAGGTCAGCCTGGGATATGGAGTGATTCTAGGACAATCAGGACTATTACACAGACAAACCCTGTCTCAGAAAATCTAATATATGTATTAGATCGATCTATCTATCTATCTATCTATCTATCTATCTGTATTTATACAGGGTCTCTCTTCATAGCCCTGACTGTCCTGGAACTCACTATGTAGACCAGGCTATCCTCAAATTCACCTGCTCTGCCTCCCAGATTCTGAGATTAAATACATGTGCTCCAATGCCTGACCCCCCTTTTTTTTCAATTATATATATTGGGTGTTTTGCCCACATACAATGTCTATGCACCACTTGCATGCCTGTTACCTGAGGAGGCCAGAAGCGGTCATCAGATCCCCTGGGACTGGAGGTATAGAAGATGATTGTTTGCACCCATGAGGATGCTGGGAATTGAACCTGGGTCCCTTAGGAGAGCAGCCAGGGCTCTTAACCGGCTGAGCCATCTCTCCAGCCACTCTGTTTTTTTTTTTGAAATGAGCTCTTGTTCTATTGCTCAGGCTGGTCTCAACAGATTATGTAGTCAAGGATAGTGTAAATCTTTCAATCTACCTGCCTCAGCCCTCCAAGTGCTGGGATTACAGACATGGCCCCCCATAGCTGGCTCCTTGCTATGAGTCTTACCTGCTGCTGCTCTTACTCATGGGACTCCTTTCCCACTCATTCAGTCCCTCACCCAACCAGCATTTGTTTTCTTCCTTTCTTTTCTTTTTCTTTGTTTGGTTTTCTTTTTCGACACCGTTTCTCTGTGTAGTCCTGGCTGTCCTGGAACTCACGCTGTAGACCAGGCTGGCCTCGAACTCACAGAGATCTGCCTGCCTCTGCTTCTTGAGTGCTGGGATTAAAGGCACATGCCACCAGGCCTGGCTTTCTCTTTTTAATTTAATTTTATGTTTTGTATATGGGTGTTTTTATATCTCTGCATCACATATGTACCTGGCATCAGCAGAGGTCAGAAGAGGGCATTGGATCCCTTGAAACTGGAGTTACACATGGTTGTGAGCTTCCATGTGGCTTCTGGGAATGGAACCCTGGTCCTCTTGAGCAGTCAGAGCTCCTACTCACCGGGCCATGTCTCCAGTCTTGCCAACAAGAATTTCTTTATTTTATAATTAATTTATTTATTTTATGTGTATGAGTGTCTTCATATACACCAGAAACAGATAGTTGTGAGCCACCACATGGTTGCTGGGAATTGAACTCAGGACTTCTGGAAGAGCAGCTAGTGCTCTTAACCTCTGAGCCATCTCTCCAATCCCAAGGAGCATTTCTTAAATACTTGCAAGGAGACGGTCTCTATCTTTGTGTTGGAGACACAGTGATGAATAAGAGAGAAGAGGTCCCTGTCTTTCTGGGGTTCACATTATAGTGTTGGGAAAACAATTGAGACTAGTAAGTGACCAGGACAATCTCCGGGGATAACTCATGTGGGGAGGAAACCACAGAGAAAAGAAGACAGCCTAGAACTCGGTGGGGGGATTTATTTATTTATTTATTTTTATTTACGAGTAATTGCAGCTTTCTTCGGAGACACCAGAAGAGAGCATCAGATCCCATTACAGATGATTGTGAGCCACCATGTGGTTGCTAGGAATTGAACTCAAGACCTCTGGCAGAGCAGTCAGTGTTCTTAACCACTGAGCTATCTCTCCAGCCCAGTGGGATTTAATTTGGACCTTAGGTGTGCTGAAGTGACTGTTCAAATACTGCTCTGAATACTTATTGGCTAAACCATGTCCTGAACGCTGACAGGATGGCTGACTGTCCCAGATTTTCAGGGCCCGAGAAGTTTCAGTGGGAACCCCAGGAAAGCCACCTGCAAAGATCGTGGGTTATCCTACCTCCTGAGTGAGGGCTGAATGGGAGTGAGGGCTTCAGGTTGTCAGACCCATCATTCATCACTATGTCTACAGTGCAGAGGGGCTGAGCTATGGAAAGGGTGCAGTCCAGTAGAGCTGGCAGATGAGCAGGTGAGTAGCCGGGAGCCTGCCCCTTGGACATTTTTCTTGCTCTTCTTTGTTCTGGGTCTGTATCCCTGCTGGCGATTCATAGACATCCCTGCTCCCTTACAATAAACATATCCTCTTTGTCTGTTTAAATTCACTGCATGGATTTCTAGTTTCTATAACCAGAGTCCCAGTTGACAAGGGCCATAAATAACTGGAATCCAGGAAGTGTGTGCCTGCCCAGAGGCATCTGCAGTGGGGGTACAGCTGTGGCATAGGGATCAAGTTCCTTTCCGCTTGGCTCATCCCCAGGCAAACCTCCCTGAAACTATTTGACTCAATCCACGGTCTGTCTCAGTCTGAGTTCCAGCAGCTTTCACACTGGGTCTCCTAATACAACCACCATATCAGGTCTTCCGGGCAACACAGATCCACGCATGGTTCACTGTACTGATCCTCATGATGTCTAACATATCCATTCTATAGGGAGTGCTAGGGTCAATTATTCTACACGTATAAATGGTTTTTTACACCTGAGGGTAGTTAAACTTACTAAGCAGTAAGAACCTCTTGCACAAAGCCTTTTCAAAAACCATTATCTTCTGGGTATCTACTTCTTCAGAATTTGGATTTCAATAACCATAATATCAGATATTTTCTTTTGTCCATATTTTCCGAGCTGGGCGCAGAGGACGGGAGCTTTCTCGAGGTCTTCGAGAGAAAGTGATTTGCTCAAGCTGCCCAGACACTCTTATTCTCATCCTCTGGACCAGCCTGGGGATCTATCCTGACACACTTGCGAGAGGGCAGGCCGTGGGTGGGGACATGCTTTGTCAGTCTGGACAAGTCAGGCAAATTCAGCTCCCTGGAGTCGCTGCGGTTGCCATGGCACCTTCCTGGGCTCTTCTCCGTGTAAATCTGGGGGCGAACTGTTTGGAAGCAAACTGGAAAACAGAAAAATTCTCCCACTGATGCTGGCTACCAGCGGTGCACAGCCAGCTTCTTTTCAAACCTCTCCCAAAGCTTTGCAGGTGGGCCTCGGGGATCTCGAGGGCTGGGGTCCAGATGCTATCATTCCACACATGAGGAAAACTGAGGCCCAGAGTAGTCAACATTTCTCCAAGTGGTTTATACATTGGCCAAGGGGATCTATGGAGTTAGAGATTTGGGTTCTAATCCAGCCCTTGTAAGGATCACATGACAGGGGGCCAAGCCCATTGGAAGCCCTCAGTTCAACTATTGTATGCTTACACACACACACACACACACACACACACGCACGCATGAGCATTCTTTGGGTGTACTGAGGACTTTTTCACTCTTGTGTGGTGAGAAAAAAAAAGTTTTTCACTCTTGTGGCAGAGCAAAAAGAAGTATGAAGCTCTGGGTTGAGGATTCCTCCTAACTGAGGACCATGTTCTTTGCAGAGTGCGCGCAGCTTTGCCAAAGATAAGCAGCTGTCATCTCACCCAGTGTGAGGCCAAAGGACTCAGGGGACTTGGCTTTCATATTCCACTAATCCCTGAATACTGTCCCTCTACCAGCCTGGACCTCAGCCCTTTTTCTGTAGGTGGAAGGAATATGGGGCTGGATGGTGCCTCCTGAGCCTGCTTCTGATGCTGCTGTCATTCCACGTGTTGGTGACAGGATGCAAATCCCAGGGTTCCAAGCACTGTGGTTATTGACACACCATAACTTTAATTTTTTTCAAATCTTATTTTTTTTTAAAGACTTATTATTTATTCCATGTATGTAAGTACACTGTAGCTGTCTTCAGACACACCAGAAGAGTGCATCAAATCCCATTACAGATGGTTGGGAGCTACCATGTGGTTGCTGGGAATTGAACTCAGGACCTCTGGAAGAGCAGTCAGTGCTCTTAACCACTGAGCCATCTCTCCAGCCCTCAAACCTTACTTTTAATGATGGTTCCTATACGCTTTACCCTCCCTTGTAGCCCACCACCCACCAGAAGTAGTGGGAAAGAAAATATACTGGGGAGTGGACCTGTTTAGAAAGGTTCTTTGGAGCAACTCCCATCTGTGTTGTCTGGAAACCGGCAGTTCAGTTCACAAGTTAGCAGGCAGCAGGAGCTCTATCCACTGGCAAACACTTCACAGATACACCAGCAGTCCAGTTCGGTAGAGTCGGGTTAGCAACAGTGGTGACACAACCTAGCAGAGACAGCCAGTCCTCAGCCTTGGCACAAGTCAAGCAGGAGGGACCCAGAGGGACACCAGGAGAAGTTCTCAGCTGTGCCTCTCTCAAGGAAGTGAAGACCAGTGAAAACTCGAGACCACAAGCATTGCACAGCTAGCTGTACCAGCGAGCCAAGCTCTGTGTCCATCGATCTGTGGAGTCCTGTTTATACCCTGCAAACATCACGTGTCCTCCACGAGTCTCACCTTAGCACGGCTCTTGCCTCATCACATGCATCCAATCAGCCCGTGTCCTCAGAAGCGGCAAGAAACTGCAGCACACCACCAGAAGATTTTTGGTGCTTTTCTCTCTATGGCCGGCCAATTGGAGTTAGGAGCAGCCCAGATGAAACATAGCAAGCTATTGGTTGGGACGTAGATACTAATAGCTTAGAGGGAAGATATCTGCCCAGCTTTGGTGCATTAAAAGCTTAATATAAATATAAAGGTTTTGTGTCTTTTATCTGGGAACTGAATGATCAAAGGAGGGGTAGAAAGCCCCAACTGAGATTAAATAAATACAGGAAAGAACTAGTTTCTGTTGAAGAAAAAAACAACAGCTTGGTCAAAAAGCCAGATGGAGGTTTTCTAACCGCCACCAGACTGCTGCCCCAGGGGGTTGTTAGCCGGAGGGCTGTTACCAGGACTCATACCGCGCTAATGGAGAAATCTAGAGGAGACTCCTCTTCGCCCCACACCTGGCAGCCTGTGTTGCTAGGCTCAAGCTCAGGGTTCCTTACCTTCTGTACACAGCACCCAGGCCTCCACCCCTAGAGCCCCAGTGAGTCACAGGGCTGGCAGGTCTAAGACTGTCCCTTCCTTGCAAGCCCTATCACCTCTGCCCCAAATGAGCCAACGACCTTAAAACTTGGTCGGTGTAGAGGAGATTGCTGCCAAGCCTCATGATAGGGCTCTGATTCCTGAGACTCACAAGAATTCCAGCTTCTCATCTCCATACTGCACTGTGGCAATTCCTTCTCCAAGGTTATATAAACAGGGGGAACCTGAGACCAGCGCCTTGGGAGATGCTCTCTGACTGATTGAGCTACCTGAAATCATGCAGAGAGCTCCAGTGATCGGCTGTCACTCATGCTGGGTTGTCTTTCAGGGATGCATCTGCCTCGGAGTTAACGAAGCTTTGCTCCTATCAGTAACCCTTCACCCACACTCCTATCAGTGACCCCATTCAACTCATTGGTTCATCCAGTTGGGCTTCCATTGTACGGTGGGCTTCCATTGTACGGTTGCTTTGGTCTGCTGTCGGTTGCCAATCTGGGGTGAGTAGATGGTTGTTTAACAGTGTTCTCTGGAAAAGTGTCACACATTAAAGGCAGAAAGAGCCGGGCAGTGGCTGCGCACACCTTTAATCCCAGCACTTGGGAGGCAGAGACAGGTGGATTTCTGAGTTCGAAGCCAGCCTGGTCTACAGAGTGAGTTCCAGGACAGCCAGGGCTATACAAAGAAACCCTGTCTCGAAAAACCAAAAAAAAAAAAAAAAAAAAAAAAAGGCAAAAAGAGCTGAAACCATGGGTGCTCTGTAGCCAGATGACTGTCTACAGGCTGCAAGCCTGCAGGGCTGAATGTAGGGGCAACAGCCATGTCAACAGATTCAGCAAGAATCAAAGGTTAGAGGAAACCATCATGGAATTGGCAGCTGTTGAGAGGCAGAAACAGACCCTGCAAGATGGCTCAGCAGGAAAGTCCACTAAGCCTGACAGCTTGAGTTTGAACCCTGGGTCTCACATGGTGGAAGGAGAGAACCAACTCTCACAAGTTGTCCTCTGACCTGGGATATACATGCCCTATACACACACACAAACACACACACACACACACACTCACACACACCATACATACATATGCACACACTATACACAGACACACCACACACAATTTTCTTTTTTAGGATGGAAAAAGAGAGTAGTCAAGATTTAATCTCAGGGGTTACGTTACAGAGATGACACAGTGGTCAAGAGCACTGGCTGCTCTTCCAGAGGACCCAGGTTCAATTCCCAGCACCCACATGGCAGCTCACAGCTGTCTGCAACTCGAGTTCCAGGGGATCTGATTCCCTCCTCTGGCCTCCACTGGGCACCAGAGACACACGTGGTTCACAGACATACACGCAGGCAAAACACCCGTAACTGTAAAAAGAAAGAATGAGCCTCTGTTTTGCATATTGTTTTGTTTTTAATTTTCTTGAGACAGGGTCTCTTTGTGTAGCTTTGGCTGTTTTGGGATTCACCCTGTAGACTAGCTGCTGCTCTTGAACTCTCAGAGATCCACCTATCTTTGCCTCCCCAAGTGCTTGGATTAAAGGCGTGCACCACCACTGCCCAGCTAGTTTTGTTAAGAATGTAGTATTTTTATTAATTCTTTAAGGATTTCATACATACATACAGTGGATCTTGATCATATTCTCTCCCCGAATCTCAAGTCCTACTGTCAGCAACCAGATGGTGGGCTCAGTCTTACACTTTCTCTCGTTTGTTGGATGCTCTCCTGATCTCATCCAGGCTCTGAAGATGTCCGCCTTTCTAGCTATGAGATGAAATCTGACCTCGGTGTCAGGGATGGTATTGGGAGAAGCCGCTAATGTGCAAGTGCTCTGGGAAGCCAAAAGTACTTTGCAAGTGAAAGTAGTTATTATGTTATGGTCATCTTCCCTCTAGGGGTTCACAGATGGAGCTGGACTGAAAGGCAGCCCAGGGGAGCTGCCAAGAGGCAAGCCAGCTGCTGTATTTTGCACCAGGCAGATCTGTCTTTCTGGCAGGTGGGAGCCACATTCCCACATACTAAATTGCTAATAGCTTCCCAGGGGAGTTTCCTTTCAGCTCTGACTCCTGCAGTGATTTCTCTTGCTCCCTGGCTGACGCCTTCTGATGCCCTGGGCTGGCCCCGGATTTCCCATCTAGTTTTGGATTTTGCCCCTGAAGTCAGGGATGGTGTTAAACACCAAGCCCAGCCCAAAGTTTTCAGTTAGATTTGGAGGGTTTTTGTCTGTTCTGTACTGTAGCAGGGGTGGAGGTGTGATGTCCATGCCTAAAATCCCAGCACTTAGGAGGCAAAGGCAGGGGGAGTGTGAGTTCGTGGTCAGCCCTGGGTACATTGTCAGAACTCTCCACCCCAAAACAAAAGAGAGGGGATAAACACAAGGATTTTCTGGTTTCCAAGGGAGTGATCCCCTGTATACTGGGGAGAGATGGTGGTCAGAGGCAACTGGCTTTACTCTGGGAGGTAGGAGCCTAGGTGTTGGGTCACACACATCTGGCACCTCTGCCAAGAGCTGAGCTGAGATTCCAATCAACCCGATAAGACCAAAATCCTCATAGCCAGTCAGGTAAACCTGGAGATGAGAAGAGTTCACTCACTCATTTCCCCTCTTCCTCTTCCTCTCCTCTTCCTCCTCCTCCTCTTCTTCCTCTTCTTTTTCCTCTTCCTCCTTTTGGTACAAGGGATTGAACTCAAGGTCTGATGAAAGCCAGGCAGGTGCTATGTCACTGAATATATCCATGACTCAGGAGCAAGATATCTGTAGAAGTTGGCTTGGGCAGGCAGGAGGCCCAACCTTGGCCAAAAGGAATGATAGTAGCAGACACTCATGCCTACAGGACTGACTGGCTTCAAACCCACGGGAAGGTTTATTTATTTCAGCTTCTGGTTTCAGAAGGTTCTATCACCTGTGACAGAGTGATGGTGGGCAGTGTGGGGAGCTCAGCTCATTGTAGCCGGGATGCAGAAGGAAGGAAGCTAAGTAAGCTGGGACAAAAATCTTTCCTTTGCTGGGCAGTGGTGTTACGCCTTTAATCCCAGCACTGCTAGGGTCCAGCTCAGCCTCCAGTTCGGGTACCTGGGAAAGGGAGAGAAGGGGGGAGTTAGCTGTCAGGGCCCAAACTGGGGGATTTAGCGGTCAGGGCCAAAACTGTTGACTTTTGGCGATTAACTGTCTCTATCTCTAGGGCCAGAAGCTGATGGCTTCTGCAATTTAACCCTTTTCTGCTATTCCAGAGCCAAAAGCAACTGGCTCCTGGCAATTATCTTCTGCTGATGGCAGTAGGGGAAAATAATTAGTTACTTGGGTTCTCTTCTCTTTGACTCAGGTCTCTTACTGACAGGCAAGAATCCTTTAACTCTTTGTGAGCCAGAGAGAAAAGAAAAGAAAGGAAAAAAGAAAGTTCAGGCACATACAGACACACACACACCAGACAAAGCTGAAGGCTGCACCTTTGCTCACCTCCTTGTAGTTCTTAGGATAATGGGTTTCTCGGTTTCTCGGTTTCTCAGGATAATTGATCACATGGTTTTCTAAAACTGCTTCCGTTCTATAAGTTCATAGTAAGACAATAGTTCATGTCATAGATTGATAAAACTTAGTGAGTTACGGCAGAATTGCTTACATGTCCAATAAGACTATTATCTGACTAGACATTCAGTATTTGTTACTAGCTCCATTAGTTCATTATAAGTTTAAGGCAGTAATTTTTATGTCATAAGTTAGCAGTTTTGACAAGAGACAAGTCATCTGCCTTATGTCTTATTATTTTGAAGTCTTGTATAGATAGACCAGCCCATCATTTATTTTCTGTCCTTGCACTTACAATTGATTGTCCATTCCCAGTTTATGACCTTTAGTTACCAATAGTAGCCTCATTCCTAGCCTAGAAGTAATGTTTTCCTTGATCATAAGTTTGTTCTGAGCCTATTTTCTTTTCTCAGTGCAATTATTCCACGACACGTGAAGGTTTACAGAGTTCTATATGTAGCTTTTATTCTATAGGGGTCTTGAGATTACTTGTATCAATTTAGGAGTTCTATAAAATCATTATCAGAAATTATGAAATCATCAATTTTTCTACACAGCATTACTACATGAAAGAACATTTTCATATTGATTCTGCAGAAAATGTGCCCAACAGTGTGGGCTGATGCCCAGGAATCATTAAGCTATGTAATAATGGCAGAAAAGGCATATTATCAGCAGCAGCAAGAAGCAATCCCGGAACGAAGTCTGTGGGGCTATGCCTCTCCAGAGTGCAGATATTGCAGCCATGTAGAACAGTGGGCCATCTCCAGAAAAGTCACTCGCCATAAACTTTCCTAGATGGCTTCTGACACAGCACTCAAGAGACAGAGGCAGGAAGATCTCTGTGAGTTCAAGGCTAGCCTGGTTTACATAGAGAGAATTCCAAGATAGCCAGAGCTACACAGAGAAACCCTGCCTAGAAAAACCAATAGATAAATAAATAAAATAATGAAAATCTCTCCATCATGGACACATCTCCAATGACCCTTCCCTCCCAACAGGCCTTGATTCTAAGGTTTCTGCCACCCCTGAATAGTCTATCATGCTAAGACTTTGACATTGATTCGGTAACTTCTTTATGATCCAATCACCTCCCAGAGGCAATTGGTAAACATTTCCTTATGTGTTGTGCCATTTCTCGAGCCCCCATAGACCCCGTGGAGCTGCCTCTGATGCAATATACACACGGGTCTTTATTCAAGCTGGAGCTCTGGACTCCCTTACTGACACAGCAGGACAGGCGGGTGAAGCCCCCGAGCCCAGTTTCAAGTAAGCATTTGTAGAGGCAAGCAAACAAGCAAGGGGGTTTCCAGCCTGGCACACATCTGATTTTTTTTGGGGGGGGGGATATTATGGAACTTGTTGCCCTTTAAAATGATTGGCTGTTACTGGGAGTCAACCCATAAACTTTCATAAGTAAATATCTTTAGTTACAACTGTAACTTCTGCTTTCCTCCTGATTGGTGGTTGCTAGGAAGTGACCTGGAGACTAGTGCTAGGTGCAGGCCTGGTGGTTAACTCGAGTTCAACTTTAGGTTAGGTTCTCTAAGATGGATCCTGAACCCAAGAGAGAGTTGGTCTGGTCGCTCACAGGGAAAACTGAGTTGTCAATACATGTGCTTTCGGAGGACAATCCAATCTGTAACACAGAGTCTGCTAAGTAGAAGGTTTCAACTGCTGAGAAGTCTCAGGTCTGCACTAAGCTACATCTGCTTTGTCCAAACAGTTTTATCTATTATTGGGAGAGTACCCAAGAGTCAGGGCATGCCAAGGTAGAAGGACAGCCATGTGAGTCGAGCAAGGTGTATGCTGTAATCCCAGCCTATAGGAGGCTATGGCAGGAAGATCATAAGTTCAAGGCTAGCTCAAACTACACTTTGAACTTTAGGCCAGCCTAGGCTATACTGTAAGAGCTGGTAAGGTGCTACACAATGCTTTGTTGTCAATGCTGACAACAAAGAAAGACATGGGAAGCCAGGCATGATGGCCCATGCCTTTGATCCCAGTGCTCAAGAGGCAGAGGCAGGCAGATATCTGTGAGTTTGAGGGCAGCCTGGTCTACAAATCGAGTCCAGGACAGCCAGGGCTATTACACAGAGAAACCCTGTCTCAGAAAACCCTGTCTCAGGAGAAAGAGGAAGAGGAGGAAGAAGAGGAAATGCATGGGGAGTTACAGGAAGAAGAAGTGTGGGATGCTAGGGCAGACGGCAAGGCCTGTGTGATGTTAGCTTTGTCAGCTTGACACACCTGTCAATTTATCGTGCTCTAGAGTCACCCAGGGAAAGAGTCTCAGTGAGGGATTGACCTGTGAAGGAGTGTCTTGATTGCCTTAATTGATGAGGAAAGTCCCACTCTAAATGTGGATGGGATCTTCTGACAGCGTCCAGACACAGGATACAGAAGGAAGAAAACTTTGCTCACATGGCCTTCATTCTCCCTGGTGAGCTCATCTACCCTGTTGCTAACGCAATTGCCATCTCCACCGATGTTGGAGCCAGCTTCTTCATGCTTTCAACATGGACTGAAGGCCAGCAGGTCTTCAGGACTCTGCCACTGGCACCAGATGAGGACTCAACCTTATGCACTGAACACTACCTTATTCATTGTTCTCGGTCTTACTGGTGTGAAACAGTCATTGTTGGAGTACTGCAGCTTTACGCTGTAGCCAATTGGATCAGTCCTTGTATGTACTGCAGCCTTACAGGGTTAGCCAATTGGATCAATCTCGTGTGTGTGTGTGTGTGTGTGTGTGTGTGTGTGTGTCCTCACTTTGTAGACTAGGCTGGCCTTGAACTCAGAGATCTGTCTGCCTGTCTCTGGAGTGCTGGGATTAATGTTATGTGCCACCACGCCCAACTTAGCCTCCTTTTAATACATAATCCTTCTGTTGGTTTTCTTCCTCTAGAGAACCTGACTAATAAATCCTGACCTAGTTGGGGCATGTGTGGGTGTAAGGGTGTCAGTAAAGACTTTACAAAGGAGCTTTATTATTAATTTATTTAGTTTGATATACTACAGGTCAAACCTTGGGACATACCTGCTAGGCAACCATTCTATTACTGAATTATAGATTGCAGCCCAGAAACCAAACCATTAACGAATTATACATTATCTTAGTTAGGGTTTTACTGCTGTGAACAGACACCATGACCAAGGCAACTCTTATAAGGACAACATTTAATTGGGGCTGGCTTACAGGTTCAGAGATTCAGTCCATTATCATCAAGGCAGGAGCATGGCAATGTGCAGGCAGGCACGGTGCTGAAGGAGCCAAGGGTTCTACATCTTGTTCTGAAGGCCAACAGGAGGAAGATTGGCTTCCAGGCAGCTAGAATGAGGGTCTCAAAGTCCACCACCACAGTGACACACCTCCTCCAAGGCCACGCCTCCTAATAGTGCCATTCTTTAGACTAAGCATATACCAACCATCACACACATTAAGAATGGCTGTTAAGAGCCTAGGGTAGTGACTTAATCTTTCAAGTGGAAGGAAAAGAATTCTTAAAAATCCTAATATAGGAGGGAAAAGGGGGCAGGTTTCCCCGGATGGGTTGGGAGGGGTCCAGAAGCCAGAAGAGCCCTGTTTGTCTCTCCTACCCAGGTTCTCCCTTTGCACCAAAGTGTCTGAGTACTTCAGACCATTTGAGATGGGGGTGGTGTCTAGCATGGTATATAATCACAGTGAAAGTCTTATTTCATAAGACCTCAGATGATTGAGTGGGAAAGCCTGGGGTGCAGGTGGGTGAGGGTGGGGTTCTCCAGCTGATGGTGGAGCTGAGGTGGCTTCTGGGTGTGAATGGAGACAGTGAAAAGGAGAATGAGCTTGGGGGTCTTCTGGGTGTGTTCTTTTAAAAAGATATGAGAAGTGTTTTTAAAAATGTTTCTTTTTCAGGCATGTGTGTTTGTGTGTGTGAGTGTGCCTGCGTGAGCACGCACACACACCCAAAACACGCATGCCTAGGCACACTCACACACGGGAAAGCAGGCACTGGAGGAGGACAGAGGTGTCTGATCCCCCTGGGCTGGTGCTACAGGCAGTTGTGAACTTCCCAACATGGATGCTAGGAACCAAATTTGAGTCCTTTGCAAGAGCAATGCCAGCTTTTGACTGCTGAGCCCCTGCTCTGTTCTTTCTGGGAAAGAATAAATGTCTTGATAAATGACTCATGCTGGGGGGTCGGAGGGGAATTTTCCTTGCTGGCCTACTCTCAGAATCCTGGTCATTACCCAAGAGCACAGAATTGAGGAGCACCAATATGGTCTTACTCAAATCTGCCTTGGGATCTTTATTATTTCAAATGACATGCCCTGATCACCCACTGTGACTGGGCCTCTCCTGGCTTCAAGGATCAGTCAGACCTGGTCCCTTTAAGATGGTGAAAAGATCATATAAGAATAGCTACCATATGGGATAATTTAATGCCAACCCTCAGTTTTCTTATCTGTAAAGTGGGACAATAAAAAGACTAGGCTGATAAATGGTGATCCACGGATAAAATACTCACCACAGTGCCTGGAGCACAGCAATGCTTATGCTATGTCTTAGTCACTGTTCTGTTGCTGTGAAGAGACACAATGACCACAGCAGCTCTTATAAAGGAAAACATTTAATTGGGACTGACTTACAGTTCAGAGGTTTAGTCCATTATTGTCATGGAGGAAAACATGGTGGCATGCAGGCAGACATGATCATGGGAAAGTAGCTTGGAGTTCTACATCTGGATCTGCAGACGGCAGGAAGAGAGAGAGCCACTGGGCCTGGCTTGGGCTTCTAAAACCTCAAAGCCCACCCCTAGGGATACACTTCCTCCAACAAGGCCATACCTACTCCAACAAAAAGGCCACACCTCCTAATCCTTCTAAGTAGTGCCACTCCTCATGACTGAGCATTCAAACATTTGAGCCTATGAGGGCCATTTTTATTCAACCAGCACCAGCTGCATATCGGTTCCCTCCTTCAAACATCCAGTTGACTGCCAGGCATGGTGGCTCCTGTCTGTAATTCCAGCACTGGGAGGGAGGCACTTTCAAGAGGATTAGCGCAGGTTTGAGGCTAACCTAGTCTACATAGTGAGTCCTAGATCTGTACAGTGGGACCTTATTTAGAAAGAAAGAAAGAGCCGGGCAGTGGTGGCTCACGCCTTTAATCCCAGCACTTGGGAGGCAGAGGCAGGCAGATTTATGAGTTCGAGGCCAGCCTGGTCTACAGAGTTAGTTCCAGGACAGTCAGGGCTACACAGAGAAACCCCGTCTCGAAGAAAAAAGAAAGAAAGAAAGAAAGGAAAACAAAACAAAACAAAACAAAACAAAAAACCCACCCGACCCTTTGGAGGGGTTGAATGGGAAAGCTTCTGAACTCACAAGAAATAAAACACTAGGAAGCTCAGCAAACTCACTACAGACTCTGAGCTTTTTGGCTTAGATCACATGAATAGCAAAGAGTTGCTGGGGAGAGGAGACTTTTCAGTGTTAGAGATTCCTGCAAGTTGTGCCTAGGATTTTTCCCTAAAAATAACCAAATCGGACTTGGATAGACTTTTTTTCTTCAATCCCTGCCTTCTCTATCTGACCAGACATAGACTTCCCAGGCATGCAACAGCTCAATAGAGAGAATGTTCCGGAACAGCTAGAGACCTTAAGGAGAAGGATGGCTCAGGATCTTGGCTGGAGAAAGAGTATAGGAAGGGAGAACCCGTCACACAATCTCCCTTCATTTTGCTATTCTAACAGCACAACTGGTCCATAAGGTGGCCTTGGCTTCTTGTTTGTTTAAGACAAGGTCTCACTATGCAGGCCTGGCTGGCCTGGAATTGGCTCTGTAGACCAGGTTGGCTTTGAACTCGAGCCCCACCTGTCTCTGCCTCCTGAGCACTAGGATTAAAGATGTGCGTCACCATGCCTGGCTGTTGTTAAATTTTTACTTTATGTGTGTCTGCCTGCATGAATGTCTGTGTACCATGTGTATGCAGTGTTCATGGAGGCCAGAAGAGGGCGTCAGAGCTCCTAGAACCAGAGCACAGACTGTTGAGAGCCACCATGTGGGTGCCAGGAGCTGAACTCCAGTCCTCTACAAGAGCAGCAAGTACTCTTTAACCACTGAGCCATCTCTCCAGCCCTGCTTAAGTTGCTTGTCTTAGGGTTTCTATTGCTGTGATAAAACACCAGGATCAAAAGCAACATGGATGGAAAGGGTTTATTTGGCTTACACTTCCACATCACAGCCTGTCCTCTAAGGAGCTCCAGGAAGAACTGCAGCAGAAGTCATGGAGGAAGACTGCTTACGGGTCTGCTCAACTT
Organism: Rhynchomys soricoides; assembly: GCA_019843965.1. NCBI lineage: Eukaryota > Metazoa > Chordata > Mammalia > Rodentia > Muridae > Rhynchomys > Rhynchomys soricoides. The sequence goes on along the minus strand of JADRCH010000213.1, from coordinate 2,072,605 downwards.
GCTTTCTTACACAATCCAGGATGGCACCGCCCACAGTGGGCTAGGTGCTCCTCCCCATCAGTTGTCAATCAAGAAAATGGCACACAGACTTGCCTATGCGTAAATCTTAGGGGGCATTTTCTCAGTTAAGATTCCGGCTTCCCAGATATGTTTAGTCGAGGTGAGGGAAACAAACCCAGCACATTGGTCTTTAATACCTGCCCACCACGGAGCTCTCTGCTGTCACCTCTGACTGGCTGCCTTCAGTCCTTTTGACTTGGAGGGCCTGTATATATGTTTTCCTTTTTTTGTACAATGCTTTTCCTATTTCTTCCGTAAATTATTCCCCCCCACTCCTCGTACAACACCTCAAGTGTCATTTCCTTTAGGAATGCTATCCTGACCCAGGGGTTTTGTAGATACCCTCTGCCCCACATAGGACTTCATTGTTTTATTTATTTATTTATTTATTTATTTATTTAAGACAGGGTTTCTCTGTATAGCCCTGGCTGTCCTGGAACTCACTCTGTAGACCAGGCTGGCCTTGAACTCAGAAATCCGCCTGCCTCTCGCTCCTGAGTGCTGGGATTAAAGGCGTGCGCCACCACCGCCCAGCCACGATTATTTTTAGACTCTTTGTGATCTCTTCCTCTCTGAGCTGTAAGCCCTTGGGAGTCCGGCCTTAATTTGATTATACACTTCAGTGTACCTGGCTCTTAGGCACCCTCCGAATGGAAGTGGAACTAATGAATGGGGCACAGAAAAGCATGGCTGATAACGGATGTTTGTGGTTTTACTTATCGCTGAAGCAGCCTGCTAGCTCAGAGCATAGATCCAGACAGGTAAGTTGTGTCACTAGTAACACACACGCATCTGCTCAGATAGTTGTGACCTTTTCAGCTTGATGTGATGAGATGGTTAGTGACCTTGATGGCCGTTTATGTCTGCCATCTCCTGTGCCAAACCGTACAGACCCAGGTGGGTTTATTTCCAGTGCGGGCCCCCCCCCCCCCGATTGTATTACCAGTTTTCATTAGGAGCCTTTTGGGGGAACCGGACGGCTTTGCTTTTGTTTCTTGGTCAGAAATCACTTGATAGTTCTAGAAGACAAGGCGAGGAGCAGAGCGCACACAGCACGGAGTCACGGGTGTGTGTGTGGTGGTGGTGGTGGTGAATCTGAGTTCTTTACTCCGTCGTCTTTATCTCCCCCGAACCCTCTGAAGGCAGCAGGAGATTTTCCTCGTCTTGCAGACACAGAGAATGAACTTGAGAGTGCTTAAGGGGCTGGCTCAAGGTTACTCCTGTCGTCCGTGCAGAGGCGGGAGGCGGGATTCGCATCCAGGTTCTTCTGACTCCAAAGTGGCACGGGGGTGGGGCGGGAGGCCGGGCCGGGCTGGGGGCGCCTGGAGTCAGCGGAGCCCTGGTAGGGAGCGCGCGCGAGGCCTCTCCGGCCCAGCTCGGAGCCCGGTGGTGCAGCGCCCGCCCCCGATCGCGGGCTCAGACTGGCGGCCGCCTCCGGACCACGTGGTGCGCACGGCGGCTCGGGGCTCCCCCGGCTTGGGCGAGCGCAGCGGGCGGCCGACCGGGCGGAGGAGGCGGGAGCGAGCACTGCAGCTTGCGGCGTCGGGGCCGTGGCCTCGGTTTTTCCGCGCGCCACTCGCTGGGTCCCTGCGCCCAGGGCGCACGGTGGAGACGGACGCGGCGGCGCCATGGAGCCGGTGCCCTCTGCCCGTGCGGAGCTGCAGTCCTCGCTCCTCGCCAACGTCTCGGACGCCTTTCCCAGCGCCTTCTCCAGCGCGGGCGCCAATGCGTCGGGGTCGCCGGGCGCCCGGAGTGCCTCGTCCCTTGCCCTGGCCATCGCCATCACCGCGCTCTACTCGGCTGTGTGCGCCGTGGGGCTGCTGGGCAACGTGCTCGTCATGTTTGGCATCGTCCGGTGAGTCAAGTCGGCCGAGGGCGTCGCGGGGTTTGGTTCCTGGGTCAGAGTGGACACTATGGTTTGTAGACCAGGATACCCAACCCCGACTTTCCGGGTTCCTGAATGCCCTGCATAGAGACCAGGTCCTCTGATATGATCAAGACAAGGCATGTGTGTGTGTGTGTGTGTGTGTGTGTGTGTGCGCGCGCGCGCGTGTGCGCGCTCGCGCTTGCACTAGCCTAACTACATAACATTTAATCATCCTTGACATCTCTTTGCTTCAGCATCACCGAGGTGGGACAGTTTGGCAATACTTTGTGTGTCTGCCAGGCACACAGTTTGTGATTGGGCAATTTGACAGGAGCGTGTGTGTTTGGTCCTCTGAAACCTTACAGGGGTGAGCTGAGGTGTTCTACACAATACCTTAGGTCTTTGAAGCACACCAAAGGGACAGGCTGTCTGCTCCGGGCTGTGGGGACACTCCCCAAATCACATTTAGTAGTCATCTTCTGTGGTTGCTGTGTGTGTGCTTGTACCAAACAATCAGTTTGTAATTCTGTATGAGACTGAGAGTGTATTTGCATTGTTTCTTGTCAAACCTCTAGAGGTCCCAGGTGAGGGAGACACCCAGTATAGCTTTGAACACCAGTCTTTGTGCTGCGTGTTCTCTGATCGAGAGCCCCATAGTTCCTATGAACTGGCCATGGGTTCTCTCTTCCCTTTCCCAGTCGTCGTGTGGTCAGGAACTCAGGATATGATTCAGGGCAGGTTTATCCTCCTTGAGGCCTGGGCTACAGAGTGAGTTTAAGGTCAACTAGAGAATATACCAAGACCCCCTCTCAAAGTAAGAGAAGAGAGGCAAAGAGATGGATGGATGGATGGATGGATGGATGGATAGATAGATAGAACAAGATTATTAATAGAGGCTTTAGGGGTCACAGGATGTAGCTTGATAGCTTGTGCAGCATGAATCCCTGGGTTCAGTCCCCAGCACACTCTAAACTGGACATGGTGGTCCATGGCTGTAATCCCAGCCCTGGGGATGTTGAAGCAGAAGGCTCAGAAGTTCACAGTCATGTTTGGTTACATAGAGAACTTGAGGCCAGTCTAGGATAATGGGCTTGGGATATAGTTAGATGGTAGAATGCTTGCCTACAAATGTGCAAGGCTAAGAACAGCCTAAATTAACAAAGCAAAATGTCTCCAACTCATCTGTATCTGTGGGTACATTGATGTAAGTAAAGCACCCCCTCCAGACCCCACACTGAGGTAAGGGCTCATAGCAGGCTCCACACTATGTAGTATGCAAATGAAAGATTTTGGTTTTCCCTTCTGTCTGCTGCCAAGGTGCCAGGGGCCGCTGAGATGAGTTCTCAAGCCAAACCTTTGAGATTGGCAGCACTAAGACCCTGTCTTATTTACACAGCGTAGGTTTCTTGCTTCTGTCCTCTCTCTTGCTCAGATTAGGGGTTCAGATCCCGGACTTTCATCCAGAAGACATTCCATAAAGATGACGCAGTGCAGAGGTAAAGGTCATGGCTGTGGGGCAGGTGGCGCCCGATTTCTATCCCAACCTCAGCATGTCCTAACAATGTGGCTTTAGCCAAACAGCTCAACTTCCCTGAGCCTCATGTACCTCATTTGAAAATGTACGATGATTAGAATAGTCTGTTGGGGTTAGGTAGTGGTGGCACATGCCTTTAATCTCAGCACTTGAGAGGCAAGGCAGGCAGATCTCTGTGAGTAGTTCAGAACCAGCCTGGTCTCTCGAGCGAGTTCCAGGACAGCCAAGGCTATTCAGAAAAACCAACCCTGCCAACCCCCCCCCCCCAAAAAAAAACAACCCACAATAGGCTGTTGGGAAGATAAAACGGAAGCATGCAGGTAATGACCTGATAGGTACCTGGAAACATCCTAGGCCTTTGGTGTGTGTTGGGGGTCTGGATTAACCAGCACACCCACAGCTGCTGCAGGTGTGCGGAGTGGGTACCTGGGGCCTACCTAGTTGTCTGTAGTTTCTACAGTAGGCCCTGTCTCCGATCCTGCAAGGGCACACATTTTGTCAGTCAACAAATATAAATATAATACTTGCTGATGTTAATCACCACCACACCTGTCCAGCCTCAGGTTTGTTTGTTTTTCTTTTCTTTTCTTTTCTTTTCTTTTCTTTTCTTTTCTTTTCTTTTCTCTTTGGGCACAGCCTTGGCTTTGTTCACTATGTAGAACCAGGCTGGCCTTGAAGTCACCTCAGAGATCCACCTGCCTTAGTGTGTGCCCCCAAACCCCCCAGTACTGAATTTAAAAGTGTGTACCACCACACCTGGGCATGAGAGCCCTTGATGCCTAGACTCTGAGCACAAGTCTCACCTGGCCTCTGGCCCCTAACAGCCATGCTTCAGGGACCCAAGGTTGGTTGTGACTCTAGAATCAAATGCGGCTTCCTAGGGCTGTGAGATCCAGGGTAGGGACTTGATTTAGCCAGGGGAGGTGATGCCTGGACTGAGAGGTGTCCGAGATGCTGCAGTTGGCTGTATGGAGAGTCAGGGTGGGGTCTTTCAGGTAGAGAGAACAGCATAGACTGTGAGCTGTCCAGTAGGGAGCAGAGGGTTTCACCTAGGTGGCCATGAAGGCAGAGAGGCTGCAGGACAAAGGCATGAAAACCATAAAAGTGGGGTCCTTCTCCCTGGGGTTGTCGGGATTGTCAGAAGCAGAGGCGTCCGTTGTGTTCTGAGCTTCAGTAGTGCCTGGAGCTAGTCTGGGCCTACTGACTTAGTCTCTGCCGTTCAGAATTCCCAAGAAGCTGCAGATAGATTGTTGAAGGAGTGACACAGAGCATAGGGACAAGGGGCGGTCAGGGGTAAAGGAGTAAAACCTGAGGGGAGGCTTGGAGACAGGCTAGGGGGGTTGAGACAGACATGTGCTGGGGCTCTGGCTGCTAGTCTGGATGTGGAATTGGAGTCTGGACAGGTTCTTGGAGCCATGCTGGGAAGTCAAGGGGCTTTGATTGTCAGGAGAGCCATCTGTGAAGAATGACGGTGAAGAGGATGGGTCTGGTAAAGGGATGGACCAGGCAGGCAGAGAGCGGGTGTCTGGGAATCAGAGGCTAGTGCTAGGTGATGGGAGGAGCCCTGGCCAGGTAACTGAACCCCCAGCCTCAGCTTCTGTAACCTCTCTCTGAAATTCAAGCCTACTAGACCTAACAGGAAGGCAGAAACTGGCCCAATGACTTTGGATGAAGCAAAACAGAGAGTGGAGAGTGAGCTGAGGCCAGGGCCTGCTGGTCTTGCCCAGAATCTGCCATTTCCTAGGTCTTGGGATCGTTCCCTGGGGAGTGTGTGAGTCACAGACATGGTGGAGTGAGTGGGAGGAGTCACCAAGGACACTGAGTCTTTCCTGGGCTTCTCCTGGATTCCAGGGATTCTCCAACCTGCACTTCAATCCCACAGTGGGACCTTCTGTTCTCATTCATAGACTAAGACAAGGGCTCAGAGACAGCAAGTGCCTCTCACTGCAAAGGAGTCACAAGCTCAGCTTTTGTTCTGTGACAGGGTCTCCTGTAGCCAAGGCTGGCCCCAACTTGCTATATCGTTGAGGATGAATGATAACTTTCCCTCTTCCTGTCTCATCTACTGCCCAAATAGAAGGGTTACAGACACACACCACCATGCCCATCTTAGACCTGGTCTTTCTGAGCCCCCAAACCAAACCTTAACCACTCTGCCTGTGCGAGGCTTGAGATGTACAGAGAGAGGAGGCTAGGGTTATGCAGATCTCAAGGCCTCAGTATTTGATACCAGCAGCTGCAAACCTGGATATTAGAGCCACACAGGGGCCGTAACACTGTGCCCATCACACAATGGCCATCACACAATGACCATCACGTGGCACACATCATACAGTGGCCATCATCAGACTGACATTTTTTTAAGAGAGAGAGAGCTTAAACAATACATATATTATCTCTCTGTGCCTCGGTGTTCTGCTCTGTGGAATGGGAGGCTGGTAGTCCCTTACGGGATGAGTGAGGAAGTCATGAGGTGTGAACCAGCTCCAGATGTTCAGTAGCTGTTCAGAAGTAGTATGTGTAAAGCTGGCCCTGTCAGGAAGGAAGTAAGGCTCCCCTCTCGTTCACTCAGTTAACATTTATTAAGCTGTGGAGGAGCTCTGGCTGGATGCTACAGGGAAACTTTATCAGGTCAATATTAGAAGCTTTCTTTTATAATAAAGATAAGCAGTTACTTCAGGACCTACGGACACCTTTCAGCAGAGGTTGAGATTACCCATAATCTTACTGCAGAGAAAAGCTTAGTCATTGATGTGTATTTCTTTCCCATCTCTGCTTCTACACGTACGCGCGCGCGCACACACACACACACTTCTCTTTATAAATTAGCATTGTATAGGGAAATCAGGATCCAGTTATTTGGATTTTGTAAGACTGTGAATAACAGCGAGATAACAGCGAGAAAACAGCGAGAATTTACTCTATAGCCCACCTTGGGCTTGAGTTTCTGATCATCCTGCCTTCTAAACTAGCCTGAGATACAAAATTGAAACCTTGTTTCAAAATAACAAAACCAAAGGGATAAAGGAAACAGTTTCTTAAAAGCTGCTTAGGGATTAGGGATGGCTTAGGTGGAGACTGCGCTTCCTGCTCTTGCAGAGGACCCCAGGTTCAAACTCCAGCACAAACCCATGTGGCAGCTTAACCTTCTGTAACTCCAGGCCAACACCCTCTTCTGGCTTCTGAGGGCAGTGCATGAGTATGGTCCACAAACTAGCTGGCAAAGTGCTCATACACAGATGGATAAAAACAAATATTTTTAAAAACCCATAGATTTCGATAGCTATATTGTGACTGTACTCTTCTATTGAACAACTTGGATTTTTTTTAAAAAAAAAAAAGATTTATTTATTTTTATTGTATATAAGTACACTGTAGCTGTTGTCAGACACACCAGAAGAGGACATCAGATCCCATTACAGATGGTCGTGAGCCACCATGTGGTTGCTGGGATTTGAACTCATGACCTCTGGAAGAGCATTCAGTGCTCTTAACCGCTGAGCCATCTCTCCAGCCCGCAACTTGGATTTTTAAAAAGTATTTGCTATATTTAATTTTTAGAGATCTATTTATTTTATGAGTATTTTTGCTTCATGTATGTATGTATACCATGTGCATTCCTGATACCCAGGCGGGTCAGAAGAGGGCATCAAATCTCTTGGAACTGGAGTTAATGGATGGTTGTCAACCTTTGTGCGGATGCTGGGAATCAAACCTGGGTCCTCGGCAACACCAACAAGTGTTCTTAACACCTCGGAGTCATTTTTCCAGGCCTGTCATTGTCTCTTTCTTTTTTATTTGAAATTAGATTTATTTATTTAATTTTATGTGTGAGTGTTTGTACATGCACCACACGCATACCTGGTTCTCGCGGAGACCCGAAGAGGGCATCACATCCCATGAAACTAGAGTTATAAGTGGTTGAGAACCACCCAGTGGGTGTTGGGAATTGAATCTGGAGCCTCTGTAAAGAACTGTTGTGCTCTTAAATGCTGAGTCAGCTCTTCAGTGTAGCGTGGGCTAGTTGGAGTATTCTTTCTTGTTGGAGGAGGGCATTCAAGGACAGGGTTTCGGGGGCTGGAGAGATGGCTCAGCGGTTAAGAGCACTGACTGCTCTTCCAGAGGTCCTGAGTTCAATTCCCAGCAACCACATGGTGGCTCACAACCATCTGTAATGGGATCTGATGCCCTCTTCTGGTGTGTCTGAAGACAGCTACAGTGTATTCATATAAATAAAATAAATAAATCTAAAAAAAAGGAGACAGGGTTTCTCTGTGTATCTCTGCTGTTCTGGGACTCACTCCGTAGACCGTACTAGCCTCAGACTTGGAGATCTGACTGCCTCTGCCTCCTGAGTGCTGAGACTGAAGGTGTGTACCACCACGCATGGCTTCTATGACTATTTTGAATATTTGTGGTTATAGACTCTTCCCACGATTTCTGTTCAGACTTTTCCTGCAATCAAACCTCTTAAAGGAAGAAATGGCTGTTGTTCTGTACGGAGAGCTAGCTTCCTGTTGCTGAAGAGATAAAGCAGACACTAGAAAGACACCAGGGGAAGTTTGGTGCCAGAGATTCAGATAGATGGAGAAAAGATAAGACAGGCAAAAATTTAGGCTTCCTCACCCCGGCTGGGATCACAAGAATAAGTCTCAAGCGCTGTGACCCGAGGACTCATCCCCTGCACACACACCCCTGCCAGATGTCTAGACTTTGAGAGGCAAGGGAAGGCATGATTTCATTAAACTCAGGATCCTGGGACTTTGAAATCAAATTGGCCACCCAGAATATCCTCACATGCACAGGAAGGAGGGTAATCGCAGGGTAGAACAGAAAACCCGGCTTAAATTAGCAAGTTACCAACGTGCAGGCTGATGCGGCCCTGTTTCCAGTTGCAGGCTGCAGGGTGGGGTGGGGTGTCTGGCTGTGTTCTACTGATTTATAGCTTCCAGCACAGCTGCAGAAATCAGTGGCTTTGTCTCAGGCCTGGAAGGGCGTGTGAAGAAGCTCATCCTCCACAGCTTTCCTAGCCTCTGTGATGAGTGAAAGACAGAACTTCAAAGTCAAGGTCAGAAGAATTCCTACTCATGAAACACCAGGGGCTCAGTATTAAGAACCCTTGTAGGGGGGAAGTGGGTAGGGGAGCAGGGGGCTGGAGAGATGGCTCAGGGGTTAAGAGCACTGACTGCTCTTCCAGAGGTCCTGATTCAATTCCCAGCAACCACATGGTGGCTCACAACCATCTGTACTGGGATCTGATACCCTCACCTGGCATGAAGGTGTACATGCAGATAGAACACTCATACATAAAATAAATTTTAAAACTAATCCTTCTAGAGGATACCAGTTTAGTTCTCAGCTCCCAGCTTGGGCAGTTCCCAGTTTCCCAGTTCCCTGTAACTCCAGCCCCAGGGACCTGACCTCTCTAGGCACCTCTACACATGTGTGAGCACACACACAGATACATACACACAAATAATTTTTTAAAAATTTATTATTTGTATTTATGTGCATGGATATTTGCCCTTCATGTGTGTCTGTGGTTGGTACTATCTGAGCTCAGAAGAGCATCAGGTCTTCTGAAACTGGAATCACAGAGAGTTGTGAGCCACCATGTGGGTGCTGGGAGTCAAACCTAGGCCCTCTGGAAGAAAGATCACCGCTCTTAACCATTGAACTATCTCTCTAGTCCCGCTCCTTTTATAAAAAAAAACCCTTAAAAACAACAAAAACCTTGGCTGCACTCATGTCTTTGCACCCAAAATTTGGGAGGCAGAGGCAGGCAGATTTCTTTGAGTTCCAGGCCAGCCAGGACTGCAGAGTGTGACCCTGTCCCACAACAGAACCAAAACTAGCTGCAGCGAAGGGAGCCTGGGTCTCCTTCCTCCTCAGGAGTAACACTGTTACCGAGTGCAAGGATTTGAAACATGGAGGACTGTGGTCAAACACTTTATTTATTTATTTAGAGGTTGGAGATGGGCTGTGTGTTTAGGAGTGTTTACCGCTCTGGTAGAAGACTCAGGTTCTGTTCCCAGCACCTACAAAGGGACTCATAACTTCTGTAGCTTCAGTTGCATAGGCTCTGACTCCCTCTCAGACTTCCACAGGCTGCTACATACCCATGGTGCACAAAAATTCACATAGACAAAACACATACATACACACAAAAAATAAACGTTTTAAAAAATAGATTTATTTATTTATTATTTGTAAGTACACTGTAGCTGTCTTCAGATACCCCAGAAGAGATTACATTACAGATGGCTGTGAGCCACCATGTGGTTGCTGGGATTTGAACTCAGGACCTCTGGAAGAGCAATCAGTGCTCTTAACCACTGAGCCATCTCTCCAGCCCCAAAATAAACATTTTTTAAAATATATTTTTATTACTTTTTTTTTTTTTTTTTGAGTGCCGAGTAGTGAGTTAAGGTTTGGTCTTCTGCTATGTATCGTAATGCTAAATACTGGCCCCCAAGGAAAGTGATATTATGTGACCTTTCTCCTTAATTTAAAACTATTGGTTGAATAAAAATGCAAACAGCCAATAGCTGGGCAGAAGAGAGGTAAGTAGAATTTTGGTTCCTGGCTTTGGGTCTGAGGCAGGACCACAAGGGAGAGAGAGAAGAAGATGAAGAGAGAAGATCCCATGGGGTAAGAATCTTGAAAACATGGCCATGAGGGCCAGACAATTGGACTTGAGAGCTGCTCAGATGGAACATGGCAAGTTATAACTTGAAGTTATTGATTGGGAAGTAGATACTAATAGCATAGAGGGTAGCCTCTGCCCAAGTCTAGCGCTTTAAAGGTTTATTATAAAAGTTGTATGTCTTTCATCTGGGAACTGAATGACCAAAGGCAGGATAGAAAGCACAGACTGAAATTAAATATTTACTACAACAGTAGCATGCATGGAAAAAGGAAAGCGGAGGCAGCATGAGGGGGGCAGAGCAAGGGGGGACAGAGCGAGAGGGGGCGGAGTGAGAGGGGTGGAGCCAGAGGGGGTGCTCTTGGGTTGGAGATGACTCAATAGATCAGGGAATCAACAGTTTTTCCAGAGAACCTGGGTTCAATTCCCAGCACCCACAGTTGGCTCATAGTTGTTTGTAACTCTAATTCCAGGAGATCGGACGCCCTCTTCTGGCCTCCACTGGCACCAGGCATGCACATGCAGGCAACTTGATGTACACACTAGGAGGTGGTGGCACACGCCTTAATCCCAGCACTCAGGAGGCAGAGGCAGATGGATCTCTGTGAATTTCAAGCTAGCCTGGTCTACAGAATGAGTTCCAGGGCATGCAGAGAAACTCTGTTTTAGAAAACCAACCAACCAATCAAACTTAAAACCCCACCTATACATAAAATAAAAATAAATAACTGAGTTAATTTTTAAACAGCAACAAAAAGATTTAAAAGTAAAAGAAATGGGTTCTTTTTAAAATTTGAGACAATGACTAGCTTACGCCAGACTGTCCCCTGACTCCCTATGTAACAGGGTGACGTGACTCCTCCTCCAAAGCAGAAGTCCTGTGATTACAGTTATGTCCCACTACTGCCCTAGTGCTGGGACTGCCTAAGGCAATTCTGGGGACTGCTGACAATGTCATCCAGACCTACAGAACCCCAGATTTTCTGGAGCAGTGCCAGCAGCTGGAGGGGCTGCTGAATGGGTTCAGATCCTAGTCTCTTGCTGAGCCTGATTTTTCATCTATGAACTGGGTGAGGCACTGACAGCATTGGCAGCGGGTGGCTCCCTCCCGTCAGAAGCTTTTCCTGAACTTGAGACACACTTCCAGAAACTGCAACAAAGCAACCACAGAGACGCAGTCCCTTCCCCCTGGGAGCTGCCATTTTAACGGAGAAAGGATAGACAATAAATTAGTCAGTAGAAGACAGACATATGGTTAGGGGCAGGGTTCAGTTGGAGGAGGGGCTTGCCTACTGTGCCAGGAGGCCTTGGGTTCAATTCCCAGTCCCGCACCAGCCATGAGTGGTGGAGTACAATTGAAGTTTCAGCTCTTGGGAGGTGGAGGTTCAGAAATTCAAGTGGAGGGGGCCTAAAAACCCACACACCATACACCATCCACAGGCAATCAAGAAAACTAAAACAGGCAAAGAAGATGGGGTTGAGGGAATACCACTGTATATGGGAAGTGATAGTTGAGCAGAGGTAGACTTAGGAGGATGAGGCAGAAGATGCCTGTGTGCCCTGATGAGGCTTGTGTGACCCTCAGCCTGACTCCTACAAGAAGGATCGTGCTATGATGCCTGTGGCCTGGCTGCCTAGCACTTGGGACCCAGGGACAAAGGTTAAGTCAGGAGAGAAGCTGCTACTCCTGGCCAAGCCAGATAACCCTGCAGGACCTGTGGGGGAGCATCTGCTTCCCTTGGTTACTAATGTGTATCCTGCCAGAGTCCCCAAAGTGCCTGGTGTCTGGTGATTTTCCATCACTCCTCGGGGGAGCAAGCAGAGCTGCTGGATGGGCAGGTAGCCATGAGGCGTTCCTCCTGCTTCCTTAGGCCTGGTCACCCCAGATCACCCAGGGCGGCTTAGCAAAGCCTAGTATGTGGATTTGGCCAGAACCATCATCAGTAAAGGCAGACCAGCCATGCTCTCCTGCTCAGCTCATGGCTTGGAAGATCCAAGACACAAATTCTCACTTAATCTTTGCAACCTGCCTGGTAAGCAGGAGCAATTATTTTTTTCTTTTTTCAAGATAAGGTTTCTCTGTGTAGCCCTGGCTCTCCTGGAACTCGATCTGTAGACCAGGCTGGCCTCAAATCCACAGAGATCTGCCTGCCCCTGCCTCCCCAGTGCTGGGATTAATGTGTACCACCACCGCCCAGCCATGATGGGGTTTATAACCTTGACCCCCATGATTCAGCCCTATTGCCCATGTCCTTTTCTGGGTGAGGGATGAAGAGACCCTTATTCACTGGCCCTGAGCCTAGCCGGAATCTTTATTAGTTCTGCTTTTATCTTTGAAAAAGAGCCAGTGGGCTACCATTCTGGGGGAGGGGGCTTCTGTAGTTATAGGTAGGTAAGTCTGATATTGATACAAGAGTCTTCAGGTTGGAAACTGTCTTAGTCAGGGTTTGTATTCCTACACAAAACATCACAACCAAGAAGCAAGTTGGGGACTATAGGGTTTACTCAGCTTATACTTCCACATTGCTGTTCATCACCAAAGGAAGTCAGGACAGGAACTCACACAGGGCAGGAACTTGGAGGCAGGAGCTGATGCAGAGGCCATGGAGGGGTGCCGCTGACTGGCTTGCTTTCCCTGGCTTGCTCAGCTAGCTGAGATGACATACAAGGCTAAAGGTTAGACAGGGCTGTGTGGCCTGGGGCAGGCTCCTTTGCCTCTCTGAGCCTCATACTCCCAGCTGCCTAGTTCTGGGGCAGTGCTCAGGGTCGTTGCTCGATGATTCTTGTCAAGATTAAGTGCAATGGCATTATTCAAGGGCCTCCTGGTTCTCACCACTCAGAGGAAGGGGACTAGGTGACAAGGACTTTCTAGTCTTGTCAGACCAGACTGCTGCCATGTTGGTGCCTGCGAAGAGCTGCATTGTGTTTAGGACCTCTGTCCCTTTATAAGAGAGATACAGAATTCATAGTTTGTTAGCACTTCAGCATGGTGGGTGCCTTTTGGGGCCCTTCTGAAAGGCCTTTCTCAATTGGGACTTGTTCCTAAGATCAGGGAAATATTATATCTTGGAATAAGACTCCTGGTTCACCCATGACTTCCAGGAAGGAAGCCCATTCAGGTGTGAGCAGACAAACCTAAATGGCAAATGGCAGATCTCCATGCAGTTGGCGATGAACTTTTTGTGGAGGGAGTGTTAGTAGCCAAGACAGATGCTCACATGCCCACACACCCAGAGCAGGCAGACAACAGTGTGCTCAGCTTTCATATCATGAAGTTATGAATCCTCTCAAGTCTCCAGGCTCCAGGAAAGGTTTTCCTGGAGACGTTTCTACTGGTACCTCACCCACAAGGTCCCCAGTATGTCCATGATTGCCTGCTTCTGGAGACCATGCCTGACATCATGCTGGCCACAACCATCCTGAGACCAGAGCCAAGGCTGGGCCTGGGTCAGCTACCCCGAATTCCAGGTCAGACAGAGATTCAGCCATGGAGTCATCAGCCACCTCAAAAAAAAAAAAAAAAAAAAGGAGGACATTGTTTGTGTTGAATAAACTTGTAGCCAAAAAAAAAAGCTACTTTTTTTAGGGGGGGCGGGGCAGAGTCTTATTATGTATGTAGCCTTGGACCAGGATAGCCTCAAACTCATTTGCCTCTGCCTCCTGAGAGCTGGGATTAAAGGCATGTGTCATCACACCCGACTGGCTTCATACTCTTCTAGGACTGTAGGTGGGTGCCACATGGATCCATCTTGGGAGATTCTCCTGGCTTTATCTAACCCTGTTCACTTTTTTTTTTTTTTTTTTTTCGTTTTTCTAGACAGGGTTTTTCTGTGTAGCCCTGGCTGTCCTGGAACTCACTCTGTAGACCAGGCTGGCCTCGAACTCAGAAATCCGCCTGTCTCTGCCTCCCGAGTGCTGGGATTAAAGCTGTGCGCCACCACTGCCCTGCCCGGCTCCCTGTTCACTTCTTAAGGTTCCTCCTCTAACACCATATTTGTTTGTTTCCTGTTAATACCTCACTCACTATGGGAATGTCAAGATCCCTTCAAATGATAGCAGAGACATAGACAGAAGTCTGGCTTATCAGGTTGGGGAGACGGGGGGGGGGGGGTGGTTCAGAACTCCCACAGAAACTTGCAACAACATGCCTCTATGACTGCTGTGCTAGGCAGAGGCAGACACAGAGACAGACAGGTCCCAGGGGCTCACAGGCCAGCCAGCCTAGGTGGACAAGCTATAGAGGAAGATCCTGGAAGCTGACCTCTGACTTCTGCATAAGCATCTTGACACACACACAGATGGTCAGTAAGTAAGGCTTTATGGTGATGTCACTGCTTGTCTTCCCTCTCTCAGGTTTCTCCCTCTCGTGGGCTTCTCACCATTTCTGGCTCCTCCCTCGTTTCTGGCTTCTCTTAGAGGACAGAAACCGTTTCCTCCATCCTTTACCCTGTTCCTAGCTCACTCAGGCCCTGGTTCTTAGAAGCCATCACTAAATAGTTCTTAAATCTCTAACGAGCATTTGGATCCATTGGTAGAATTGCTGGGCTCTACAATAGAAACCCACCAGCCACCAGATAAAAGGGACAGGAGCCTCGCTAGAATGGCAGGCCACCACACCTCCAGGGCAACCGCTGTCTTTTCACTGATTTTAGTAAGTAACTCTCTCCTCCAGGAAGCTTTCTCTGATGGTTGACAACAGTGACCCTTGTGTCCTCATCAAAGCAGGGACCAGATACTGTTCCTCCCTCCCTCTCCAGCCTTCCTTCTGTGTGCAGTCAATCTAACCCTGGGCAGTGTACATGCTAAGCAATTGTCCTAGCACTGAAGCACATCCGAACCTCTCTGTTCTATTTCAAACACTCAACTACTCATCTCTGTTCCTATGAGTGCGTGTGGGTGGGGGAGTCTGGCACATATGGTTTGTAGGAGGGTCATGCCCTGTTTCTGGAAACCTAGGCACTGACTTCCATGCTGAAGGACTCTTTCTGACTCTCTTTCTCTCCCCCCAATGCCCTGCAGACATACACATACACAGAGAGACACACAGACACAGACATACACACACAGACACACAGAGACACACACATACACCAACATACACACCCAGACATATGCATACACAGACATACACACACACACAGGCATAGACACACAGACACACATACAAACGCACATACAGACATATACCTACACAGACACACACAGACATAGATATACACACACACAGACACACACAGACACAGACATATACACACAGACACACCGAGACACACACATATACAGACATACACACACAGACATATATATACACAGACATACACACAGGAATATACACACAGATACACCTACAAACACACATACAGACATATACATACGCAGACACACACAGAGACAGATACAGACACACACAGAGACACAGACATACACACACAGACACACACATACACAGACATACACACAGACATATACACACAGAGGCATACACAAACAGACATATACACACAGACACACACAGACACACACAGAGACAGATACACACACACAGACGCACACAGAGACACACAGACACAGACATACACACACACAAGGCATATATACACAGACACACAAACACACAGACATATACATACACACACACACAGACAGATCCATACACACACAGACACACACAGACACAGACATACACACACAGACACAGACATACACACACAGACACACAAACACAGACACACACAGACACACACACACAGACACACAAACACAGACACACACTCACCCTAGTATCAGCCTCGGGGTGTCATGCCTCAGGAAGGTTCCAGGAAGATCGCTCACTGGATCCTGGGGCACAAAGCCTTGGCTTGGGCAGGCTGGCTACCCAGCCAGCATGTCCCAGCATCTGTCTTGCCTCCTCAGCACTACCACATCTGGCTTGTTTCTGTGCCTTCTAGGGGTTGAACCCCATGCTTACACAGAACACAGCCATCTCTCCAGCCCCAGATTCTGCTCTCTTGGAGCTTCCGTGGTATCTGGGTACAGTTCACCCCACAATCCAGCCATCCTTAAGCAGAGTCAGGATCAGGGAAGGGAGAACTCTTTGAGTGTGCTCTGGGTTTCCTGTGGAAGCTAGGCCTTTGGCCTGGCTATTGCTAAGTATAGCCTGGCAGGCCTCTCCACTCACATTCAACTCCACTCCGGGGACCTTTTGCGTCGTCGAGTCCTAGCCATAATCTTCCCCCTGATAAGCTCGCTGGGCTTCATTATAATTAACTACTTTCCTTCCCCTGATTCTGCCAAAACTGAGACAGCTAATTAATTTCTGGCCAAGTGCCATCTCTCTTAAGTGGTGGGCAGGGACACAGCTTGTAGTCCTCGCTGCCCGGCCAGGCTTGCTTTGTCCTCTGGGAGAGTAATCACCCTTTGTCTGCAAATAGAGGGAGCTCCAGCTGGACCCCCAGGCTGCAGGCACTGGCTTTGTTGACTCCTCTCTGTTCCCTCACAGGGCACCAAGCCTCTGGGGTCGCTGCTGTAACACAGCCTCAGAGCCTTCATTTGTAAAACAAAGGGGTTGACCTTGACCCCTGGGAGACCATTCAGGCAGTGGCTAGGAATTTCAGGTTAGAATCCTAGGAACAGGAGACCTAATTTAAGGCCTGGTAGTCAGTTTCACCACCCCATCCCTCAACCTTCTCCATTTGTAAAGTGGTGATAACGATGCTCCTCTCTCTTGTGGTTATGCTGGTTCAGCGGGAAAATGAATGACTTGTGTCCCCAGCACATAAGCCCATCCACAAGTGACTGGGCCATGGTGCTGCACACCTTTAATCCCAGCTGAGACAGGTGGATCTCTAAGTTCGAGGCCAGCCTGCTCTACAGAGTGAATTCCAGGGCAGCCAGAGCTACACAGAGAAAGCCTGTCTTGAAAAACCAAGGCAAACCATACCAAACCAAAGAGTCTGCACATGAGACACACAGCCAGCTCACTTTCCCTTCAGTGTTAATAGTCTGTATGCACAGGCCTATTGTCACAGTACTCTGGAGGACTACAAGGTCAAGGGTAACCTGGGCTACAGGGTGAAACCCTGTTTTAGGCAGTAACAATATGTCCCTGTCCCTGTAAAACAAAACAAAACAAAACAAAACAAAACCCAACTCACCTCAAAAACCAAAGAAGCTTCCAGAATTTCTTCTTTCTGAGGGGAATCCTTTCTTTGCTGAGCTGGGGCTCCGGCAGTCCTCACCACCCTTGGCCTCTGTCCTCACAAAGGCACACTCTTTATTTCCTCATGTGCATCTTCTCTTTGACTTAAACGGAAGAGAGGCAGGGAGTGGCTCAGCTGGTGAAGGGACTCACTGCTAAACCTAGTGACATTAAGTCCAGTCCTTGGAACCAAAAGATGGAAGGAGAGAATTCACTCCTAAAAGCTGTCCTCAGAGCTGGGCCATGGTGGTGCACGCCTTTAATCCCAGCAAGGGAGGCAAAGGCAGGAGGATTTCTGAGTTCGAGGCCAGCCTGGTCTACAGAGTGAGTTCCAGGACAGCCAGGGCTACACAGAGAAACCCTGTCTTGAAAAACCAAAAAACAAAAAAAGCTGTCCTCAGACGTCCACATGCACGATATGGCAGGTATGGCCCCACCCCCAACCCAAATAAATAAACATACAAAAAAAAAAAAAACCCTGGGAGCTGGAGAGATAGCTCAATGGTAGAGGTTGAACACGGTCAAAGTCCTAGGTTCAATCCCAAGGTCACAAAGAAACAAAACCTTAAATAGTGATAGAACTGGACAAGAGATGTAGCTCAGTGCCTTTCTGCCGGTATACCCAAGGCCCTAGTCTCAATATCAGTGTTCGGGGGGAGGGGCTTAGAACCCACCCTAATCTAGTATGGTCATTGTTTCCCCATAAGGGCACATTGCCAGGTCGCTTGGGTTGACATGGAGGCTTACTTTTCGGTGATTACACAAGGTTGAGCAAACAGATGACCTACGTCAATGTCATGGTCTAGCCTGGTGGAATGCATCAGGTACACATCAGTGTCACCCCACAGTGGAGGTGGCATGGTTGTTACAGTCTGCTGTCCATGGAACTACCCAGGCTTGCTCAATCACCAGACCTGGGAGCCCATGAGAATTGACCAGGTAGACGCCTGAGAGCCTGGAA
This sequence comes from Rhynchomys soricoides, assembly GCA_019843965.1. Taxonomy (NCBI): domain Eukaryota; kingdom Metazoa; phylum Chordata; class Mammalia; order Rodentia; family Muridae; genus Rhynchomys; species Rhynchomys soricoides. Next base: position 2,054,339 of record JADRCH010000213.1, on the reverse strand, counting down.
CTCTGCTGGAGACCCTAGAGGCCTGGACAAGACCTTGGATTTCCGCTGAGCCTTTGCTTCCTGGCTGGGAGAAGGAGAATGCTCGAAGCCTCCCAGAGGTCAGGAGACTGATTCTGTTTGGCCTTGTGCAGCTTCTCCAGGCCTCACTTCCATCATCTGTAAAGTATAAGTCTGTGTAGACTGACCTCCCTGAAATTAGAACCTCTTCCAGTCTGAAGGTCAGACACCAGGCTCTGTGTCTCATAGTTGGCTGAGTTCTGAAATCCCGTTCAGAGTCAAGGTGCAGACAGAGCTGTATCCCTCTCCCCAACCTCATCCATTGGGAGGGGTCTTTCCTTGCCTTTTCCTTGGGAAAAGGTTCCTGGAATCTCAGAGTCAAAAGGATGTAGGCTTATGCCTACATCTCCTGGAGGCTCCAGGCATTCCTCAGCTTGCGCCTATGTCTCTCTCATCACTACTTCGCATGGCCTCCTCCTCCCTGCATCTCATGGGAGGACACTTGAAGTTTGGTCCCAGACTTATAATTCCGATACTCACCCCTCAGGGTCCTTCACTCTGTCTGCAAATGCCCTTTCCCCAAATAACCTCACATTCACAAGGGGCACTCCTGCAATGAATCCCACTATGGGGGAGGGAGCGTCCACTTCAGTCCTCAGCCTGCATCATGGAGGGACAGGAAATAGAGAATTTCTGGACGTTTAAGTCTAAATTTAGACCGAGATCCCATGATTCCATGAGTAGAGCCAGGCAGAGTATTGGCGGGTGGAGGAGAGGTTGTTTGCTTGATTTCCTTCTTCTGTGGGACTGGGAGAGGGGGCCACCTTTGAGACATGCAGTTGCAAGGTCATAAGAGAGAACTAACTGGCATGTTCTGTGAGGTGTCCTGACAGTGGGATGAAGCCACCAGACCCCCTTCCTGGACAGAACTTGTCTGGAGCACTTGCTATTCCCACTTTGAATATTCCTCTGGCTCTGAGGCTCCAGAAATTTTATCCCAAGGAGCTCATCAGTTGAGTTAGTTGATCAAACCACAGAGGTTTGATCACCATATTATTTATGATAGCAGGAAAGTGGAAAGGGTTTTCACATCCTTCAGTGGAGGATTTCCAGTTGACTTTATTTGGGACGCATAGATAAGAATAGCTTATCCCAGTCTAGTCTGTCTGTCTGTCTTCATTTATTGAGATAGGATCTTCTGCATCTAATCAGCATCAAACTCCCTATGTATCTGAGGATGACTTGAACCCCTGATTCTTTTGCCTCTGTCTCCTGAGTACTGAGACTATAGGCCTGCGCCACCACACCTGGCTTATTCAGTCTCAGGGCTTGAACCCAAGTCTTCAGTATGCCAGGCAAACACTCTACCAGCCTACACTGTTCTGAGACAAGGTCTCACTACATAGTCTCACTCTGGCCTTGAACTCATGATCTTTTTCCTTCAGCTTCAAGTGTTGAGGTTATAAGCCTGTACTGCCAGGCACGGACCACTGTCTGTTTTTCATATGGTCCTTGAGCTAAAATTTTCTTTTTTATGTCTTTATATAAATGGGGGCTGGAGAGATGGCTCAGCAGTTCAGAGCACTGGCTTCTCTTCTAGAGGACCCAGGTTCTATTTCTAATATGCACCCAGTGCCTCACAAATGTCTGTGACTCCAGTTCTGGGAATGTGATAGCTTTTTCTTGGACTCTTCAGGTACCAGGCCCACAAGTGGTAAGCAAACATACACACAGGCAAAAAACACTCATACACATAAAAGAAGAAGAAGAGGAGGAGGAGGAGGAGGAGGAGGAGGAGGAAGAGGAGGAGGAGGAAGAGGAAAAAGAAAAAGAAGGAAAAAAAGAAGAAGAAGAAGAGGAGGAGGCAGAGACTTAGTGGACTCTCAATAATAATAATTATTATTATCTAATATTTACTCTCTGGCCCTGTGCAGAAAAAGCTTGGTGACCTCTGGATTGTAAAGCAACCATCAAAAATTATATTAATTCATATACAAATACAGAAAAATGGCCACATCATTTTGCTAAGAGATGATGACAGCCTTTGAGCATGCTCCCTTTCATGGGACATGGCATTTGCATGATCTGCAGTACTAATACTGATTTTTATTCCTTCCTCCATTCTGTGTTTGAATATTCTCCATTAAATAGCTGTTACATTTCAGAGTTGAAAAGACATTTAGGAAGAATATTAACTGTAAATCCACAGTGGGTTTGGTTGGGGACCAAAGATACTTTTTGTGCAGGCTGAAGCTGCCATGTCAAGTTTGCATCCTGAGGTCCCACAAGGTCAATTAGGCTGTCGCTGCTGCTGCTACTGCTGCTGCTGTTGATTTTAGGTCTTACGCCCCTGTTTTGAAGAAAAACAACATCATTACCACCTCCATTTAGTTAAAATCAAATTAGCTCCCTTGGATACATGAGCAAAGATTTCTCTCGCCACCTGCAGGGCTGATTCACTTCAGACTCAGGGCAAAGAGGATCAGGCCCAGGCATCCTTCTGGGACCTGGGTAGGGTCAAGAGGAGGGAGGAAGGTGGGGTAATAAAGAACAGATGCCCCGATTTGAGCCCTCTGGTCTGTAGCTCCTTGCTTCTGAAGATTAGGATACTTGATACCATCCACTGGCACCCATCAGTGAATACCATGTGCCCCCATCTACCTGTCCTTACCCAAACTGCGGGGAGTGGGAGAGAAAAGGTCACGGTCCCTTCCTAATGTGGAAGACAGACATCTCTATATACATCCATTCCACAGATGCATCCTGGGTATCTGCTCTGTGCTTGGTTCTGCTGTTGGCGCCAGGGTTTTAGGAGAGCAAGACAAATACCATCCTTGCTCTCCGGGCTCTTGTATTTGTCTAGGAGCGTGTGAGGGACACAAACAGCCCACTGCATGTGCAGGGGAGAAGCCAAAGCCCGAGTCCAGAGGAAATGCCAGCTTTCAGGGTAGACCACCAGCCTCTCCATGCCTCTCCCTGACTGCAATCTTGACAAGTTCATTACCACACTTGATAAATTGAGGTCTATAATTGCTATCCACCCCGTGGAGTGCTGTGGAGATTAAATGATGTAAATGGCTATTCTGTGTGCCTGTGCACAGTAAATGTCCAATAGATATTTATTATCCGTGGGAACAAATGGAAGCAGAGGCACTCTGGCTGTCCAGAAAACCTAGACAGAGGTGAGCGTTTTTGTTCTGAGTGGGCCTTCTCCACCTTGCCCCCTGGGCCTGTCACTATGTCTGTGATGTTATAAATAAGTCTGGGCACACCCAAACCATGAGCAGGTTGTCTCCCTATTACCCAGAGGAACCTGGAATGTGTAAAAATCAGCTGAGTGCTGTGTCCTCCTGTCTGGACCCATCACCAGGACAGGGAGAGCCCAGGTGACAGACTGAACAACAGGGGACAATAATGGAGCTATAGGACAGTGGCTCTGAGCTCTGAGAGCTGTTAGATCCAAGTCTGAATTCTCTCATTGTCTCCTTCCCAGCCACATGTCTTTGAGATCAGTAGAAAGAAAATTTTCTTTCTTTCTGTCCCCTCTCCCCCAGCCCCCTTTGGACAGGGTTTTACTCTGTAGCTGAGGCTGGCCTTGAACTCTTGGCAATCCTCCTGCTTCAGTCATCCAAGTGCTGGAATTATAGGCATGAACTGCAAACCCAGTAGAATGCTATCAACCCAAAGCTGCCATGAGGATGAACAGAGATAATGCTTCTGGCGTAGTGCCTGGCTCATGAAGGAAAAGGTACTCCAAGAATTTTATTTATTTATTTTTGAGACAAGGTCTTGCTAATGTGGCTCACCAGGAACTTGCTTTGTAGATCAGACTGCTCTCAAATTCAATGAGATCTACCTGCTTCTTGCTCTGAAATGCTAGGATCAAAGGCACACACTACCATGGCCCAGTCACTCCAAGAATATTGCTTCAAGAAAGTGCTGGGCAGTGGTAGCACATGCTTTTAATCCCCAGCAGAGGCAGGCGGATCTCTATAAATTCGAGGCCAGCCTGGTCTACATAATTAGCACCAGGACAGTCAGGGCTACACACAGAGAAACCCTTCCTTGAAAAACAAACAAGCAAAACCAAAAAAAAAAAAAAAAAGAAAGGAGAAAAGAAAAAAAGAAAAACAAACAAGCAAACAGCAACAACAACAAAAAAACAAACAAGGGGTGCTGGAGAGGTGGCTCGGTGGTTAAGAGCACTGACTGCTCTTCCAGAGATCCTGAGTTCAATTCCCAGCAACCACATGGTGGCTCACGACCATCTGTAATGGGATCTGATGCCCTCTTCTGGGGTGTCTGAAGACAGCTACAGTGTAGTCATATACATTAATTAAATAAATAATTAAAAAATAAAATAAAATGATGATGATGATGAAAAAACAAAGAAGACAGCAAATAAACAACTAAACAGACTAGTTCCAAGAATCCCTTGTACAAAGGGGGGAAAGTTTTCAGAAGTAAACAGGATGGCGGTGAGATAATGAAATGGTGGTTCTCTGGAGGTCGCATTGAGAAGACGGTATAAGAAAATCAGAGGCCTGGGGAGGACAGCTGGCTGAACAGGTAGCAGTGTTGGCTGCATACACTGGAGGCCTGGAGTTTGGATCTCGGGCGCTCGTGTAAAAGCAGGGTGCTGTGGCAAGTACAGTTAGGGAGGAAGGAGGTGGGGAGGAGGGAGGTGGGGAGGAGGGAGGTGAGGAGGAGGGAGGAGGGAGGTGGGGGCAAGCAGGTTCCAGGGGCTCTCTGGATAGCTTGTCTAGCTGAAGTAGCAAGCTCCAGGTTCAGTGAGAAACTGTCTCAAAACCAAACCAACCCAAAATCCCCAAAGATGGAGAATGATGGGGAAGGTCAGCCAAGGTCAACCTGTGGTCTCCCCACAGACGTGTATATGCGAGCACACCTTGCACTAAGAAATATAAGGAATAAAAGATGTCAGAAGGATCGAACCAGCAAACTGTAAGTAAAATGTCACCCCAAAGCCAGGCAGTGGTGGCGTACGCCTTTAATCCCAGCACTCGGGAGGCAGAGAGAGGCAGGTGAATTTCTGAGTTGGAGGCCAGCCTGGTCTACAGAGTGAGTTCCAGGACAGCCAGGGCTACACTGAGAAACCCTGTCTCGAAAAACCAAAAAAAAAAAAAAAGTCACCCCATAGCGCAGTGTCACCAAATGTCACCAGACAGCTAAGCATAAAGGAAAAGTTCTAGGAATTTAGGGTGAGAAGGACAGATTGCACCAGGAATCAGAATTGGTTCTGGTACCTCCAGATGCTGCCAGGCAGGCGATGAGAGGACCAAGCCCTCAAAGTTCTGATGGGAAATTATTTCTACCCATGATCATATTCACCATCAAAGGAATCAGAAGTTAGAATAAAGACATTTTCAGAGAAGGTGATAAAAACTTTGCTCCTATAAGCCTTTTCTCTGGAAGTGGCTACAGGATGTGCTCCACCAAAATGAGGTATGAGCCAGACTCAGGGAGACTCTGAAGCCAAAAAACAAGGAAAGCTGTGCAGCCGGCCCGAGATAGCATCCAGTCTCAGATGCGAATGGAAGAAGGAAGGCTCTAGAAGGGAGAACACTAGAAAAACAGAGGAACACATAAATAATGTGGCTAAATAAAAAACATTTTAAAGGTCTGATGAAGTTTACAATACGTACATAGAAATATGCAAATGAACACGGGGCATATTGGAGGCCAGGAGTGGAAGCACACACCTATAATCCCAGAACTCAGGAAATGGGGGCAGGAGGATCAGGGGGGTTCAAGGTCATCCTCAGTTATATTGAGTTCCACCCCAGCCCAGGCCATAATATGCTTTCAAAAATTTAAACCAACCAACCAAAGAGCATGCAGGAGATGGGCCTAGCCCCGCTCCCACATTTGTAGCAGATGTGCAGCTTGATCTTCCAGTTGGTCTCCTAACAATTGGAGTGGGGCTGTTTCTGACTCTGTTGTCTGTCTTTGAATCAACTTCCCCTACCTGCACTGCCTGGTTGGGCCTCAGTGGGAGAGGAGGTGCTTAGTCCTGCTGGGACTAGATGTCCCATGGTGGAGTGATACCCAAGAGGGGCTTCCCCTTCTCATCAATGAAAGGGAGGGGCAATGGGGGTAGGAATTTGTAAGAGTGGGACTGAAAGGAGAGTGTGGGAGGGGGCTGAAATGTAAAGTGAATAAAAAGAAATAAATTAGCTGGGTAGTGGTGGCACACGCCTTTAATTCCAGCACTCGGGAGGCAGAGGAGGCGGATTTCTGAGTTCAAGGCCAGCCTGGTCTACCAAGTGAGTTCCAGGACAGCCAGGGCTATACAGAGAAACCCTGTCTCAAAAAACCAAAAAAAAAAAAAAAAAAAAAAGTCCATGAGAGCACATGAGCCCTGGAATAAGATATCACTGTGACACGTGTCGAAGGGAACCCACTGCTTGGGGGGGGGCTGGGGGGGATGATCACACACTAACTCGGAGAGCATACAGGGGCCAGAGTCCTGAGAGAAAGTGAGTTCTCTCAGTGAGGACACAAGGCAGTGGCTTGTGCTAGAGACACAGAAGCGGTCTGAGAGAAGGTTATCCGAGAGGGCCTCTTGGAAGAGATGATGTCTGAATAGAGGCTTGATTAAATGAAGTGGCAAGCCATGACAAATTTGGGGGTTGAGGGTGGCAGTAAGTCCAGAAGTCCTGAGGAGGGCTGGGCTTCATGTGTTTAAGGAACAGCAGAAAGGCCAGGTATGGTGAAGGACATTAGTCAGAATAGGTTTGGAGAGCCTGCGTCACAGAGGTGGCTGGAGCCAACTTAGGGAACACAGAAGGTGCTTTGGCGACATCCTGGGGGGTTGAGAGCAGAATGGGTGTGTGGTTTGTCTTGCAGCTTGAGAGCAGGGGCCCTGGGAAGGCCGTCAGGGCAAGGTGTGACTGTGGAGGGCAAGAGAGCCCCTCAGCTCAACAGGGACCAGCCCAGAAGCCTCAGCTCCCATTCAGCAGCAGCCCAGCTCCCTCTTGGGATGGAAGGAGCTGTCACAAATCAAAATAGCAGGCAAAGAACAGCCTCAAATTGTTCTGTGTAAGAGCAGAGAAATTAGACGAGTCAGCTGTGAGCTTGAGACCGCCTCCCACACAGCTGCGATCCACACCTTGCTGAAGACGCACTTCCTGAGACTCGAAATTCTGGCTCCAAGCAAAACTTTTGCTCCAAGTTATTTTGGGAGCGAGTGGGAAAGATGCTGGTTTCGAAGGACAACGAGGGAGTCTTCTTCCCCTTCCCCTTCTTCTTCCTCCTCCTCTTCCTCCTCCTCCTCTTCCTCCTCCTCCTTCTCTTCCTCCTCCTCCTCCTCTTCCTCCTCCTCCTCCTTCTTTTCTAACAAACAAAACTAACAACAAAAAACCCAAACCTCTGATCCATACCAGAGGAAAAGCTTTAACAGAGAGTTTGGTCAGCTGGGCTTCTTGGGAGCATGGACGCCTTTAATCCCAGCACTTGGGAGGCAGAGGTAGGCAGATCTCTATGAGTTAGCCTGGTCTACATAGTGAGTTCTAGGACAGCCAGGGCTATGTAGAAGGATCCTTTCTCAAAAACAAAGAGTTCACCGTTATCTTTGGCAGTATGATGATCTTGGGGCCAACCAGGACTATCTCACAACTTTCTGTCCTGACCACAAAACAGAAAAAGGAAATCAAGATTAAGGACTTCCTTTTCAATTTCATGAGGAATCTAGACTCCTGACTCCCACCTTTGATCTGCTGGGGTTTTTCCTGGGCTGGGGATCCAACCAGGCACTGTACTAGTAAGCTGTACCCACTGCTCAGATCTGCTAAATCTGAGTCTCTAGATTTGGGGCTTTAAAACTCTATCCGATCCGGAGTGATAGGGAAATGGAAGGGCAAAGAAACAGCACACCATAGTACAGAGCCAAGGAGAGAAGACAGGCTTTCTGTGTGTAGCCCCGGCCGTCCTGGAACTCACTCTGTGGATCAGGCTGGCCTGGAACTCAGAGATCCACCTGCCTCTGTTTCCCTAGTGCTGAGATTAAAGGTGTGTACCACCACAGCCCCGCTTCAATGCTGTTTTTAAAATTTTGTTTTGTTGGGAGAAGGTCTCATACAGCCTAGGTTGGCCTTGAGCCGGCTATGTAGCCAAGGCTAACCTTGAACTCTACTCTTCCTATCACCACTCTTTTCCAAGTGCTGGAATTACAGGTGTGCACCACCATACCCAAAGATTTGTTTGTTTGTCTTTCCAAGACAGGGTCTCAATATGAAGCCCAGGCTAGCCTGAAATTTGTAATGTTTCTGCCTCAGCTTTCTGAGTGCTAGGTTTATGATTGTGGCTGTGCACCTTCCCTTCCACAACCTGCCTTCAGAAGGTCACTTTCTCCACTCGGAGCTCTTCAGCTTTACCCTGATACAGAAGGAATCCCTTCTGCCCGCCCGCCCTTCTCTGGCCTTTTTGGTTGGTTGGTTGGTTGGTTGATTGGTTGATTATTTCGTTGCTTTTTATTTAGATTTATTTTATGTTATGTGTATGAGGGCCTTGCCTGCATGTATATCTATTTGCTACATGGATTCATGGTGCCCATGGAAGTAGTGAGCCTCCACACAAGTGCTAGACTCGAACCCAGGTCCTTTTGCAAGAACAACAAGCACTCTTAGCCAATGAGCCAACTCTCCAGCCCCTTAAGCATCAGGCTTGTTTGTTTTGTTTGAGACAGGGTTTCTCTGTGTAACAGCCCTGACTGTCCTGTAACTCGTTTTGTAGATCAGACTGGCCTCTTCTCTGGACTTTCATACCAGTCTAGGATGTGAGAAAAGAAACCTTACCTTGCCCAAGTGTGGCTGTGTCTTTACGATGAAGACTCTGTTCTGGAACAGTCGCCTTCATACCTCCCCTTGCTCAGTCCGGGCCCGGTATAGAAGGGACCACCGCTGTATGTGCTAGCCACGCAGGTTTCGATATGGATAGCTGTGTGCAGCACCGAGCATGGAGGATGCTGGGAGTGTTAGGGACAGTTTAGTTGCATACATCCAGCCCGATACCCAGGCTCATACCCTGAGTGTGACTGTGAAAGTGCCTCACCTTCCTCACAACATGGCGACAGGCAGGGAAGGAACCATGACTTTCATAGAGGCATGGGTCTAGTTATGTGGGGGTTAGGAGGCCTGCGTAGAACCAAACACGACCAGAACCCAACCTGTGCACTACCACAGAGGACGCTTCAGAAGGTGTAAGGTCCCAACAGAGACTGTCACTCAGAGCTGACCAATCATATTCCCCAAAGGCCAGGTAAATGGTCTAGCTCCCAACTTCATTCTGTATAGATGAAGTATGATCATCTGGGGCTGGTAAGAATGGACCTCCACAAGTTATCTCTGACATCTGCTGGGTAAGCCTTCTGGCAGCTGAACTACACACTGCCTTTGTCCTGAGTGTCACATACTCACTGGGCTCAGGGCTACATTCTATATAGGTTATGTTCCCAGGACTCTTTCTTTCCTTCCCTTTTTTTTTTTTTTTTTGACAAGGTGTCATTATGTAGCCAAGGCTGGCTTCAAACTCATGATCTTCCTGCTTCCACCTCCCTGGTGTTAGGCTCATGGGCTCCAGAGAGATCCTTCCCCATCAGGGAGCAGAAGTGGTGACCGATTGGGTGATTTGGGGATCCAATCCCACCTTGGCTTCCAACCTTTTTAGTTTGTTTTGTTCTTCTTCTTCTTTTTTTTTTTTGGTTTTTTGAAACAGGGTTTCTCTGTGTAGCAGAGAACTCACTCTGTAGACCAGGCTGGCCTCGAACTCAGAAATCTGTGTGCCTCTGCCTCCCAAGTGCTGGGATTAAAGGCGTGTGCCACCACTGCCCGGCTTGTTTTGTTCTTTTGAGAAAAGTCCTCATGTAGCCCAGGCTGGTCCTGAATTCCCCATCTTCCTAGGTTAGCCTTCTGAGTGCTGGGATTGCAGGCATGTAATACCAGGTTGGTCCTGCCCTTCGTAGATCTTTAAGCAAGTCCTTCACTCCCCCAGTTTAATGGAAAGTGAACTCAATGAAGTCGGTAATTACCCATGCTCTTCCTTCCAAGGTACACCAAGTTGAAGACCGCCACCAACATCTACATCTTCAATCTGGCCTTGGCTGATGCGCTGGCCACCAGCACGCTGCCCTTCCAGAGCGCCAAGTACTTGATGGAAACGTGGCCGTTCGGAGAGCTGCTGTGCAAGGCTGTGCTCTCCATCGACTACTATAACATGTTCACCAGCATCTTCACGCTCACGATGATGAGCGTGGACCGATACATTGCCGTCTGCCATCCTGTCAAAGCCTTGGACTTCCGTACACCAGCCAAAGCCAAGCTGATCAACATATGCATCTGGGTCTTGGCTTCAGGTGTCGGGGTCCCCATCATGGTCATGGCAGTGACCCAACCCCGTGGTGAGTGAGAGAGAGAGAGCTGCGTGCAGCATGGGTCTCTGACCACAGGGGGGCCTGGCTACCTGGGGGCCTCTGTGGACTTCCAAAGCATTTATTTGGGCAAGTGGGAGTGGTTGCCAGTGGTGGTGTGGTGTTTCAGGACAATGGAAGGTTAGGGTCGGCCAGTGGAGTGGAAAGTCAACCAGTTGGGGTGGGGGTGGTCGACCGTCATGAGGGTGAATAACTAGTTGAAAGGTTGCTGGCCAAAAGGAATTTATAATAGCATTGTGAACTGGCTGGCCAGGACCATGTAGATTACAGGAAGATGGATAAATGGCCAAGGCTTGATTATCACTGACCAGTGAGCAGAGGAGGTTACAGGATCTGAAGACCCATCCCAAACTCCCCTTTATCCCACTTTGAAAACCACTGGAAGGGCTGGAAAGATGGCCCAGCAGTTAAGAGCACAACTGCTCTTTCTGAGGGAGTAATTATGCTGGTAGAGTGCTTACCTAGCATGCACAGAGCCCTGGGATCAATCCCCAGCACTTCATAAATCAGGCATGGTACTGCACACCTATAAGCTCTGCAAGAGGATCAGGAGTTCAGGGCTAGCTTTAGTTTGATAATGAGTTTGAGGCCATGAACCATGAAACCATGCCTCAAAAACAAAGAAAGAAAAATAAGGAGAAATAAATGCCATTGGCCAAATGTCCAAAGCGAGGCCCAGAAAAAGGCCCGAGGGGAGTGGCAGACACTGGCATTTCCCAGGGCATCCTTATTAGTCACTAAAGCTGCTAAACCAAACACCCTCAGAGTTCAGGGGCTTACAATAGAAGTTTATGTCTCACTCCACTACAATCTACTAGGGAGGAGGATAGTTTAGGGGTACCAGACTCCCAGAGGAGGTGCCCTCAAATCATCCTCCATTGGCATCTGGCCAGCACATAAACACAGAAAGGATAAACACAGAAAGGAAGTTGGGAGAAATCATAACCACTTTTTAATGTTATTGCTTCTCCCTTCCTAGTGTCAACTGTTCACATGGCCCCACCTTGAGGTAAAGAAGTGTGGAAGGGTGCCTATACATTAGTAACCAGGGAGACAGGGTGGAAGGATCTTGAATTCAAGGTTTTATATTATACATCCAGACCTGATCGAAAGAAAAAAGAAAACAGAATCAAGTCAGGTGGTTTAGTTCCAGCCTCACTGGCAGGCATTTGATAGAACCTGGTCTTCGACCCAAGGCTTCTTCCCTTAGGTCTCTCCTTCCTTTTGGCTCCTGGGTAGAAAGAAGTCTGTAGAGGCTTGATGCTCTGGGTAGCAAAGGGAAGATGATTAATAGGAGACCTTGGCGCTCAAGGGCAGAACCCCAGGGCCATTATATAGGCTTTGAGCAATTGGTTTTGGCTGAGCAGCAGAGCTCCATAGCTCACCATCAACCTTGAGTTTAGAAGTCATTAACTGCTGGGAGCAAGTCAAGTAGGCCCCCTCCCTCTTCCCTCCTCCCTCTTTGAGCACCACCATCCATAAGCACGCTGATCCTCAGTCATCCCCAGGGTCCTGCCAGCTTGAACTACCCTAGATGTTTTGTGGCTCTCTGGCCCCCTTTTCATGACTCTCGGGCTGCAAGTCTACTGTGTGGCTCCTAAAGATCTTGAGCATCCCTGGGCCAGCTTCCAGCCTGCATCAGAGCCCTCAATGTCCTCTGAGATGCTCATCTGGTTCAAACCTGTTCTCCAGAATAGGGATCTCCCCTTCCTTTTCCTACAGGGTTGGCTGTTGGGCTGTTTGGTTTTTTAGTTTACTTTTGGATGTAGTCTCAATATGTAATTTTGTCTGACCTCACACTCGAGAGCCTCCTACCTCAGTCTCCTGAATGGTGGGATTATAGGTGTGTGCTACCTCAACAACTTTGGTACAAAGTTGTTCTCTACATTAGTTGATATATGCCTGAGATGTAGGCCCTAGCCCTGACCTCTAGGCTCCAATGTGTATCTGCTCCTCTTTCCTGTGAGGGCATCAACCATTTGAGCCCCATTGAGCTAAATACCTTATGTATCTGAGTATATTTCACAAGTATCTTAAGAAATGTCCTTGGGGCAGGTAGGGCTGGCTAGATGGCTCAGAGGTGCTTGCTGCCAAGCCTGGCAGTTTTGAGTTTTATCCCAGGAACAGGAAAGGTGGAGGAGAGAATGATATTGTCCTTTAACATCCACACAGAGTCCTGCGTGTTGCCCTTTAGCCTACACACACACATACACACACACACACACACACACACACACACACTCCGCAAATAAATCTAAATGTAACTTTTAAAATGTGCATACACTATTATCCCCACCATGAGGAAATTTGAAGACAGTGAGTAATTTGCCCAAGGCCACACACACTTGGTCTAGAGTCAAAGGAGGAGTCTCCTCCTCCTCCTCCTCCTCCTCCTCCTCCTCCTCCTCCTCTTCCTTTTCTTTAGGATAGGATCGCCTATAGCTCAGGCTAGCCTAGAAGTTAACATAGTCAAAGATGACCTTGAACATCTGCTCCTCCTTGCCTCCATCTCCTGATTGCTTGGGTTACATACACGTGCTATCAGGCCCAAGTTTATATGGTGCTGGGAATTGAACCAGGGACACTCAATTATATTGCCAGCCCTAACTCACCGTTTAAGTCAATCTTCAGTACTGATCGATCCGCTGGAGCAATTCTGGAAATGGGTAGGGAGGGTCTATTGAGTTAACACACAATGACTGCCATTACCGGGCCAGGATAAATTATTACTGTCATTCATGGACATAGAAGCTTACAACGGACCTGGGAGAGAACACAGAAGGGGACCTCCCAGATGAGGACCAATTCTGGGGTCTTTAAGCATAAGAAGGAGTTCATCAAGTAAAGGGACATACTAGACATCACAATCCCCTCGACCCAGCTAGTCATTTTGAAAGGGGACAAGCAGTCAGCGCCCCTTAGGCACACAGACCTCTGACCCCTGTCTTTCCTTGTTTCCCCGGACTCAGATGGAGCAGTGGTATGCATGCTCCAGTTCCCCAGCCCCAGCTGGTACTGGGACACTGTGACCAAGATCTGCGTGTTCCTCTTCGCCTTCGTGGTGCCGATCCTCATCATCACGGTGTGCTATGGCCTCATGCTGCTGCGCCTGCGCAGCGTGCGCCTGCTGTCCGGCTCCAAGGAGAAGGACCGCAGCCTGCGGCGCATCACGCGCATGGTGCTGGTGGTGGTGGGAGCCTTTGTGGTGTGCTGGGCGCCCATCCACATCTTCGTCATTGTCTGGACGCTGGTGGACATCAATCGGCGTGACCCACTTGTGGTGGCTGCGTTGCACCTGTGCATTGCCCTGGGCTACGCCAACAGCAGCCTCAACCCAGTTCTCTACGCCTTCCTGGACGAGAACTTCAAGCGCTGCTTCCGTCAGCTCTGTCGCACGCCCTGCGGCCGTCAAGAACCCGGCAGCCTCCGTCGTCCCCGCCAGGCCACTGCGCGTGAGCGTGTCACTGCTTGCACCCCCTCCGACGGCCCGGGCGGTGGTGCTGCCGCCTGACCTACCCGGCCCTCCCCTTAAGTGCCCCTCCCAAGTGAAGTGATCCAGCGACCACACCGAGCTCCCTGAGAGGCTGTGGCCACTGTCAGGACAGCTAGAATAGGGCCTGCACAGAGGGGAGGCCTCCCGTGGGGACGGGGCCTGAGGGATCAAAGTCTCCGGGTTGGAGGGGTCGGGATGGGAGGGCAGAGCTAGTGACTCCAGAGAGTGACACCTAAAGTGGATCCATTTAGTAAGGCTTCTTCAATGGTACAGAGCTTCCACTTTGGGATAACATCGGGTTCTGGCCTTTTGAACACCCAGCTCCAGTCCAGGACCAAAGGATTCCAACTCCAGGAACCAGGAGGGGCAGTGATGGGGTTGATGACTTGGTCTGGCTGAGAGTCCGGGCATTTGTGTTACGGGGAGGAGCCTGAGGGGACAGGGCAGTCAGGCAAGGCAGCTTGGGGTTTGGTCGGGAGATAAGCGCCCCTCCCCTCCCGGGAGTGTGTGTGAGAGGGACCATCAATTCTGGGGAAGAGTCAAAGTTCTCACCACCTTCTAACTACCGGCTAAACTCGCAGAGGCTAGGTCCAACGTGACTTCTCAGTAGAGAGAATACAATCTCTGCTTGATGGGGCAAGCTCGTGTAATCCCAGTCATACTGGAAGCTGAGGCTGGAAAGTGAAGGACCAGCAGCCGGGGCAACTTAGTGTCTCAAAATAAAACGCGAAGAGGGCTGGGAATGTAGCTCAGTGGTAGGGTGTTCGTGTGAGGTTCTGGGATCAATAAGACAAAACAACCAACCAACTAACCAACCAAAAACCTCCCAAACAACAAAACCAAACCCCCAACCCCCAAAAACGATATGGATGTCTCTGAGTCTGAATTAAATAGGACCCACAGCCCTGGATCCCTGTGGGGCTGGGAACAGTGGGCAGAAGCAGAGGCTCCCTGGATACTGAACAAGGGCCCCAGAAGCAAGTTTTAAAGGGATCCCTGAGGCTCAGGAAGGAGTGAGACGTTTCCAGAGCTCCGAAACCAAGTAAGCCTTTGTGTCAAGAAGTGGAAGTAGAACCAGAGAGATGGCTCAGTGGTTAAAGGCACGTGTCTCTCTTGCAGAGGACATAGGTTTGATTCCCAGCACCCACATGGAAGCTCACACCCATCTGTAACCCAATCCCAGTTGATCCAATGCCTTCCAACAACTGTGGGCACCGGGCATGAACATGGTACATATACATACATGCAGGCAGAACACTCAGACGCATAAAATACGTTTTTAAAAAGTGGTGGCCTATGCCTTTAATCCCAGCACCTGGGAGGCAGAGGCCAGCCTGGTCTACAACACGAGTTCCAGTCTCAATAAAAGTATTGTGAGGAGAATAAATCGTGAGGCAGGAGGCCAAGGCGTCTGCTTACAGGTTAAATCCTGAAGCCCGAGCGTGGATGCTTTTGGGGTTCCTGGGGTACTAGTGTATGTGGCTCAGTACTAGAGCACAGAGACACATTTTTATTTGAGCATCTCATACGTGGTAATTTGGGTGAGGATTACCACCAAATACTTGGACCCTTGATTAGAACCGGGAAGAAGTCTCTTGCCCCTTCTCCCAGCATCTGGCTGCCCATCAGATGTCTGGTGTCTGCGACTCTCAGGGACTGGAGCTGCCCGAGTCGGACTCTACTTTGAAGGACTGAGGGAAAAAGGCTTCTACAGCACTGATGTCGTCGGTGTGGCCCTTTGCTCTCCCCCATTGCCCCTGGGTCCCTCATCTGCTCTCACTGCAGAGGGGAGACACAGAAACTGATCCAGGCATCCTGGGTCCCAGCTCCCCTGGACGTCATTGTTTGCCCTATCCTGGTGCCTTCCCTGATGCCTGAGCAACCTGCCCCTGACTCTCTATTGAAATAGTCTGCTGACATCCTTGTAAAAACAAATTTAATTCTCTTCCTTTTTTGGGACAGATGGAAAGAAATTGACGCCTTTGTCTCAAACAAAAAAAGAAAGGAGCGAGAGAGACAATATACCACTTTTCTTTTTGACAGCCATTTCTTTGGAACAAAAGCTGCAGGCTGTCACTCCAAGCAGGAACCTAACAAGCCTTCAGGGAGGCAGGAGCTAGACTAGCGAGCAGAAAGGGCTCCTTTGCCGGACAAAGCATAGTCCTTTTTCCCGAATGAAGTCCCTAAAAGCCTAGGACTTTGGGATTTCTATACCCTGGGATACAGTGTGATGGTCACAGCTGACATCAAGTCTGCCCAGCCACTGTAGCCTGGAACCTAGCCTCTTAGCTGACTTTCACCACCTAAATGGACACTATAGAGACGCCATGGAGATTTCTGTGGAGTGTGGAGGTGGTGAGGTGGTCACCATGCCGAAGACACCCCTAGACACTTGTCACTGGAGAGACCTGCTACTCTACCAGAGAGGTAGAGAATGAGGGCAGACTCCTGAAGCAGGTGACACGGGGACTTAGTGCTGTGTGTCCTCCTTGCAAGGACTGTGGCCTTGTGTCCCACCCCCCAACCCCACAAGGGCAGAGCTATCTGGTCCTCTCCTACAGGGATGAGAACTGACCTTTTTTTTTTTTTTTTTCCTGAGATAGAGTCTCATGGAGCCCAGGCTGGCCTTGAACTCCTGACCTTCCAGCTGGGAGCCTCCTGGGTGTTGGTATTACAGGTGTGATATCAAAATTATTTAAATGTTGATTGCTTTGGTGTTGAATCGGACGTGCTCCTGCCACTGTGCACATGTGGAGGTCAGGGGAGAGTTTGGGAGAGGTCCTTCTCTCCTTCTGCCTTCTGCCTTTACAGGGGTTGAACTCAAGTCATCAGGTTTGACAGCAAGGACCTTTATCCACCAAGCCCAATTAAAAGAAATTATTATTTGTTTGCTTATTTGTGTGTGTGTGTACATTGGCATGCCATGGCACCTCCCATAAGCATGTGTTACCCCATCCATCACGATCTGGAGGATTTTTTTAACCCTTTCTGATACTGATAGATGTCTGTCCTGGGATCAGCCTTAGCTGATCATACATACATACACAGGTGATTGCATGCCAATGTGACAGATACAGTGACAGAAAGCCCCAGAGAGGATGTCCCAGAAGTACCTTTTAATTAGAAACATGTTTGCAGCAATTCTATAAGAGGTGTCAAAGGCCCTGGAGTTTTAAAGGATGCAAAGGAGTTAGCTGCTGGGAAAGCAGAATAGTGTGTAGAAAGGTGTGAGCATGTCCAAGGGCATAGCAAACCCAAAAGTTAGGAGTAATAGAGACACGGAGCTTGACCAAGTACTGTGGTGCACCAGGCTTGGTGCCAAGTGCATTGTGCTCATTTTCTCAGTTCAACCTCTCAACAGCCCTGGGGCCAAAGTAACAGTATCCCTGTCTGTCTGTCTGTCTGTCTATCATCTATCATCTATCAATCATTTATCTTGACCTATCTATCTTGATCTATCTATCTATCTATCTATCTATCTATCATCTATTTTTGAGATAATGTCTCACTATGAAATTCTGGCTGGCTGGGAACTTGCTATATAGACCAGGCTGGTCTTGAACTCAGAGATCAGTCTGCCTCTACCTCTTGAGTGCTGGGATTAAAGGTGTGGTGCCATACCTGCCTAATATCCCCATTTTATTTGTGTGTGTGTGTGTGTGTTTCAGGACAGAGTTTCTTTGTGTAGCCCTGGCTGTCCTGGAACTTGCTCTATGGACCAGGCTGGCCTTGAACCCACAGAGATCCACCTATTTCTGCCTTCCAAGTGCTGGGATCAAAGGTGTGTGCCATGCCTGGCTAGTATCCCTATTTCAGATGTGAAAGCTGCTGAACTCAGGCGTCAAGCTGCTTTTTTCTTGAGTCACAGACCTTGTTGGGAGTGGCAGAACTCAGGACAGAGGAATTCTAGAGAAAATTCCCAGTTCCAAGTTAACTGTGGGTTCTGGGCATCCGTGAAGTGGAAAGACATCCCAGCTGCGGCTGGAACCCTGGGATGAGGCTTTTGAAGACTTAACAAAATGGGAGATAAGGGCAATTTTCCGTGAACTTTTGTTCCTCCTTAAGTTCTCCAAATCTTTGCCTTTCAAAATGCACCGTGCATTTTGCACGGTGCATTTTTAAAGCTCCAAATTGACAGCGTAATTCTAGATTATCACAGGTCTCTCTTCCTCCCCAAAATTTCCATTCCTTTCTCTCTATGAGGTGGGAGGGAAGATTTTTGTCTTTGGTTTTAAAATGCCCTACAGTTTCCCAGCTCTTCTCAATGTCCCAGAGCTCTGGATGAATGCTAGAATCTGACGTTGGCTTCCTCTGTCAGATTCTCAGTTTCCCTTCCTGTAGAGTGGACTTTCTTTGTAGAATGACTGTGAGGATTAATTAGGTAATGTATGTATAGCCATAGGGCCTGTCAATCAGCAAGTAGCTATGATTGGAAAACAGCCAGAGTGCAGGATCAGAGCCCAAGACCCAAAGAGAAATGTGCATAGGCTTCTGGAGTGCAATGAGGAGAGAGAAGTCTGGGAATCTGGCCTGGGGACCCCTTGCTTCGTCGGCTCAAGAGCCCCCATAGTGAGTGAGAAACCACTGGAGCAGCAGGAGGAAGAGGAGAATGTGCTGTTATGGAAACAGGAGGGGGGGGGCGTTCCCAGGGAGAGGGAGTGATGGATAATGTCAAATATAATAGAGAGGATGGAGATGCAGAGGGCAGGAGGGCAATGAGGGCAAACCAGAGACCTCAAGTTTAGTCTCCTACATGTCCTGCGAGACCCCAAGCCTGGCTTCAAGTCACAGCAAGACCTCAAACTTGGCTTCAAGTTACAGCCCTGAAGCTAAATAGGCACATGAACTAGCAAAGGATTTGCCCTCACCAAACTTCTGTTTCTTCCTACATATAAGATAAGAGAGTCGGTAGTCTCTAATATGATGGTCAATGTCTAATTAGGTTCTTGAATGGATTCATGGCCACTTAGCAGCTGGATCTCAGGCAAGTCATGGTGCCACCAGTCCCCTCAGAGCATGCAGATAAATCAAGTGCCTACAGAAATTCTGGGCCCCAATACAAGGGTCTTCCCTAGTAATTATGTGGGTTCCAGAGCTGGCTGTTGTAAGGAAGTTGCTTGGCTTGGAATCTGAAGTGCCTGGCACGTTGGGAGATGGGCATTTGACATCTGGAGGTTACTGCAGCAGAGAGTGCCCTGGCTGAGCACCTAACTCCCAGGTCCCAGTCCAAAGGCCTGCCTCCAACTCTCTGAATCTGCAGCAGATCCTGAACTTAGAACTGCAGAGCTATACGAAGCTAGCTCCGGAGGCTCTAACCCTAGACAATGATGTTCCCTGTTAGGTCCCGGCTTTGGTACTTATGTACAAACCCTGTGTGGAACAGAGCCTGGAGTGTGGCCCAGAAGTTAACAGCAGGTACTGCTCTTCCAGAGGACCCGAGTTCAGTTCCCAGCACCCAAATCAGGCAGGTTACAACTGCCTACATGTAGTGTTAGGGGATCTCACTCCTCTGTCCTCTGCAGGTATTTCCAGATGTCAGGATCTTAGGTAGCCCAGGCTAGCATCAAACTCACAATGTAGCCAAGGATGTCCTTTAATTTCTGACCCTCCTTCCTCCACTTCCCAAGTGCTAGAATTAAAGGTGTGCACCACCATGCTAGCTCTCAATTACTAATTCATTGTCCATTCCTCTATGTTACTTCTGGTGCTAGGTGGGCAGTGCTCGTTGCTAGGAGTGATGCAAACAGAGTCAGGACCTGGTCCCTCACTCTAGGCTTGTGGATGGGCTCCAGAGACCAGGACAGCAGGTTTGAGGCTCCAGATGCAGGCAGTTTGGGGGTTCAAACTGGAGCTATCAGAAGCTGAGGGACCTTAGAATGAATGTACTGAAGACGCTGTCAGTCATGCCCAAGCTTTGTCGTTGCATTATGATGCTACCATCTATGAAGTTCATGCTGGAAAGCTGTTCAATCCAGTTACAAAAAAAAAGGCAGGGAGTAGTGGTAGTGCATGCCTTTCTGAATCTGAGGCTAGCCTGATCTACAGACTGAGTTCCAAGACAGACAGAACGTCATAGAGAAACCCTGTTTCAAAAAGACATTTAAGTGAAGTTTATGATTTTTGTTTTGGACTACGTGTGGTCCACAGGCAGCCCTAGGAGGCCCTGTTCAGGATCTAGTCCCAGCATCAACACCAAGAGGAGCCATGATGCGCAACCAACAAGCACCTCTCACTTGTACCAGCTTCATAACTGCTCCCAAACAGACTAGGAGGCAGGCATCATCACGAGGTTCTCTTCTCCCAAACCCCTCTCTCTTCCCCTCCTGTGTCCTCTTACCTTTCGGTCCCTGGCCACAGCATCCTCTGCATTTGAGGGCGGGGCAGTATGGGCACCGGAAATGTTAAACTTAAATACGCTAGGAGAAAGACCAAAACTACAACTGTCCAATTAAAACAAGCTTTATTTCAGAGATGCATCTGGGACTGGCCTGCCAGCTGTCTCACCCTAAGTCTGGATTCTTTAGAGAGCAGCCCCTTACTGGCTTTTTGAGATCCCTTTTCTAGGAAAAGATTAAAGTTAATAGAAAGCAGCTATAAGTGTAATTACAGGAGCACAATAATTGTCTGTGAGAAAAAACACAATGAAAGGTAAGAAAGCAAGAGTGTATGCCAGGTGGAAGGGGAGTCACATTATGGAGAAGGTGGTCACGAGCTTAGATCAAGGTATCTTGAAAGCTTATTTTGTAAGGCAAAGGGGAGCCATACATCACCGGGTCATGAGTTCAGCGAGGGGGGGGGCTCATACATCATGGGGTGACAAGTTCAGTGCAGGTTGAAAACACCTTTTGCAGGATACCTTAGGTTTGGGAAACAGAGTCCTGTTCTTGTAAGGAATGGAGACTTAGTAACAATGTACAACAATGTGGCTCCTGTTCTGGTTTCACATCCCGCCCCCCTTGGCTTGCTTAAGGCTTTTAGATCTTTGACAAGGGAGCAAGCATGGCCTAATGCTGTTGAATGAACAGGATTCTGACACCGAATATCTGGCAGATGATAAGGCTAGTAATACGTTGAGAAAAACACAGAGCACTCAGGAGGCAGAGAGAGACAGGTGGATCTCTATGAGTTCGAGGCCAGCCTGGTCTACAAAGGGAGTTCCAGTACAGCCAGAGCTACACAGAGAAACCCTGTTTCTAAATAAATAGATAGATAGATAGATAGATAGATAGATAGATAGATAGAAATCTATAGGCCTAAATATTAATAAGAAAACTACCAGGGAGCAGATGAAGAGAGAAAGCCATCTCAGCCAGAATGAACACTAGACCTGTGCCTGAGAGATTTTGTTTATTTCCTATGTAAGTCATTGATTTGGTTATCAATGGTATGGGAGAAATCTGATACATTAAAACAACACATTGGGGCTGGAAAGATGGCTCAGCCGTTAAGAGAACTGACTGCTCTTCTAAAGGTTCTGAGTTCAATTCCCAGCAACCACATGGTGGCTCACAACCATCTGTAATGGGATCCGATGCCCTCTTCTGGTATGTCTGAAGACAGCTACAATGGACTCATATAAATAATTTTTTTTTGAGGGGAGTTTTCGAGACAGGGTTTCTCTGTGTAGCCCTGGCTGTCCTGAAACTCACTCTGTAGATGAGGCTGGCCTCGAACTCAGAAATCCACCTGCCTCTGCCTCCTGAGTGCTGGGATTTAAAGGCATGTGCCACCACTGCCTGGCAAAATAAATCTTAAAAAACAAAATAAAACAAAACAAAACAACAACAAAAAAACCACAACACATTGCAGGGAACTGTTAACATACAAAATTATGTTTGAGCAATCGAAAATCTACGGTAGCTCTATTTGGTAAGGCCGTTGCTCTTAATTCTCCCACTTCTGGATTAAAATATCTTTGCTGCAGTATTAGCAGCTTTAGCTATTAAGCAGGCTATATTGGAAATCTCTTTTTGCAGCCCCACAAGGAATCCAGGACAAGTAATACAAAGACAGTTGTGAATGCTACTGAGGCAGCGTCTAGGAGATGAAGGGAGTTATCCTGGTGTTCAGGGAGACACCTTGAAATCCTATTAAGAGACTCTAGTGCTTATTAAATAAAATAGGTGTGATGCATCCTGTCCCACCCACGCCCTTACACCCTCGGGAGGGCAGGATGAGTGTTATTCCCACAGAAATGGATTACACAGGCCAAGGTGTTGTTAAGGAACATTGTTGTACCTTGTTACTAAGTCTCCATTCCTTACAAGACCAAGTCTCTGTTTCCTAAACCACCCCAGGGGCATGCATTTTCCCTGGAGGAGTGAATGACTGGAAGTAGTGTTACCCCGAGGAGTAACAGTATCAGTGCCATCAAAACATGGGCAATGAAGGAAAAAAGTATTATTTACCAGAATATCAGCTATAGCTCGGAAATGTTTATGAGGGCCCATTCCATTGAGTCCCCTCTTAAGTTGGTATAATGTCTGTATGTGATCCCTGCTCTGTATAAGTTTTTTTCGGAGCCCAGGAATTGAGGAATCTCCTCTGACACAAAAGGAACGTGTCTGTCTGCTGTTGGACGCTAGGTGGAGCCAAAGATTGGTTTCAAATCTATTCGCTACAGACAGTGGCATTTTAGGTTACGCTAATTTCAATGGAAACATCTAAGGAGTCGTGTTTTCCCTCTACCATTTTAATACATTTGTAATTTCCATGGTCAGAATTTGTTAAAGAATATTTAATTAGGGCTGGAGAGGTGGCTCAGTGGTTAAGAGCACTGACTGCTCTTCCAGAGGTCCTGAGTTCAATCCCCAGCAACCACACGGTGGCTCATAACCAACAATAATGGGATTCAGTGCCCTCTTCAGGTGTGCCTGAAGACAGCTACAGTGTACTCACATACATAAAACAAACAAACAGATAAATATTAAAATATTTTTAAAAAGAATATTTAATTATGCTGAAGTCTGCATTGTTATTTTGGGACTGGTCAGTCAAATTAATCCATCTCAACTGCCCTATTCATTTCCTTCAGCCAAATAATGGGACCTGGTGGGTGGAAACAGTCTCTGGCCTTACAAAGTAATATTAAGATATTTCCTATGACAGATGTACCTTCTATTCTCCCACTTAAAAGATAGGCAGGATCAGATCTTAAGGCAAATTGGAGCATAATTGCTCATTAGAGAGCAATCAGAGTAAACAATCTTTTTCCCCCTTCTCTTCTCCCTCTTGCTTCTGCCCTGCTCCCTCTAAAAAATCTCCTTTGAAGTTCTAGTCATCTTTTCCACCTTCCCTGAATTCTTAGGTGATACATGTAACAAAGTGTCCAATATACGTTAAGAGTCTTAGAGAGTAATTGAGACAACCTGGCTGTGAAGATCAGGCCATTGCCAGATCCCAAAGACAGAGAGAGGCCAAATTTGGGGCTAATCTCTATTACCAATTTCTTGGCTACTACTGGGCCGTTTTGTCTGGGACAGAAAGGCCTCTCTGCCCAGCCGGTGACGGTATCAACAAGGACCAGCAGTTCTGGCTTGATTTCTGTGAAGTCTAATTTCTAAATTCACCAGGTACCATACCTTGACTCTGTTGTCCTGGGGGAAGAATATCCTTTTTTGTGTGTACCCGAGTGCAGGGCTGGCAACGGTCTGAAAAGCTTTGAAGTATTGCTTTCAGTCTGGCAAGATCCACCATCCACATAGTTTTCCTCAGGGCCCCCAAGTCAGAATATGACTTGACTTCTCCTAGACCATACTTTGGGACATCTCTTTTGAAGCAGTGGTCCTAAGAAACAGTCGATGGCTGTAGGATGTTTTGTGGACTGGGAGCCTCTTGGCAACCCGGTCTATATAGTTGTTACTTTGAGTTTGGGTTTTTGTCTTGTTGGTGTCTTGGCCAGTGTATTATGTCCAGTTCAGCTGGCAGCCAGATGGCCTCCACCAACAGAATGATTTCATGTTTATTTTTAATAGCCTTTCATTCTGAAGTGAGTGAGTCCTTCTGTCTAGAAATCTGTCAGTGAACATAAGCCATGGCAAAGGCATACCGGCTGTCAGTGTGGATGACCACCCTTTTCTCTTTAGCCCATCTTAACGCTTCTGTGAGAGCAATTATTTCTGCTCTTTGGACAAATGTGCCTCTAGGCAGGGGTTGTGCTCAGATGACTTTCTTTTGACCTTAGACCACCACCACCCCAGATACTTGGACCCCGCATACCTGGTCCCTTTCTGGATGAAGTTCCTGTCATCTGTATAGAGATCTGCATGTCTGGTGGTAAGAGGGATGTCTATCAGGTCAGGTTGTGTACCTTGGCTGATGTCCAGCATTTCCAGGCAGCCATGGTCTGGGTCATTGTCTGGCAGCAGGCTGGCAGGGCTAATGCCTAAGGATTTATCAAAGGTCAGTCTGTTCTTATGTAGGGGAAGGGCCTGATACTGAGTCAGCTGCATATTTGACATCCACCAGTTGATAGCCGTCTCTCAGCCAGGTTTCCACAGCTTGTGGAGCTGTTATAATCAGAGTCTATCCTAATGTGAGATTGTCAGCCCCCTTTACAAGGACTGCAGTGGCTTCAATAGCTCTCAAACAGGGCCACAGGGTCCAGTCTCTTTGAGATATAGGCCACTGGTCTCTTCCAAAGATGCAGAGTCTGTGTCAGGATCCCCATGGCAATGCCCTTTCTTTTATAGACATAGAGGTGAAGGGATGTGGAGACATCAGGGAGACTCAAGGTGGGGGCCTCTTTTAAGTTCTTAGAGACCTCTTCATGTTCCTCAGACTATTTTAAAGGGGTGTTGCCCCTGGCTGATGCAGTGTATGAAGGTCTGGCGATCTCAGCAAACCCAGGTATCCAGAGGAGGTAATATCAACAGCTCCCACAATTTCCCTGACGGTTTTAGTAGTTGAATCTGGGGCTTACATTGGAGCTGCTATGCAGGCTTGGGACAGCAGTCTTTTCCCTCCTTCAATTCACACCCCAAGCGGTAACCTGAAATTAGCAAATTTATGCTTTTTTGGAAACCCTGTGGCCTAACTGAGCTGAAGTCTCCAAACAGCCTGGGTGTCTTTTAAACACTCTTCCATGTCTTTTGTTGCTAATAGCATACCATCCACGTATTGGAGCAAGATTACCTCAGGGTACTTACTGTGGAAGAGGCTTACGTCCTGACTGAGGGCCTCCTTGAGATGGTAGACATCTTGAATCCTTGAGGCAATCCGGTCCACGTTAGTTGTACTGATTTTCCTAATTCAGGTGAAACTGGCTCGACTTAACTTTGACGGGGGATGGAGAAGGATGCGTCCTCAAAGATCCATAAACCTAAAGATCCATAAACCTTATGCTCTGGTAGTAATAGACTGAGCAGAGTGCATGGGTTCAGAACGGTTGGGTGAATGGCCTCCACCCATTTGTTGACCTCCCTGTCACAGTGTCCCCACCATGTGGTGCTCTCTCTCTCTCATCTCCCCGGCTCTTCTCCTGTCCTGCCTCTGTCTCTCTGCCTCTCTCCTCCAGCTCCAGCTCCAGTCTCCAGCTCCTATCCTCAAATGCCACACTCCTTTCTCATAAAGAATCTATCAGCATAGAAGGAGAGTTTTCACAGTTACTTGTTCTGAGCCAATCAGCAGGCTGATTATGTCCCTAGTGTTGCCTTTTAGCGAGACTGAGGGCTTCGTGAGTTCCCCCATGGCAGCTTGCCTTTCCTTTTTGGGCAGTCGAGGAAGCAACAAATATTTACATATCCTGTCAGGCTGGCTCTGCTGCTGACACAGTAATTAACAATTGACAATACAGACTGCACCTACATAGCCAGTTAATACAATATGTGTGCGGGTAGGTTACCCTAACACCTGGCTTCTGAGCTGTTAGGGACTGCTCGACTCCAGTGGGCTAGCCCCATAGGTAACCCGTATGATGATGGGTGACACATGTTTTGTCAAGCAGGGAGGATTGTCCTCTGCCCATACTGTGGGAACTTCTTGGATTAACAAAGCTTTCCATTTCCCTTCTGGAGGATAAGTGTGACTTTGGAGGAGCAGATATACTTCACTTAGTGGGCAGGTTATAGTCAAGACTTTGGCAGGCTCTCCTAACTGTAACCTGAGGGTGTCCCCTGAGAAGGAAACTGTAGCCTGAAGTCTGCTCAGAAGATCTCACCCCAGTAATGAGAAGGGGCATTTAGGGGTGACATTAAAGGAGTGGGTTACAGTCCCTTGACCCAAGTCAGCAGTCTGATCAGTGGTGTATTTGTAGTGTTTTACATCTCCCGTTGTCCCTTATGTCTTCACTGTCTAGTGAGAGTGTGGGGTGAAGGGCTTTGGCTTGCTGAGACTTGGCTTACCCTGCCCTTGTGGTCAGGAAGAGTGTTGGTTCCCATGAGAACTGTTTACCAATTTCCTGACCCCTGCAGGATGTTTTGCTCAGGTGAGCTAAGAATCATGAGACCAAGACGTTCCCTTAGATAGCATTGCTGACTTCCTGTTGTTTTGCTTAACCTTGTGTAAATGACTGTATAAGAGCTCTGGAATAAACAGCTTTGGCATTTGGCTTCCAAATGACCCGAGTGTCTTTTCAATCTGCAGGCCCTCATCCAGACTAGTTCGTCTCCTATGTGGGCGTAGGTGACATGAGAGGTCCTAAGTGGCCCCAGTGTCAACCAGGAAGTCTATATGTTGGTTCCTGACTTTAACAGTTACCATAGCTTCCCAGGGGCCCAATTCAAAGGAGCCTCTGCCCTGTTAGTTTTCCATAGCCAGGGCCTGTTTAGATTGGGGGGGGGGGGGCCCAAGAGACATTCACTCTAACTTTGTGCCATCTCTTTACAGTAGGCACATTGATAATTTCTTTGTAGTGGCTTTTTCTTGTTGAGAGTGGTTAAGTCATTTAGTGTGGCCAAGGTGGCTTGCCCCATCATTTTGGCCATTTGGTCTTTGTAGTAGTTTAAACGTAATTGACCTCAATAGGCCCACAGGGAGTGGCACTATTAGGAGGTGTGGCCTTGGTAGAGTAGGTGTAGCCTTGCTGGAGGAAGTGTGTCATTGTGGGGGGTGGGCTTTGAAGTCTCATATGTTCAAGTCCAGTGTGGCACACAGTCTCCTTCTGCTGCCTGCAGATCAAGATGTAGAACTCTCAGCTCCTTCTCCAGCACAATGTCTGCCTGCCTGCCGCCATGCTTCCTGCTATGAAGATAATAGACTCAATGTCTGAAACTGTAAACCAGCCCCAATTAAATGTTTTCCTTATAAGAGCTACAGTGGCCATGGTTATTATAAAATATAATGCAGCGAGGGGGTCCCGGTAGGCCCGTGCAGAGTCATGCACCTGAGTAATTATGCCATGCAACAGATATGGTATAAAGGGGCTTACTGGGAGAAGGGAGAGAAGTGACGGCTTAGAGAAGGGATAGAGGCAGACAAGTAGACATGTAGACAAACAGACAGGAGCAGAGCCAGGAGGGCAGGGAAGTGTGGGACAGGGGACAGAGAAGGAAAGAAAGGGAAAAACTGGACAGGAACATGTAAGAACTATGAACTGAGAAAGAGAGGGGGAGGGAGCTGGAATGGTGGGCAGACCTTTTAAACACAGTCCACACCTGGAGTACCTGGTGGTGGTGGCCGATGACGTAACTAATTACTAGTTTCCTGAGGACAGCCTAGTGGAATCTCCTGTAAGCTAACATTCCCCCCTTTTGTTAAATTAAAAATGAGGAAGTAGGAAGGGGTGGAGGTGGGGCAGGAGTGGTGGATGTTGTGCCCTTTAGACTGCTTCCTGCTTCTTGAACTTGTGTGACTATGAACCGTGTCTTCTCACAGCAATAGAAACCCTAACTAAGACAGTCTTCTTTACTGCCTCAGTTGTCGAACACCGTTTGGGCTACTTTCAACTGCACTGAACTATTCTTCCTTGCAGATTTTTCTATCTTATGGATTTTCCTAGGTATATCAGGGGATGAATGGGTGACAAAGGGCAAGTTAATGGCCTTGAGATTTGCTATGTCCTCCCCAACTGTATAGCTGATAAGCTTTCAGGAGGCGCACTAGGAGAGCTGAAGGCGACTCTGGGCCCTGCTGTACTGCCTCAGACAGATTAGTCACCCGGCTCCTTTCATCCTCCTCCAGCCTGGTGGTATCCCGTGAGACCCCGACTTCCCTCAGTGGATTTGTTAGGCACGGAGGCTCTTCCAGGGATTGCCTCATTGGTCTTTGTGAGAGTCTGCTCTCTCTCCTCTGCGGAGAATCTGTAGAGTGTCACCCCAAATCGGGGAGGTTATTGAAAAGGAATTAGAGAAATCAGGGAGTCGGGGCTGACACGGACTCAGAAAGTGAGGTTCTGGATTTTCCAGTTGCAGAGGGCTGTGGGGAGGTCGGCGGTCGAGAAGATAATGTCAAGGTCACAGATTCAGGCCTTTGTTAGTTTACAGATTGCCTCCGAATGGGGGGTTCAAGAATCCAGGGGGTCAAAGGAGGCCTGTTAGCGAGAATAGAGAGAAGATGAGGGCAGAGTGGCCAGGAGGGCCATATGGGAGTCCCTGGTGTGACCGGGAGAGGACAGGGCAGGCTGGGAAGAGACTGGCAGCAGTTTGGAGAAAGGAAACAGAAGAAGTCCTGGGGAGACCAAGTGGGGAACGGAGGGCTGGCCCTGGAGTAGAAGTATCGCGTGGGGCCTCTTGCTGAACATGGCGGGGTGAGGGGACAGGGGAGAGGGGCAGTGGGGGATGGACCTGGGGAAGTGGGTTCCTGGGAAAAGATGGGAGGCCGAATAGTGGAAGAGGGAGCAAAGAAAGGCTGAGGCTGGGAGGAAGACACTGGAAGGGGGTGGTGTAGGGGTGGAGCTGACAGTAAGGGAAGGTTTGGTGGGAAACAGAGGACTATGGAAGTCAGCTGATGGGGCGGAACCGGCTCTGGAGATAAAGCCAACTGAGGTAGCTCTCAGGGCTCAGACGCTGAAGGGAGGTGTGGATAGAGGTGGTTTTAAGGCGGGGAAGGAAAAGTTCTGATTCCTCTAGCGATTCCTGCAGCCGTCTTGTTTGCACAGCAAATTTCTGGAAAGTAGACCTTGGAGAGGACCCCTGAGTCTGGGCTGCTGCTCCTATTAGCATTCTGTCTAAACTCCACCCCAAAAGTTACCTAGCAACAGCCAGATATGCTCCGCCCCACGGTTACCTGGCAACAGCCAGGTAGGCCTGGCCCACTATAAAAGGGGCTGCTTGCCCCTCCTCTCTCTCTTGATCTCTTGCCTCTCCTCTTGCCTCTTGCTCCCCCTCTCTCCCCATTCCTTTCCCCTCTCTCCACGTGGTCATGGCTGGCCTCTACTTCTCTACTCTCTCCCTCTCTCTGCCTTTCTCTGCCTCTACTACCCTCTTAACTCCCCTCCCCATGCCCTGAATAAACTCTATTCTATACTATACAGTCATCTTGTGGCTGGTCCCTCAGGAGGAAGGGATGCCTCGGCATGGGCCGGCTGAGGCACCCCCTTCCCCCACACCTCACCACACCCCCATAGAACATATTCTTATATCTCTTTATCTTTTTATAAACACATCAGCTTCCTGGGGCCCTTTTACCAACTGCTGCAGGAAAAGCCAGCCAGGAGCCTGGCTGTACTGCTCATTCTGAATCCTGAAGACCCTCATCCAGGAAAGGGGAGCAGAAGGTGCCTCAGCCCAGAACAAAATATATCCAACTTGATCCGGTGACTGGGATTTCCATGGGCGATATTAAGGGGCCCAGGCCATCTGTGGATCAAAAGTGCCTGGGAGTAGGGGATGGGAGGACTGCTAGCTACTCCCACAGTCCTCAAGGTAGACAGTATTGTGGCCTGGGTGCATGAATCCCATGTGTAACCTGCAGACACCCCACTCCCCAGAGACCCCTGCTGGATGGTACAGAAGATGGACAATCTGCTCAAACTCAAGATCACTCGACCTTAATCACAGTACCTTTGGATAGCACTCACTGTCTCCTTCTGTTGTGGTTGGGGGTGGCTGGGGCAGCCACCAGGACCTCTGTTTGGGTCTTATAGAGGAAAAATTATGACAGTCTGAGGGCAGTCATTGATTTAGATATAGAGAGAATAGAAACTTCCATCAGTCATCTTAAAGAATCACTGACTTCGTTATCAGAAGTAGTATTACAGAATAGGAGATTAGATTTTGCTAGGAGCCGACCCAGAACAAAGAAGCCACTTAGCAAGGAGCAGTGCTCTGAAAAGAATGTTGAATGCTATCTTAGACAAATACCCAGATACTTCCCCATTCTCAGGTTTTACAACTTTAAGATATTTCCCCATCCTTAGGTTTTACAACTTTGGATACTGCCCCATTTCTTAGGTTTTACATTAACTCTAAGTCAACTGCTTCGGGAGAATGGAAACCTATACTATAGACCCTCCACCCGCTGACGTCTGTGCTGCCATGGCTACGAGGAATTTTGGTTGTGGTTTTCTGCTTAAAAACTCGTGCTGTTGTCCACAATAAACGGAGCTTGATCAGAACCCTGTCTTGCTCTCCTTCCTCGCGTCTCTTGTCCCCCATACTCTTTCTCCAGGTTTGGGGCTCCCTGCTGACTGCCCTGCAGGTCAGGGCAAGACTTAACTCTTCCTCCAGCAAGGAGGGCTATGTGCTACCTTAGCTGAGGAGTGTTGCTTTTATATAGACCATTCTGGGGTTGTTAAAGATTCAATGGCCAAGGTGAGAGAAGGGTTAGCCAAGCGGAAGAGAGAGAGAGAGAGAGAGAGAGAGAGAGAGAACAGAGTCAGGGCTGGTTCAGTCTTGGTTTAACTCCCCCACTTGGTTAACCACCCTCATATCTACCCTGTTAGGACCCCTAACTGTTCTCCTGCTCTTGTTGGCTTTTGTTAAGGAACTCTTAGGTACAGTACAGGTAATGATCTTAAAGCAGAAATACAAAGAACTTGATACAGAAGACCAGAAGTATGAGATGCATAGCTATCAACAATAGCTTCAGGATTGAAGCATGCACAAAAAAAGGGGGGGGGGGGATGAGAAGTCAGCCCAGGAACTTTAGGAAATTCCAACAGACCCACCAGCACATGGGCACCCCTTCCATCCTGGAAGAAACAGGTTAGAGAGCATATAGGCTGGAAGGGAGGGGCTGATTAAGCCCCTACTACCTCATTCCCTAAAGACCAATCAGTTTAAAAGTCACACTGTTTTCCCAATCACATTGTGCCTAATGGCTGCTGCTCTAAAAACTGTATAAAAGCTCAATGAACGGGCTGTGCATGGCCGTTCTCTCCCACCTTGTTGTGCAGGATGACCCCAGCATGCTGGATCAATAAATTCCTCTTGTATTTTGCATCGATCCCTGACTCTATGTTGTTCACTCAGGGGTCTCTGGTAAGTTAAGGCTCCCCAGAATCTTACAAAGTTGCCTAAGCACAGAACAAAATATATACAACTTGATCCGGTGGCTGGGATTTCCATGGGCGATATTAAGGTTCCCAGGCCATCTGTGGATCTAAAGTGCCTGGGAGTAGGGGATTGAGGGTGGAGGGAGTGGGTGGGCAGTCAGCCCCAAACTTGCACCCTTCGAGTTCACAAAAAATGTCCTTGGTGATAAGATAGCCAAAATCTTCCTTAACCAGAGGAGGATAAAGTTTGTCAATTTATTTATTTAATTTAGTTTTTTTTTTTTTTTTTAGAAGACTGGCCAGAGGACTGTCCAGCTTACCAGTCTTGTTACCCATGTCATTGTCTGTTTCAGTCACCTCCTGTCGGAACACACAGAGACCAAACCCAAGATAAAACAGAGCACAGATGACAACAGGTATGAGGACATCAACAATTGGAGTCCTTTAGAGATTCACCAGTTTGACCAAAGACATTTCTCTAACAAAATAGTGGGTCCCTTTTAGAGCAGCTTTCTTGTGCTCCTCAAACTCTCAGAGCCCACCAGAAGCTTCCCAACTGTCAGGTTTCCCTGGTTCAGTTAGCCCTGGACCTCTTCAAACCCATGGCTTGGCCCCCAGTGTCATGGGATGGCCTTAAGGTTCCTTAGCTCTGCTGTGCAGCCTAGGCATTGAAACCCTGTAGATGGGTGCCCAGGGGTTATAGGGTGTGTCACTTTTCAATGAACAGGGAAATGTTGGATCTTGTCAAGACTCCTCATGTTCCCTGATGAGTATCCCACAGAAGCAGGACAGAATCAGAAACCAGACAGGCAGATATCAAAGAAAACTAAAAAGGTTTCTGTGATTTACTTGGGTAGGCCTGCATAAAAGAGAAAAAAATATGCCGTGCAGTGGTGGTGCACACCTTTAATCCCAGCACAACAACAACAAGAGAGAGAGAGAGAGAGAGAGAGAGAGAGAGAGAAGTATGTCTGCTAGCTCCCTTTTGAGCACAGCTGTTCAGGTCCTAGAGTGAACTCACCTTCAGATTTTAGCTGGATGGTCTGATCTCCCTGGGAAACTCCAAATGTTAAACCTGAATTTCTAGAAAGACCAAATCCACAACTGTCCAATTAAAGCAAGCTTTATTTGAGAGATATACCCAGGACTGACCAGCCAGCTGTCCCACCTTAAGTCAGGATTGGAGAGCAGCCCCTTACTGGCTTTTTTGAGGTCCCTTTTATGGGAGAAAGTTAAGATTAATGGAATTCAGCTGCATGCATGTTTATAGTGGTGAGATAATTGACTGTTAGAGAAAAATACAGGAGGCTGGAGAGATGGCTCAGTGGTTAGGAGTACTGACTGCTTTTCTTAGAGGTCCTGAGTTCAATTCCCAGCAACCACATGGTGGCTCACAACCATCTGTAATGGGATCCAATGAGTCTGAAGACAGCAACAGTGTACTCACATACATTAAATAAGTAAATCTTTTTTTAAAAAAAGAGAGCAAGGAAAATACAATGAAAGGTAAAAATAAAAGCAAGAATATATATCATGTAGAAGAGAAGCCATACATTATGGGGCAGGTGGTCACAAGTATAGATCAAGGCATCTTGCAAATATTTTTTTTTAAAGATTTATTTATTTATTTATTTCATGTATGTGGGTACACTGTTGCTGTCTTCAGACACATCAGAAGAGGGCATTGGATCCCCTATTACAGATGGTTGTGAGCCACCATTTGGTTGCTGAGAATTGAACTCAGGACCTCTGGAAGAGCAGTCAGTGCTCTTAACCGCTGAGCCATCTCTCCAACCCCTTATTTTTAATTTTTAATGGTGGAAATAAAAATATACCTTAAAGCAAGCAAAGCTTCTGAAAAAATTTTTTTTTGTTCTTCCCTGTCCTGAATCATTTCTCAAGCTTGACCTTGGCCTTCTGCCTGGCCTTGTGTTTAGAGCTGAGTCTCTAAAGACATCCTTGTTGACTACAGTTTTGTCCAAGGAGAAATCCACAGGGTATCTTGTGGACAGGAGGTGATTATAACCTATAATTATAAACTTTCACAAAGGACTTGATCTTTGATCTCTTGACGATTTTCTTTTTGATGACAGCTGTCACTCTTCGGGGATGGTGGTCAATTCCAGCCACCAGGGCATCAGTGTAGTGTTTGAGGTGCCATGATTGATGATGTGACACACTGTTTAAATTCCCCTTGCTTGCTATGAAATTGGTGTGGAAGTAAATTCATTGAAGAAGCAAAAATTTCTGGTATATGTGTGCAGATGTACTTGTTTATGAATGAAGCACACAATGTATACTTGCAAGTATATACTGTATACAGTGTAGACT
>JADRCH010000213.1:1985703-2015703 GCA_019843965.1 Rhynchomys soricoides | reverse complement strand
GACAGTCCATTTAGGGGAGCAGGATCCACACTGTTGTTGGTTTTTGAGACAAAGACTTTTATGTATCCCAGCTGGGCCTCCAACTTGCTAAGTAGCTGAGGATATCCCAGAAGTGCTGATCCTCCTGCCTCTATCTCCTTAATGCTAAGCTTATAGGCATATACTACTATGCCTGGTTTTATTTGATGCTGGTGATCAATCATGGAGCATAGTGAGTTCTAGGTAAGCATTCTACCAACTGAGCTACATTTCCAGGCCCAAAGTGAGTATTTGTTAACAAATGGGTTGATGGGGAAAGCAAAGGGGAGAAGCGACTGGCCCAGAGTCACACAGCTGTTTCTGATTCAATGGTGCTCTGAACAGAAAGAGGCCAAGCTGAGAACTTTTGCTAAGACATGCATGAAGCACAGCCAAGATCTCTCTCCTAGAAGGTCAGGAGACACCCTCACAGGAGGGTGAAAGCAACCGGAAGAGACGATTTCCCAACCGGGCCTCCTTCTCCTAGACTGCAGTTCAACCATAGTTTATGGTGCACCAGACTGTTGGCGGACTAAAGGGAAGCAGCGAACAGACCGATGAAGCCACGCCCCTGTCCTCCAGCCAATGGTAGGGCTGCAGATGGGCCCCTTCCTCGGTGCCTTCCTCCCAAGAGCTTTCGGGACCCCTTAGAGTTCTCTTTACCACCTGGCTTTGCAGAGGGTGGAGGGTGCAGATGAAAGAGTAGGGAGAGACGGACTAGGGATGGGCAGCGACGGTTCAATCCCCACCACCCAGCGTGAAAACTGAACAACGAGAGCCTCAGACCTGAAGTCCAGTAGATTGAACCCAGTCTTGGCCAAGACATGATCTGTGAGCTTGGTCCAGTTTTCTTCTCTTACCTGCCCTCACTTTTCTCATTGATTTTTCTTTTTCAGGGCTGGTGAGATGGCTCAGCAGTTAAGAGCATTGACTGCTCTTCCAGAGGTCCTGAGTTCAATTCCCAGCAACCACATGGTGGCTCACAACCATCTGTCATGGGATCTGATGCCCTCGTCTGGTGTGTCTAAAGATGGCAGCAGTGAGCGGGGCAGTGGTGGCGCACGCCTTTAATCCCAGAACTCGGGAGGCAGAGGCAGGCAGATTTCTGAGTTCGAGGCCAGCCTGGTCTACAGAGTGAGTTCCAGGACAGCCAGGGCCACACAGAGAAACCCTGTTTAAAAAAAAAAACACCCATATATGTGTGTATATATATGTGTGTATTTATCCACATGATATATATCAGTGGAAAAAGGCATTTGCCATCAAGCCTAATGACCTGAATTTGGTCCCCAAAACCCACATGGTGGGGGAAGAGAACTGTCTCTTGGAAGTTGTCTTTTGACCTCTACACCTACATCTACCCATCCATTCGTTCTCAAAATATTCTCAGCACTTGGGAGGTGGACACTAGAGGACCAGGAGTTCAAGGCTAAATAGTAAGTTTGAGAACAGCATGGGCTATATGAGACTTAACAAAACCAAACCAAACCAATTAACTATTCGATCTCTTGAGACAGTTGGGGGTCTAACGCTTTTGGTTTTAGAGATAGGGTCTCAAAATTTAGTCCATATTGACTTCAAACTTGCAACAATTCTTCTGCTCCACTCTACTGGACTTTAAGTTCTTGTGTGCGTGTGCGTGTGCGTGTGCGTGTGTGTGTGTGTGTGTGTGTGCGCGCGCGTATGTGTCTGATGTTGTTTATATATGTGTGGATGGGTGTGTATATGTATGTATGCATACACAGGCCAGAGGACACCTTCATATATACTCCATGACATGTATGTGGCTCCTCCCCCGAAATAAATAACTAGTGCAACAACTAAAAAGGTATGTCCATTTGTTCTGACCACAGAGAGATGCCAACAGACTGCCAGTACTTCAGAGGCTCCACCAACAGCTCTGTCGTACCTGGGGAGACAAGTTCTCCGGACCTGGAATAGAAAGGAGGGTTCTCCAGGATAGAACAGAGGGTCCAGAAGAGCTACCTGGTGTCAAAGACCAGCCTGCCATGTTCCAGCTCGGCATCCAGTTCTCTGAGGAAGGCAGGAGGGTGGTGTCAGCAATTTTGGGGGCAAAAGTTGCTTACACTTAGTAATTTTTCTTTTTTTTTAACTCTTTGTTATTCTATGTCCAAAAGCAATTAACTCCTTCTGGCAATTAACTCCTGCTGATGATGGCAAGGGGTTAAGAAAAGAAGTTGAGCCACTTTTTCTTTGTCTCAAGGACCACTAGCTGATCAGGCAAGAGGCTTGGAGTTTGTTAACTCTTTGCAAGCCAGAGAGAAAAGAAAAAGAAGAAAGTCAGGCGCACGAGCGCATGCGTGTGTATGTGTGTGTCACATTTTTTTTCTCTCTGGCAATTTATACCTTCTTAGATAAAACTTCCTCATAGATAAAATGTTACACAAAAGGAGGAGTTACAGTTGGGCAGTGGTGGCACATGCCTTTAATCCAAGCACTCAGGAGGCAGAGGCAGGCGGATTTCTGAGTTCAAGGCCAGCCTGATCTACAGAGAAAGTTCCAGGACAGCCAGGGCTACACAGAGAAACCCTGTCTTGAAACAGTAGCAGTAGCAGCAGCAGCAACAGCCCTTGGGTTTTGTGATTCAATAGTTAAGAGCACTGACTGCGCTTGCAGAGGACCCAAGTTTGATTCCCAGCACCCACATCATGCTCTCTTCTGGATTTTGCTGGCATCTGACATACAAACACACACATAATTAAAAATAATCAAGATAAGTATTTTAATGGCTTAGTGTTTAGTATTTTTATTATAGAATTCTTGTGGAAAATATTAGTGTCTCTCTCAAAGCTGTGCCCTTCCTTAGTAGTAACAACACCAATAACTGATTGTTTTTCAGAAACTTTGAGCCATGTATGTTAAAGGCTTCTATTTATCATTTATAACCTCATAATTTTAGGGGCATTCTTTTAAAGATTTATTTATTTTATAGCGTATGAGTGTTTTGCTTGCATGTATGCCTGGTGCCCTCGGAATTCAGAAGAGGGAGTTGGATTTCCTGCAACTGTAGTTACGGATGGCTGTGGATCACCATTAGTTACCAGGAGTTGAGCATAGGTCTGCCACAAGGAGAGGAAATGCTCGTAACCACTGAGCCGCCTCTCCAGCTCAATACAAATAAATGTTAACAAAACCCCTCAGGCTCTAAACTTGCAAGATAAGCTTTCTATAGACTATGCCATCTCTCAGCAACCCCCCCCACCCCAGGACAGAATCTTACTATGTAGCTTGGGCTGGCTTCATGATCTTGCTGCCTCAGTGTTCTGGGTGCAAAGAAATACAGGTCTGAGCCACCATGTCCAGTTGTACTCTTTCTTAGGGGGAGGAAGTACCGGGGTTCAGAGTGTTGTTTAGACTGATGTTAACTTCACGACAGTCCTCCTGCCTCCACATCGACAGGTGCTGAGATTACAGGCCTGAGACACTGTGCCTGGCTGAATTTTTTTCTCCTTTTTCTTTGTTTGAGAGAGAAACTCACTGTAGTCCTGTCTGGTCTGGAACTTGCTGGGTAGACAAGGCTGGCTTTGAACTTGCAATGATCCTCCTGCCTCTGCCTCCTGAGTTCTGGGGTTATAAGAGTGTGCCACTGTACCTGGCTACATTTTTCTCTTAAACAGGCCCCTAAACAAGCTGCCTACCCTACAGTCTGGACTTTGCCTAACTGGTCATTCCCCCAGCCCATCTTGTCCTGCCTCTTCCTATCTCTCTAGTGTTGTGATGCTGGATGAAGTCCAAACTTAAAGCCTCTTCCTTGTCAACCATGCATGTGCTGTCTGTCACTGAGCTAAATCCACTAAGGGCACATAGGGAGGAGCTTAGGAACAGGATAATGACCTTTCTTTCTTTCTTTTTTTTTTTTTGGTTTTTCAAGACAGGGTTTCTCTGTATAGCCCTGACTGTCCTGGAACTCACTCTGTAGACCAGGCTGACCTTGAACTCAGAAATCCACCTGCCTCTACCTCCCGAGTGCTGGGATTAAAGGCGTGCGCCACCACTGCCCGGCTTTATTTGGCGATTCTTAGTGAGTTGTGTGATATGGCTATGCCATCCAGGACAGTCTTGCCTGAAAGCCCCCTTCCCATAACCTTACCCGCAAAATACAGGGGTGAAATGCTGGCCGGCCGCTAATCCCTGGCAGCCTAGAAGGCTCAGCTCAGTGCCTCGGCCCTCTCAGCTCTATAACACTAGGTGGCGCCAAACACCGTCTTTCCTTCTTAATGGCTTTTGAAGCGTGGTCATAACCTCAGCTCTTTCTCAAGCATGATTAAATCTTTCCCGCGCTCTCTCAGCAAATTAAGGCGATGTCTTCAAGTCCTACTCAGGCTGTTTAGGGACTGTGTTCGTGAGCAGGTCACTGCGCTCCATTTTATTCATCTATAAAGCAAGGGAATAGGGGATAACGCGCTAGGTATCTCCCAACACCCAGAACTCGCCAGTTTGGCAGCAGCCCCGCACTGCAACAAAACCAGAGGAACTCTTGGGCAGTGGGGCCTTTCGGTAATCTTCAGCGTTTGGTGGTAGGGTTACAGATACACTAAACACAATTTGTCTGGTGACATCCCCACTCTCCCACCCCACCCCCATCCCAACCCTAGCCCCGGGCAGTGGACACTTACATTTTTCTCTATTTATGTCACCTGTTCATTCCAGTGATTTGTTCCATGTCCCCAATATGTCCTTCTGAGATAGTTGACCCCTTACCCACCACCAAGTCTCCTTCCCCCAATGGCTGCCACCCCCCCCCCCCAACACACACACATGGGTCCACTCCCCAGCCATCCCCTGAACCTGGTCTCCGAGAACATTGGTCTCATGGCTCCCTCTGTTTTAAAGCTATGCCAGCCCATGTGTTTTGCTCCTGGAACACATATTTTTACTATTTTGTTATCTTTGAGTCTTTACCCAGGCTATTCCTCCACATGGAATGTACTTTCCCATCCCTGTGTAGTAAATTCATCCTACAAAACCTAGCTGGAAGGTTACCTCCTTCAGAAAACACTCTTCATGCTGCCGGATGGAGCCACATTGCCTTCTACACATTAGAAGGCACATGAGCTCTGAGTACACATTAGATTAGGGCCTTCCTCATAGAAGCCCTGAACCACAGCAGGGATGTGCTCCCCTTCCCCCTTCCCGTGTAATGTACAAATGCTTTCTCTTCTCCTGGCTCTGGTGGGGAAGAGAGGCAGCGTGTGAGAGCCATTACATCATTTGACTGATGAAGAAACAGGCTAAGATTCCTGAGGGAGGCAGAGGCAGGATTCAAACTGCAGCTGATTGGAGGCTGCCTCAGGCCTCTTTCCCATTATGCCTTTGGCTTTGTTGAGTTCCTCTTTCTACCCCTGGACTTAGTAGGGTGTTGGTCAATATTTCTGTTTGTTGAACTAGTGGGTTTTAGTTTTTTTTTTTTTTTTTTTTTTTTGAGACAGGGCTTTAGGAAGGCTTCTCAGTTTCATCTTGAATTCAATGCGTAGCCAAGGATCACCTTGAACTCCTGATCCTTCTGCCTCCACTCTCTAAGTGCTAGGACTGTAGGTGTACACCACTACATCTGTCAGGTTTTTAATATAAAAATGTTTTTTTTTACCCCCATTCCCTCACTCCAGTGTGTAGGTCAGAGATCAACTTGTGGGGGGTGGTTCTCTCCACCATGTAGGGCCTAGGGATCTAACTCAAGTTAGAGCTGTCAAGCTCTAACTTGACAGCTGGAGCCTTTAAGAAATAAGCCATCTTGCCAGCCCACCTGACAGGATGTGAATTTTGTTTATTTATTTAGGTTGTGTTTTTTTTTTAATTTGTTTGTTTTGAGACAGGGTAGCAGAGGCTATGAAGTTCTCTTAAGCAAGTCTCTTGCCTCAGCCTCCTGAGATATTATGGCTAGAGACAGGGCACTGAGAATCCTCTCTCTCTCTCTCTCTCTCTCTCTCTCAATTAACTTTTTGTTTGTTTGCTTTGTTTTTGAGACAGAATTTCATGTGCCCCTGGTTTGCCTTGTACAGATTCTCCTGCCTCAACCTCCCAAGTGCCAGTGTTGTGGATATGTTACCATGCCTTTGGGGGGGGGGGATGTTCCAATAAAGTCCTAAATGAAGTTCTGTTGAAGAAACAGATGTTCCAACATATGTACCCCCACATGTCAACCCCTCCCCCATCTATTCTCTGGGAACTTTATCGCTCAGCTCACGCCCACTTGAAGCTGAGGACAGCACCCAGGCTCTGACAGGATAAGGAGGCTCTGACATTCTCAGAAGGGGAGGGTGGCTGACACAAACAGGTCCCTTCTCCCCCCCCCCCCCCATCTTATCAGTTGCCCGCAGTTCCCAGCAAACTGAGCCTTCAGCCTCCAGAGGAAGAAAGCTGTGCCCATCACCCTTGAAGTTATTTCAGAACTGTGAGGCCGGCACATCAGCTCTCTGAGCGGCAAGCATTTCTGACCGGAAGAATTTAATGATATAAAAAATGAACAGATGGATACAAAATACTAGTGGTGAGTAGATGTGAACTGTCCCTCAGGATGTCACCTCTCCCAGGAAGCCTCTCAGGTAGAGCCCAAGGGGGATGCTAAGAATTCTCTGGCAGAGGCAGTGACCTATATCCCCCCCACCCCCCACAGGGTTCCCGAGAAGGCATTGGTTGTCCACAGTGCTTCAACAGGAAACATACAGGTGCCTGTGCACAGAGGTTCCAGGAGCAGGACAAAATTCCCTAGGTGCAGCTAGCTCAGGGTCAGGCAATCTGATTCTAGGACACAAATAGTCATCCTCCGTATGTAAACTCACACCCACTCTCCCCCAGCCAACCCCCAGTCCCAGTACCCTGACAGCCCACACAGAAGTTCACAAACACTGTCTCAGATGTATTCCCAAGTACAAACTCACACATAGA
The DNA here is from genome assembly GCA_019843965.1 of Rhynchomys soricoides. Classification (NCBI taxonomy): domain Eukaryota; kingdom Metazoa; phylum Chordata; class Mammalia; order Rodentia; family Muridae; genus Rhynchomys; species Rhynchomys soricoides. The sequence continues at coordinate 2,008,779 of JADRCH010000213.1, read as the reverse complement.
CACAGAGGCTTATCAGGCAGGGCCAGGCGCTGGCGTTGCTGAGTCACCCACTAGCAGCAAAACCCAACAGAACTGAAGCCTCCTGCGAGCTGAGCTGGGGAGCTAAGAGGTGGGGCCTCTTCAGCCCTTTAGAATAACTCTGTCCAACCCAGGGCTGGGGTTTTCCTCTTGGCAGCCCTTAGACTGAGTCCGGGGAAAGGAGGCAGTTGGCAGGGAGTCCTTGTTTACTGGGGCCAAATTAAAGAATTCATAGTCTGCTCTCTCTGGCATGCATGAATGGGTACACAAGAGAGCAATTTAAAAAATAATACTGGATCCATGATTGAATATCTGCATTTGTAGTTTCCACTCTCAGTTAATCAGCGCAATAATACATAAGGTTGGAGCAACTTCGTATTTTACCCCCAGGGGAAGAAGCTTACCCACAGGCTCAAACCTGAGTTAATTTAAGCAGTCTACATCTGAGGTACTAGCTTTGACCAATGGCCAACACTGCCCTGGGTAGTTAGAGAGGAGTTTTGGTCAGCTTGGAAGCCTGAGGGTATGTCCCAGATTTTTGTACTGGGTTCATATAGCCAGTCCTGAAACATCCAGATTTCTGGTTAAAGGGGTCAAAAGGCTTCTCTGGTTCCCCTGAGTGACACCCCCTCCCCATGACAAAAATGCAGGTCACCAAAACTCAGGAAGTTATTTGCCCTCAGTGATCCTCAGTTTCTCCATTTGTCCAAACAAGAGACTCACTCTCCAGGGCTCTCTGGCAAGATGAATATTCCATGATTTTACGATTTGATTCTCTGATTCCTCTGCATAAAAGGGGGATTATGTTTGTCCTCTGTTGGTGGGAATCCTAAGGCAGATTTGGCCTTAATCTCATGAAGAGCTTTTGAAATTCTGGGGTAGTTTAGTTAGGATGAATCCATGCTGGGAGACAGCCAGCTTCCTGACCTTGGCACATGTGAGCAAGGGCAGGTCTAAAATGAGAGGAAAGAGGAGGGGTCTTAGACTAGTGACTATATATACACCTCTTCCAGGGTTGGTGGGGGCAGATCATTAGAAGAGAGGAAGCCACTGAGAAGAGAGACAAAGCAGGCATAAGAGAAACCAGAACTCCAGTTAACGGACACCTTTTTGGGTCTTAGACTTGCGATTCGTATTTAACAAATGTCACTTATCCTCAGGAAAACATCAGAGGATTTCTAGTTGGAGAAATCAGATTCCGAGAAGAGGATTGCTCAAGGTCACACAGAACTAATTATCGAGACAGGAGATCCAGGTAAGTCTAAGAGTCGTCAAGGTCACTTCCCTAACTCCTCTAGAACAACCCCCATCCCAACCTAACGCCTTAGGGTCAGCACCACGTGGCAAATTGCTTTATACTTTTGCATCATGACGTCAGTGACCACCTCAGCCAATCCAGGAACTCCATGTTTCCCCTCCCCTGACCGCTCTGGGTCTATCTGGAGCTGCTTTAGGCTGGGCGTCCCGGCCTGGCCGCACCTGCAGCCCCCGCCCCTTCCCGGTTGCGACAGTAGGGCTGCTGTGCCCAGTCCTGCCCGCCCCAAAGATTGGCAGTTATCTGCACCAATTAGAGGACCTCCCGAGGGGAGGGCGGGGCCTCGCATCAGAGTTGCCCTGTCAGTGCAGGTGGAGGCCCCCGGCGGGGCAAAGTGGCAGGAACCTCTTAAAGGGAGAGAGCCGCGGAGAGCGAGGACGCGGCCCGGCCCGGCCCGGCCCGGCCAGGTTCCTGCTAGGTCCCTGTCCGGTGCAGCCCAGGTGAGCCTGGACCGCCTTAGGGGGTGGCCCCAGTGCCTGGGAGGGACAAGGTGCAGGACCCAGAAGCTCACTCCCAAGGACCCGGGCAGTCCCAGGAGCTGCGAGCCGAGTGTCACGGGATCCGCGGCAGGGGTGTTGGAGGTCCTGAGCTGCATGCTCCAAACTTGATGTCCCCAGGGGTTCTGGAGTCTCAAAGTCGAGGGTGTGCGGAGCTCGGGAGACGGCGGGCAGGAGCTCACTCCGGACCCGGACTCCTGTCGTGGGTGTTGGTCTGCAGCAGGTCTCTGCGCCGCGGCGCAGTCCGAGGCCGACCCGCCAGCCCCACCCTGCGCACCCGCGTGCTCCTGGGGACCCAGAGGGCGGTGGGAGGGGCACCCCGGGAGTCCTGCTCGGGTCCTTACATAACTGACTCTGAGTTTCCGGACCCGGGACCTGCGAGCTGCGGCTCTGGCTCTGCCGGTCTGGGTGGCCCTTGAGTCACCGCCCGGACGCACGCACTCGCGTCCAGGCTGGGACTTCCTCTGCCTCAGGTCTCCTGGATCTGCTCAGGGTCGGGCTCCTACTCTGTCGTCTTTGGGTTCCCTGTCTCATATTTCCCTGTCTGCCCTCTGTGTTTCCTCAAGAGTTGTCTTGGTCTTCAAACCTCACTTTCCCGGGGGCCCCACCTCTTTTGGGGAGGACCGGACCTCTGCAGCCTTGCAGGCTGGAGGAGGAGACTTATTCCACTGGACCCCAGGCCGAATCTACCCTGAAAGCACAGGGGAGCACTCTCCCTCTAGGGTTGTGTACAGTTATTCCAGGGCTCTCGGGTTCCTCTGGGAGACAATGGCTGCGTTTAACTAACCTCTTAAATTCCCGCAACAGGGAGCAGGCAGCGTCTTCTCTTCCCCCGGAGCCTTCTCCTAAACGTAGAGGCTCTGGGAGAATGGCTGGTTCCCCGTGGGCTTTAAGGCAGCTGGGAGTTCCAGGGGTAGTTGTTTGGTGCCAAGTCAGGGTTGGGTTCTCAGCTACAGAAGGGCTAGGGAGAGGCCGGAGCACTGTCGCAGAACCTCTCCACCCCCACCCACACTTTAGTAAGCTCTTGTCCACATACAGTCTTTACCCGGGTCACAGGCCTGGATGGAGGTCGATGCTGGCAGGAGGCAAGGGAAAGGAAGGGAGGCCAGGGAGACTTGCCTGGGAATGGAGGAAGAAGAGAGATAGAAACACCTGCTGGGGTGACTCCTTGCCATCAAGTCCCTCCTAAGGCAGACACCTCAGAAATAACTCTCAGTGGCAGCCTGTGGTACCTGCTGCTGTTAGGTGCACGGAAACAGGATGTTACCCCTGTTGTGGGTTGGGAATTATTAACTGTGGGAACGGGGGAGGGAGGCTGCAGAAGGAGATGCAAGGTCAGGGAAGAAAGGGAACCAGAGACTAGGGAACGAACCGGGAGGGCAGTATCAGTGCCACACAGATTTTGCACTCAGAAGAACTAGGTTTGAATTCCAGCCCAGCTGTTACTGTGCGACCTTACGTGACTCACTTTACTTCCTTCCCCCCCCCCCCCCCCCCGCTAATAATCTGGACCTTATAGGCATTAGCAGAATCAAATGAAGCCTTAAGTATGCAGTGGCCAGACTGGTAGCTGCGGTCAGACTATGCCAGTGGGGGGTGTTTTAAGAAGGGAATTGAGAAGGGGAAACCCAAGGTTTCCCTGTGTATATAGGAGATTCAGCCAAGGCCTGCCAGGTCCCAGCAGCATGGTGCTTGGGTGGACTGGCTGGAGGTGTGGGTGGTACCCCACACCCCACTGTCTCCTGATCAACACATAGTCACACTGTCTAGACCAAGCTGGCTTTCCTCTGTAGACTCTGGATGCCAATAGAAACTCCCAGGACTCCCAGGTTGCCCCACCTATAGGCCAGTGGGGATAAGGCTCTGACAGAGCCAGCACCCTCTCCGTAGAGTGGACCCTGGCCAGGAGCCTGGCTGGCTGCATTGAACAGGAATATCCCGCGCTGGCTGGGAAGATGCTGACGCAAGGGCAGGCCCAGCATTCTGTGAGCTGGAGCTAGGCCCAGCTATTAGGACCTGGGGCGCAGGGTGAGACAGACACTAGGGTGGGAGTCAGGAGGGAAGATAGAGAGAAGCCTAGAGGGGACCCTTAGGCTGAAGCCAGATAACTTCATTTGGTTATTTCTTAAGCCTCCTGAGCATCTGCTCCGTGCCATACAGATTTTCCAGGAACAGAACTGGAGAGGGTACTCACATAGGCCTCATTGCCATGTGAGTGACTGAGTGCCACTCACCACATTGCCATTGTGGTGGCTGAGATCTGTTGGGTTTGCAGAGTGGGTTTATAAGACAGGTAGGTGTGTGTGTGTGTGTGTATGTGTGTGTATTCAGAATTTTCCTAGTGCCTAAGGTTTATTACAGGGCAAGAGTCTATTCTTTCCTAGTCTGTGGGCCAGGTACTTTTCCTCATGGATCTCAACTTCCCTCTGTAATATCAAGAGGGAAATGAGCCCTGTGTCTGTGTGTCTTCTAGCACCCATTGTTATTGTTTCCTGTAGTGGTGACCTTTGACAGCAGAAATGGATCCTACCTCATGGCCTGGTTTAGAACAGACTCATACTGTATGAGGAACTAGAATGGACTTAGGTTACTGTTGCCTGTCGTGAGCCCACAGACGTTGTTGGCCTCTTTCTCTAATTAGTTAGAGCCCTTGCCTATTTGCTGTTCTGGGTTTGTGTGTTAACTCGGTTAATCTTTAACGCCTCATGAAACATCTCCCTTGTTTCATAGACATTCATGGAGGCAAACTGACTTGACCAAAGTCACACAGCTGTGAAGTGGCTGACTTGGGATTTGAACCTAGAGCCAGCTCTGAAGCCCCATCTTCCCTAAGACACGAAGCCTTCATTTCCCAATACTCTACCGTACCGAGTGCTCATTCCCTGGTCCTAACCTGCAGAAATGCCTAATGACTTCTGCATTGAGCTCTGACTTCCGGGATGTTTAATCTGGGATGCTGGAAACAGGTTGGAGAAAGAGATAGGGGTCACCTGGAGCTGAAGGCCCACTGATGTTTATCCATACCTATTAAAGTGTCCAGGTCCAAGAGTTGGGCATTAAAAAGTAATGTTGAGTCTACTTTTGGCCTCGGTTTCCTCATCTATAAAAGGTAGATTTGAGTGAATGCAGACGTCCCTGGATGCTTGAGTGATTAACGGCTGAGGTCAGCTATAGGAACAGACCAGGGGTCAAGGTGCTAATGACTGAGCCAGGAGAGGTGGCTTCAGGAACAGCTTGCACCCCGAGCTGGCTGTTTGACAAGAAGAGTTTCAGATGAAAGTACTCCAAGGCTTGTCTGGGCGGTGCAACTAGTACTGCAGAGACCAAGAGGTGGCACAGCTAGTACTGCAGAGACCAAGGGGTGGCACAGCTAGTACTGCAGAGACCAAGGGGTGGCACAGCTAGTACTGCAGAGACCAAGGGGTGGCACAGCTAGTACTGCAGAGACCAAGGGGAAGAAATGAAGGAAAGTTTAGAGAACAGAATTCAAGCAGACATGAGCTTTGATCACTTCGCTTGACTTGGAGACCCATATGATGCCACCAGGGACACAGAAGGGAGTCCCTTCACACCCTGCCCTTGTCTGTAAAACGGGAACAGTAACAATCTCACCTTCATAGTGTTTAGGTGACTGAAGAATAAACTGGAACATCTGTAAAATTGGGAGAATATGGTGGCTGGTCATTGTTCAATCCAAAGCTGCAGTGCTGGGTGTGTTTGTGGGGAGAGGCATTTGCCATAGCCCTGATGAGACTCTGCCTGGGAAGGATGTGCTGGAGGACCCTAAGGTCACAGCAGTGCTTACAGACATAGAAGTGACCAGGTGTTGTGCTGGGACTTCATTTTTCATTATCTCTCTCGGTCCCAACAGCAGCATTCTTACTGAGAAGATGGTGGTCTCACCCACACCAGATCCCTCCAAAAGTCCCCGTCCACAGCCCCTTGTAGTCATAGTAGCTACAAGTTATGATCAAATTATATGCCAACCATTGTTCAAAAAGTCTTACTTACGAGAGCACTTAGAGTCCTACATAGTCCACGGCAGATCCGAATGCTGCCCTCTATGTTACAAGGAAAATAAAGGAGGGAGAAGCCAGGAAATCACCTGAGTGGCAACAGTGGTAGAGCTGTAAGTGGAGCCAGGATTTGATCCCAGGTATCTAAGGTCTCCTTGATGCATGCATCACAGAAGTAATTCAGTAAATTTACACCACTGCCTCCGTGCTGCACTGTAGGCTCACATGGGTAAGGCCCTGTCTGACTTCAGACAGCATCCTCAGTACCTGGCACCTGCTGCTGCTATGGATGCCCATAGGAGACTGGGCCCAGGGCAGCCTGATGAACTCAGGGTGGATTTTCAGGTGATAGCTGCCTGGATGGTATCTGGTTGTCAGAGTGACAGAGGCACTGTGGGTGGGGGTGAGGCTGGAAGAGGAGACAGGTTCCCCAGTGGCCCAGGGGATCAGGACCCCAGAGTTTGATAGCTGTGTTGTGTCTCACTTCTGTTCTTTGCTTCCATGTGCCACTGTGACGATGGCTGCACCGTTCTTCCCTGACTGGCTGTGTGACCACAACGGCTCCTTCTGGGTGAGTACTGCTTTGACATAACTGGCTGTACAGTGCCATTCTGAAGGGTGTATGTGCCTCTGAGGCCACTGGGAGGCACAAGGGGTCCGGGCATCTGGAGTTAAGATGCTGAGTTGGTTCTTTCTTGATACTTGACATGATGGGTAATGATTTTGGGCTGGGCTGACAAAGGCCCAGAGGTCTTTAGGACAGATGACTTGGAATAGAATCCTTCATCAGCTACTTAAAAATGGGTGCCTCTTTGGACACACTTTCACTTCTGCGAAATGGGAATATTGATATCTTCCAGATGTATGTATTTGCTCCTCTACACAGGCCCCACAAGGGCAAGAGTTTTTGTTTAACCTGTTCCTGCTGTATGTCTCTAAGCACTGAGGATAGAATGGTATGTAGAGGTGCCCAGTGAACGTTTCTGGATGAAGATGTTTGTTAAGAATCTACTAGGTACCCAGCCATGTGCTTTGTGTTGGACTAAATAAACAGTTAATGGATACAAAGTAACCACTATCATTGAGGTTCAGAAAGTGCAAGATGGATACAAAGTATACATTATCTTTGAGGCTCAGAAAATATAAGACCCTTATCTCTCCATCCAGTTGTGAATTGTGGGTCCTAGGACCTGAGTAGGGCATCCATCGTGCAGATGGAGGAGCTAAGCAACTGAACAGAGCCTTTGCTCTGTTGGGAAACTTCCCAAGGGGCAGGCAGGAATGTTTGATGTGAAGCTGGGTGGGTTGGGGAGGGATTCCACAGAGCTCCCAGATACAGTCACATTCCTAACGGTGTGAGCTTGGACAAGTGGTGAACTTCTCTGGATCTTGTGACATCCACATCACAGGACCTTCCCCAGCGGCTAGAAGCAGCCTAGCATGGGGCTGATCAGTAATCTTTGGCTTCCTCTAGCTCGCTCCTTCTGGAAGAGGGTTCTGGAAAGTGTTCTTTTTTTTTTGGCTCCTTCCTCCTAATTTTAACTCTTATTAGCTGGACTAGAATACAAGAGTCAGGAGCCCCTGAACGCCCCAGCACTGGGATACAGACTGGGCTCTGCCTGATGTGATTTGCTGAGTGACTTGGCTCAGTCGCCCTTCTTAGTCTTGGTTGTCTGACTTGTGGAATAGGGCTCTTCTCTTAGAGAGTTCTTTAGCTCAAACTGGTAGGTAAGCATTAAATTAGCATCGCTGGTCACTTGGCTTTAGCTGGGAGAAGGGCCCTGGAGAATTTTGTCCTCTTAGGTGTAGGTGACCTGAGAAGTTTGCATCACACTTATTACTGCCATTTATCTTGTTTTCCATAGTCTGCTTGTCTGCTGTTTTAATCATTTTAACTTATTTTAAAATTTTATCTAAGTTTTAAATTTATTATTATTATTATTTTAGATTTATTTATTTATTTTCTGTATGTTAGGGCATCAAATCCCATTACAGATGGTTGTGAGCCACCATGTGGTTGCTGGGAATTGAACTCAGGACTTCTGGAAGAGCAGTCAGTGCTCTTAACCACTGAGCCCAGCCCTAAATTGTATTGTTATTATTATTTGTGTGGGGGTCAGAAAGAAAGACAGACAGACAGACAGATAGATAGATATTAGATATTAGATAGGTTGGATGCTCTGTAACCCTGCACATGAGAAGTTAGAGGCCAAGTTTTGGGAGTTGGTTCCTTTCCCTGTGCATTAAGCTCAAGTCCTTGTCAAGCCTTCCCCATTGAGCCATCTCTCTTGCAGGCCCTGTGTGTTTTTATTTTATATGTATGGGTGTTTTGCTTGCATGTATGTCCATGCTCAATGTGTGTGCCTGCTGCCCTCAGAAGCCAGAAGAGGGTGTCAGATCCTGTGGACCTGGAGTTCCAGACTGTTGTTAGCCACCGTGTGGATGCTCTTAACCCTTGAGCCATCCTAAAACAGCAGGATGGGATCAGTGTCTTCCCTGCCCATCCTTGATACCCAGCTCCAGGCTGTGGAGGCGGCTGCTCTAAACTCTGAGAGGCGAGAGTGTAGAAAGCAGGAAGAAGCTGGGCAGCAGGGTGGCTTGCAGGTCAGGCAGACCTGGCTGTGACCTCTACACTGTTTGCTCACTAGGCAAGATAGCTAGATAGATATCTGTTAGGCCAGATAGCTTCTTGGAGCCTCAATTTCCTTATCTGTAAAATGAGGACAATAGAAAAAAATCTCCTTCCCTCCTAGGGTTCTTGTGAGGATTAAATAACCAGGCACACACGAACACTCGATAAATGGTGGTGATGGTTGTTATTACCCTAGTTATGATTATGGGCAGGATTCTAGGAATGTAAAGGTGATCCTCTTGGGACAGTGGAAATCAGGTCTGGGAGGGCACTGCTGGGAGCAGGTGAATAGCAGTCTAGTTTGACAGGTTCCAAAGGTACCTGTAGGGTAAAGGGAGGGAGGTGGCTTCATGGAAGTAAGAATGTCTCCGTTTCCTAGCCATCTGCTTTTTCTGCCGCCCGTTCTGTGCCAGGCTGTGTACTGGCATGGGGCTAGAGCTGACTCTGTATGGATTCTTTCCTCTGCTCCGGGAAAGCTCAGTATCTAAGTGGGCTGATGGGCCCTAAAACCACCGAGTCCAACCTTGACTGAGACTAACGTGTGAATAGGTGTCTTAGACAGACTAAGAGGAAGGCCGTTCCTGTTGAGAGGAAAGGGTTCCTTTGTGTGACGCTGGTGGGTCTGGCAGGGATAAGCATTCTTTGGTGTGGGTGCCCAGCAAGGTCTGTGTGGTTCAGAGAACCCCAGGGTTCTGGGCCTGTCTATGCCACCCCTCTCTTACCCTTCCTTTCCTTGAACACGCAGATATAAAAACCCACTTTGCCTGTCTCTCAGATTCAGCGATGAAAGACGACTAGATGATACATGTCTATGAAGCATGGGCTTGGGTTAGACTCTAGGGGCACAGGTGACTGGCTCCCACGGGTTCCTGTCCCTCAGGTACACAGTGAGCCCAGAGCTTCAGAGCAATTCCTAGGAGTCAGAGGGAAGGACAAAGAGCCAGGCCATGAGTTCCCTTGGTGCGCAGTAGAGAGAACAACCTTGTAGAGGCTGGTCATATATAAAAGGCTTCAGCCCATAATACGCTCAAGGTGGGTAAACACTGTGGTGTGGCTGGGGCAGAAGGGGAGGGGTGGAGATGGGAGATGAAGCTTGTCAGGGAGTGGACTCACACTCTGTGGAGTTTGGGGACTGACTTCTGACTCCCCACACCTCCCTGAAATCCTGCACCTGTTTGCTGTGCTCCCTGAGATGGCCTGGGCCTTTTGGACACTGTTCCTTCATTTCTCTGCCTTTTCCCTTCTCATCCCCATCCCAGGTGACAACAGTTTGTTAGAGGCTAACAGTTTGGGTTCTCTGCTAGTTCTGTCACTAACAAGCTATATGGCCTTCAGACACTGTTGCTCTCTCTGTACCTTAGTTTCCACCTCAGGGGAATGGGGACATGCTGGTTTTCCTGAGAGAGTGACTCAAAGGCATCAGTGATGTGATCCCCCAGAACTGGCCCAGTGTCTACACTGTGTGTCCACAGACAGGAGTTCTAACGAGATAATCATGAAACCTCTCCACCTCCTCGTCCACACCCAAGGTTCCTGCCTGTCCTGGCAGCCACACTGGTTGAAAAGGAAGGAAAAGAGTAAGAAATAAGCTTAAGTCTCCAGGAGGGTCCTGGCCCTCTGCCGAATTAGCTCACCTCCTGCCCTTTGACCCCCTTGGCCTCAGGCCCAAGGGGGCCTTAGTCCCGAGGCCAGGGCACCCTCTGTCCCCTACCCTAGATGACTCTCTCTGGTTGGAGGCCAAAGCCAACAGTGGTCCGGAAACAAGGACAAACATTTGGGAAAGTAGTAGCTTTCTTTTTCCCTGGAAATTGATGACCAGGCTCCCTCTCTTCGGGCACGGAGACAGGCTTTAGGCATGATGGTCTGTATCTCTGAAGGCCATGACCAGTGCAGACCTAGATCCCTTCTGGATATCTTTGCATGCAGAAGCAGGACCCATAGACTGGTGTGGTAGCCAGTGTCGTCAGAGGGATGTGACTCTCTGGACTCCCTGCTCTGGTCCTTCAACACATGTGTATGCTCTGGTGATGGCTTTACTTCTGTGAGGCTCAGTTTCCCCTGCTGTGGATGGGGCTGGTGTTGCTGTGAGGATGTTGATAGGGAAGAGGAAATTCCAGTAACTCCCCAAGCGTGGGCAGCTGTTGTCACTGCAACTGCTGCTTTGTCTATTTGACATATGGTCTGACGATGTAGTACAGGCTTCCCTTTAACTCACAGCAATCCTCCTGCCTCAGTCTCTTGAGTTCTAGGATCACAAACTGCCACCTCTTAAATGTCTGCCCTATCCCATCCGGAGTTTAATATGCTTCCTTTTTTTTTTTTGGATTTGGTCTGTGCATATTGTGTGTGTGTGTGTGTGTGTGTGTGTGTGTGTGTGTGTATGTGTGTGTGTGGTTGCGTAGTATATATGTAGTAGTATATGTGCATGCCTGTATGTATATGTGAAGGCCAGAGGAATGTACTGGGTATCCTATGTCATTCTCTGTCTTATACCTTTGAAACAGGGTCTCTCTCTGAGTTCGAAGCTCTTGTTGTTCATCTAGGCTGGCAACCAGCAGGCCTCAGTGATCCCCCCTCTCTGTCCCATCTCATACAGAGCTGGAGTTAAAGCAGTACTCAGACCACATCCACCTAATCATGTGGGTGCTGGATATGAATTTGGATCTGCATGATTGGGTAGCAAATTCTCTTAACCTTTGAGCCCTCTCTCCAGTCCCTCTTTCTTTTTAGAATTTTGAAATAGAGTCTTGATCTGTATTCCAAGCTGGTTTGGTACTCTCTATCCTTTTCTTAAAAAAGATTTATTTATTTTATGTATATGAGCACACTGTTTGTCTTCAGACACACAGAAGATCCCATTACAGATCCCATTACATCAGATCCCATTACAGATTGTTGTGAGCCACCAAGTGGGTGCTGGGAATTGAACTCAGGACCTCTGGAAGGGCAGTCAGTGGTCTTAACCGCTGAGCCATTTCTCCAGCTCCCCATGCTATCCTTGGACTCACATACTCCTGCCACAATCTCCTAAGTGCTGAGATACCAGGAGAGATTGCTCAGTGGATAAGAGCTCTTGTTGCTCTTGCAGAGAACCTGGGTTCAAGACTCTCAGAACCCACGTGGTGGTTCACAACCTCTGTAACTCCAGTTCCAGGGGATCTAATGCCCTCTTCTGACCTCTGTGAGCACCAAGCTGTGGTGCATATCCATTCAGGCAAACACTTAACACATAGAGTAAATGAATAAACATAAACATAAACATAAACATAATAATAATAATTCGAGCCCCATTACTCACTGGCCTGGCCTCCAGCCATTGCTTGACCTCAGTAAGCTCCAGCATCTCCTGTTATCAAAGGGAAGCAGATTAGCGCCTTTCCACAAATGACTTGGGCACCGCATTGCATAATCCGTGTGAAGTGGTTAATCCAGAGCTAACACACCGGGGTGATTACTGTGGCTCCTTTATTACTAGAAGAAAAGGCTAGTCAGAAAACAGTTCATTGAGTTCAGGAGCAACTCCTTGATGGCGTTTGTCCACTCATTTACTCAAGTCATATTTAGGATTTCCTGATTTCCTGAGACAAGGAAAAGGACAGACAGCTGGAGTCAGACAACCCTGCTCATTCTAGGTACGAAGATGTTCCCTACGTGCTTGTTGTGAATTTAAGGAGTCTAAGCACACACTGGTGATTAGTCTGTGCCTGCCCTCTTCTCCTGGCTCTGTTAATGACTGGCATATCCTCTTAGGCAGACTTCCACCCTGGGACCTTTGCACTGGATGGTCAGGGAACATTCAGCCGTCTATGAATACCTTTTGTCTTACTGTCTCATCATAACACTTTTGTTTCAACATCTCCTTCTTAGTAAGGCTTGTTCTGATTATCTTATTTAGAATTGGAATAGTGGGCAGGAGAGACAGCTCAGCAGTTAAGAGTGTAGTGCTCTTACATAGGACCTGAGTTCATTTCCCAGAACTCACATGAGGTGATTCAGCCTTAAGTCTAGCTCCAGGGATCTGTTGACCTCTGTGGGCACTGCACTCGTGTGAACATACCCCCTCCCCTATCAGTTACACATAATTTAAGCACAGCTTTTGAGACAAGATCTTTCTTTCTTTTTTTCTAAAGATTTGTTTATTTATTATATGTAAGTACACTGTAGCTGTCTTCAGATACCTTTTCTTCTTTCTCTGGCCCTGCTTGCTCCAGCCCCGCTCGCTGTAGCTGTCTTCAGACACTCCAGAAGGAGTCAGATCTCATTACAGATGGTTGTGAGCCACCATGTGGTTGCTGCGATTTGAACTCAGGACCTTCGGAAGAGCAGTCAGTGCTCTTAACCACTGAGCCATCTCTCCAGCCCTGAGACAGAATCTTTCTGTCACCCTGGTGTCCTGAAACTCATTATATAGACCAGGCTAGCCTCAAACTCATAGAGCTCTGTCTGCCTCTGTTTCCTAAACTCTGGGATTAAAGGTGTGCGTCACCATGACCACCTAACATACCACGCCCACCTAACTCCATTCTTTGATTCCTGGCACCACTTCACCTCCTTCCTCAGCTGTTTTTCTCTATGTGACTTATCACTCTAATGTACTGTGTTTTATGGATTTCTTATTGTCTGTTTTCCCTCATGTAAGCTTGGTGATGCTGGTGGGTTTTGCCTATTCAGTGTTTCATCCTTTGTACCTAAAACAGCATGTATGGCACATAGTGGGTGCTTAATAAGTGTCTGCATGTATTGATGAGTAAATGTAGACTTTCTGAGTAGGCTTCACATGTGCTGGGTGTGTAGTAGATTCTCAGTTAATGACCCGAGAAAGTGGGTGCTCATTCCCCTGTCCATTTGCCAGATGATACTGTGGCTGGGCCAAGCCTGAGGCCCCTTTGCTCCGGGTACTTTCTGCTAGGGCATCAGTTTCAGTTGCAGTGCCTAAGTCTTTTGTTCCTAAATCTGAGCTATGCAGAATTTCTAGTTGGGGCTGTTTGGCTGTTGGGCCCACAATGGCTATTATGTCATTATTGGTAATTAGCATGTAGGCCCACACGATGGAGTTTTTTGTTTTTTCAGCAGAAATCAGAGCAGACAGCTGCGCTAGTGTGTGTATAGCCAGCTCCCAGTCTGAGCCAACAACTTAGGGAGATGAAGACCGAGGTTTTCGAATCGAGAGACTGGCAGGTTCAGCCGCTGTCTCCCTGGACAGTATCCTGAGCCATTTCTCCCCAGTACTCTGATTTCTAGGCTAGCCTGGGGTAGTAGGGGCTCTCACACTCGCAGGGGATTGGCTATGGGGCTTCCAAGTGTCCATGTTCAGATGCCCAGGATTCAGCAAGTGTGAGTGGAGAAAATAACACTAGGTTTAAAAGCAGGAATGTAGGGCTGGGTGAGTAGCTTGGTGGTGGAGCCCTTGTTTTGTATCCAGAAAGCCCTGGGGTGAATCCCCAGCACTTGACTGGCATATGCTATTGTTGGCTTGTGTTGACAGTGATGCTGGTCTCACAGAGGACCAGAATGTGGTTAGCACCGGTTTCCAGCACTTGCAACCTCCTGTAACTCCAGCCTCAGGGGATCTGGCATCTTGTTCTGGTCGCCAAAGGCATTTTTGTGTACACACACACACACACACACACAAACACAAACCCAGCTATTGTATTAATTTTATAGGTGGGGGTTCTGCCTCACTCTAGCCCATACAGCTTCTGAATAAAAGACACAAAACCTGGTCTTTTTATTAAGCTGTAAGCCTAAGCTGGACAGGTTCTGAGCTATTCTAACCTACATCCCAGCCATAGGCCCTGTGTTACTTGCTAACTGGGTCTAGCTCTGTTGCTGTGCTCCCTGTGTGTCCTCAGGATGATTTTCTCATGGCCATGTACTCATGGTCCATCCTGCCTCATGGCTTCCTCCTTCCCTCCCTTCTTCCTTCTCTCATGGTCCCTACCTGAGATCCCCTACTCCATATCCAGTCCCGCCTTCCTCTCCCCTGCCCAGTCACAGGCTCTAGCCTTTTATTATCCAATCAGAGATTATAGGGAGTGTACAGCACATTACAGCACATTGGTCAATACAATGCCCATGTCCAGATGCAACTCAGCATCTGAATATACATCGCACAAGACCAACCTTAGCATACAGACACACACACACACACACACACACACAAATCTAAAGAAACATAAAGATTAGGAGCCTAGCTTAAGTCCCTTCTAAGTTGTTGACTTGGTGGCAATCTTAGGCACAACAGTGCTTCTTACTGGGCTTCATCTGTCAAGCAGGATAAGGATGCCTGCTTGGCTTTACTGGGAAAGAGACAGGGTAGTGTCATGGGCAAGGGACTGGATAAGTCAGACATGCGGTTACCTTCCTTCCTGCTGTGCGGCATTGGACAAACTACCTCTCTGATTTCATTTCCTAAAGTTAGAAAATGTGGTTATTTATGCCCTCGCCGTGGGACGGGCGTGGAGTGTTCTAGGAGCCTGTGAACAGCTCTGAGACTTGTTTGTCTTTGCTGGAATCATGACAGAGCCCATGGTGGGAATGGCCAGCAGCAGACCTAGGCTGAGTGGCTTTACTGGCCCTAGGATCTTGGAGAAATCTCCTGCTTCTCTGAAATTCTGCCTCATCTGTAAACAGGAGGCAGTCTGCCTTCCTCCGGAGGCTGCTGCTGAGGTGTAGTGACACTGCATATAACACGCTGGCAGCGAGGCTGACACATGCCATCTCCACTTAGAGATAAGGGAGGTGGGGGGGTGACATAGCATGGCGGTGGTGAAGCTTGGGTTTGAACCCAGGTTTCCTTGCCTCCAACCCCCCCAATCTTTTTACCTCTTCCTTCTGTCACCCACATGGGAAATGACTTTGCTGGTGGCTGTTACTGTACTTACTCATCTTGCTCCTGCTGGGATCCCTTAAACCTTCATAAAAGAGGAGCTCAATTTAGGTGCTCACTTCAGGGAGCCCTGACTGGAGGCTTCTTTCCATGTGCTCAATAACAGATTTAAATTAAAAGTCAAGGCAGGTTGATCTTCGCCCTCAGGACCCAGAGGCAGGTGGATCTCTGAGTTTGGGGCCAGACTGATCTACATAGCAAGTTCCAGGCTAGAAAAGGCTCTATGTAGAAACCTTGTCTCAAAAGGCCAACATCCCCATCCATCCAAAGAAAATGAAACAAAGTCCTGGGGTTGAAGCAATGGGTCAGTGGTTAAGACTTCTCACTCACTGTTCTTGTAGAGAACCAGGGTTTAGTTTCCGGCATCCATATCAGGTGGCCCAAAACGGGCTGATGACACCCTCTTCTGGTCCCTACAGGCTTCCATATGCATGTAATGTACATAAACTCATGCAGGCACACACATATACGTACATACACATAAATATATTTTAAAAATTATTGTTATAAAGTGTGACTATTTTGTCCACATACATATTTGTATACTATGTGTGTGCGACTGGCGAGGGAGCCAGAGATGGGAGACACCGAATGTCTGTGTCTCCACAGAATTCTCAGGTGATGGTATTTGCAGACTAGGGAGGGTTGAAGATCAGGAAAGGTGAGGCCCTTATGACAGGAGAACAAACATTAGAAAGGTCCCTGCCATGTGGGGCCACAGGAGGAGGGTGTCTGCAAGCTAGGAAGAGGGTCTTCACTAGAACCTAACTGTGCTGGCAAATGTGAGGACACGCATCCTGTTGTTCCAGCCATCTTGTTTATGCCTCCCCTCCCCCCTTCCTTTCTAGTTTTGGTGCTGGGAATTGGATGTCCCAGGGCTGTGAATGTGCCTGGTAACTGGGCGACATTTTCAGCCCTTTATTGGTGCTTTTAATAACACTTTATCTTTAAGGTGGTTTAAAAAAGATTTTTCTAAACATTTATCTAGTTACTTACTTGTGCTTGCTCTTGTGGAGGTCAGAGGACATTTTATAGGAGTTGATTCTGAACTTCCCCTATATAGGGTCTCGGAATCCATGTCAGGGTGGTTTGTCTGCAAGCATCATTACCTGCAGAGCTGTCTCACCAGCTCATCTCTAAGTCTCTTAATGTGGTGACACTTTTTGAGAATTCTGGAATTTTGGTTTCTTTTAAAAAACACAGAAATATTATAAGAATATTTTTTGTTTTGATCCCAGGTGTGGGGATATGGCTCTGCTTTGGAGCAGCTATGATTTGACTCGTGCTCTACCAGAGGCTTGGTTTTGCTAGCTGCAGCTAGTTTCTGCGATTTCCTGTAGTTCGGAATTCTGGGTACTTTTCAGAGGGTATATAAATGCTAGGGCCCCCAGAAGTGAGGTTGGTGGTTGTTGTTTGGGGTGTGGGGGGCGGGGGTTGAGGTTTGTTAGTAGTTGTGCTCAAAGAAGAAACGAGAAGAAAGAAATTAGATTCAGGAATCTCTCTCTACCCTCTATCCTTCCTTTTCTCTTATCTAGTGGTAGGGGGGAATCTGGGAGGACACAGGGTGGAACATAAGAACCCACAAAGCAGCAAAGACCAGCTACATCTTCTAGCCCAGGTATTTCTATGCTTCATGGCTATAGAATTTAGCTTGTTCTTCACCTCTGGAGAAGGAATGTAGATGGACTCGGAAAAAAGCCATGAATAGAATCTGTAGTAAGGAACAGAAGATGTCTTTTTTGGTTTTTCAAGGCAGGGTTTCTCTGTGTAGCCCTGGCTGTCCTGGAACTCACTCTGTAGACCAGGCTGGCCTCGAACTCAGAAATCTGCCTGCCTCTGCCTCCCAAGTGCTGGGACTAAAGGCGTGAGCTACCACTGCCCAGCGGAAGATGTCTTTTGAGTTCTGTTACCACTGTGTGGTGACTGCCAATACTAGGGAAGTGGCTTCCCAGAGTCCCAGAGTCCCATAGTCAGATTTCAACATTGTAGCTCATTTGCAGGCTTTCTTATTGCATCTGTCTCCCTCACTGACACACCTCAGCTACACCATGGAACAGCTTGGAAACTGAAGTTAGCTAGATGTTCTCTGGGTGGCACGGGGACTGTCCTGCCTGCCCCTCAGTGTTGGAAGCTCTTAGGGCAAGTCAAACAGCCATTTCTGGATACTCAGTCACTCCCCTCTGTTCCTTCTCTCTTCTTTCTCACTTGTTCTTCTCTCAGTTGAGGGCTGGTCAGACCGACTTTACCAGATTTAGAGAGGCCCCTATGAGCAGGTGTCATGCGGCCCCTCTCTCTGTCCCTGGAAAACCTGTCAAGGGAGTTCCCTGCTCTTGGGAGAGATATAATGGGTTGAGCCTGAGTGAGCTGAAGGCTTTGCTGGATCAGGGTCACCGGGCTTTCTGGCTTTGGGAGAAGAGGATTGAGGAGGGTCATGGCAGGTCAGTCAGATCTTGGTTTCTTTTTCAGATGTCTCAGGGCTACAAAAGAGACAGCCCCAACAGCCTTTCTCTAGGGTCTTGGACAGAAGTTGGTATTTCCAAGTCATGTCATCTCAGTGGCTTTCTGGAGAGCAATACAAGGGTGGTGGCACCAGACAGGACTGGTTGACTGGTGTGGTGTTGGGCAAGTCACCTACCATCCTACGCTGCAGTTTCCTCATACGTAACTGACACTAATAATACTTCAAAGGGCAGCTATTGGGCTAAACGCAATAATGCACACACACTGTTAGCATATATCAAATTATATCAAATGCATTCTAAATCCCTCACACATGTAATTGTTTTTGTTTTCAGACTTGGGGGTCACAGAGCAGGAGTTGTAGCAAGGTCTACATGGCACAGGCTGGCCTTGAACTCACTTTGTACCCTCACATTTACAATCCTCTGTAGGCATGTGCCACGAAACTCATTGTGTGTTTGTGCCTGTGCATTTGTGGTGTTGGGGACCACACCCTTGTACATGCCAGGCAAACATCCGGCCACTAAGCTACATTCAACCCTAACTGTTACTACTTCTCAATAGTAAAGTGTTAGTATTATTTTAATTGAACCAAGGGCCTTGCTCATGCTGTGTTAAGTACTTTATCACTGAGTTTTTGCCCTTGTGCTATTTTTATATTTTGAGATAGGGTTTCAGTAAGTTGCCCAGGCTGGTCTTGAACTTACTTTGTAGCCCAGGTAGATCTTGAAATTTTGATCCTCATGCCTTAGCCACCTGTGTAGACCTTAATCTGAACCACCAATTCTTTCTTACAATAATTTTTCCCATTAATTTATTCATTGTGTTTACATTGCGATCTCTGTCCCACCTCCTCTCAGTCCTCCACCTCACATAGTCCCTCCCACAACCCCCTACAGTAAGTTATTTATAAAGGTCTCTCTCTCTCTCTCTCTCTCTCTCTCTCTCGTTTTTTGAGACAAGGTTTCTCTGTGTAGCCCTGGCTGTCCTGGAACTCACTCTGCAGACCAGGCTGGCCTCAAACTCAGAAATCCACCTGTCTCTGCCTCCCAAGTGCTGGGATTAAAGGCGAGCGCCACCATTGCCTGGCATAAAGGTCTCTTTCAGCTCAGATATTCTTAGGATTTTTGGCTCAAGAATTTTTACTTCTGTTTTGAGACAGTTATCACTCCATAGTTTAGTGGGTCTCAAACTCAGTATCTTCCTGTCTTGAGATTACATGTAGATGTTACCGAGCCTGGCTGGCTGTAGAATTTAACTTGGCCTCTAGCTTTGTAGAGTAAATATAGATGGCCTTGGGGGGGAAAAAGCTGTGAGCATCAGCTTATAGCAAGAGTTGGAAAATATGGGTTCAAATTTGGGGCCCATTGTTATTGTGTTGGGTGACCTTGGGCCAAGTGTCTTGTATTTCTCAATTTGTTAAGTTAGTAGCTTGGGTTTGGTGGTCTCCAAAGGTTGAATCAGGTTAACATTAGGTAAACCTAGAACACAGCTTTTTAAATTATATTTCTTTATTTATGTGTGTGGGTGTATGTATGCCATGGTGCAGTGGGGAGGGCGGAGGACATCTTTTGGAAGTCGTTTACTTCCACCGTATGGGTCATGGGGATCAAACTGAGGTCACTAGACCTGGGGGCAAACACCTTTAACTGCTGAGCCATCTCCTTAGATTGTAACCCTGTTTATGGCTGTGCAATTAAATAAAGTGTCACCAAAAATTTGACAGTGGTAGATTTCTGAACCCTTAACAACCAAATAATCAGTTTCTAACAATGGGTCAGGAATTGGAGTGTTTTGGGCACTACTTGCCTGTGTGGCATTGTGCAAATTCACCTTAGTCTCAGCTCTGAACATTTAACAGGTTCACATTGCCCATTCGATGTCAGAGAATGCTACCTGAGCCACCTGGAGACTTCGACGTGTGATTAAACTGCAGTGTTTTGAACTTGCTACACCAAGCTTTCTGTTCTTACAGAAACATTCTGGTTTAGTTACAGAAAACAAAGGTTTTTAGTATTTTCCCACATGATTCCTCAGTTTGTAAAGATCAAATCAGTATGGACAGCTGAGAGTGTGGTGGCACGTGCTTGTAATTCCAGCATTTAGATCCCAGCAGTATGAGGCCAACCCGGTACCCCAAGCTCCTCCAAATCAGTATTTGGTAGGACTGTGTTATGTTATAAGGTTTCATTTTTAAAATTACTAGTTAAGGGGCTGGAGAGATGGCTCAGTGGATAAAGCACTTCCCTGCAAGGGTGAGGAATGGAGTTCAGATCCCCAGAACCCACATGGAAACCAGGCAGGCTTGTAGCACACAGAATCCCAGCTCCTGGGAGGCAGAGACAGGGACTCCTTGGAGCAGGCTGGCTAGCAAGACCAGCTGGACTGGTAAGTGCTGGGGTCGGTTTGAGAGACTCTGCCTCAATAAATAAATATTTAAGGTGGGAACAATCAGGGAAGACACTGAATGTCAATTTTGGGCCTCCACATGTGCATGAATCTCTCACTCTCCCGTACACGCATGCACACTGCTGTTTGCCCTTCTGATTTGAGCTTCATTAAAAAAAAAAAATGAAATCCTTCAATGAATTTGGCTTGAGATTAGGACAGAATTTCTGAAATGGCCCTAAACATACTTCTGCTATTTTGTACCATGTATGTATGTGAAGCAGTGTCCTCAGAATTAGTGATTATAAAATCAAACTGTGTATCAACTGTGAAAAACATGGAAGATGATCCTCCAGTATCAAATATTCTGACAAAATCAAATTACTTATGTAAAAATAAGCAAGCATACCCTTCCATTAATAATTTTTAAAATAAATGTTAAGTTTTTTTAAATACAAAAGAACTGTTTTACATTTCCTCAGGCAGTCATGGTGGTCCACAATTTTAATTCCAGCACTTGGGAGGTAGGCGGATCTCTGAGTTCTCAAGGCTAACCTGGTCTATACAGTGAGTTACAGGATATCCAGGCCTATACAGAAAAACCCTATTTTGTTGTTGTTTTTGGTTTTTTGTTTTTTTTTTTCGAGACAGGGTTTCTCTATGTAGCACTGGCTGTCCTGGAACTCACTCTGTAGACCAGGCTGGCCTCGAACTCAGAAATCCACCTGTCTCTGCCTCCCAAGTGCTGGGATTAAAGGCATGCACCACCACTGCCCGGCTTTTTTTTTTTTTTTTTTTAAAGATAGGGTCTCACTATATAGCTCTGGCTCTCCTGGAACTCCCAGTGTAGACCAGGCTGGCTTTGAACTCATGGAGATCCACTGGCCTCTGCCTTGTGAATGCTGAGATTAAAGGTATGTGCCACCACTCCTGATTATAGAAAACTTTTAAAGAGGTTTATAAAAAAGATTTACTTTATTTTTTAGATTAAAAAAAAATACGGTGTATAAGTGTTTTGTTTGCATGTATGTGTGTATGACTATTGTCTGAGGTGGACAAAGTAGGCATCAGATCTCCTGGAACTGGAATTTGTGAGCTGCCCTGTCCCTTTGCAAGAGCAGCAAGTGCTCTTAACCTCAGAATCATTTCTCTAGCCCAAGATCTATTTTATTGTATGTGTCTGTGTGTGGGTATGTGAACCTGAGTGCAGGCGCCTGCAGAGGCCAGAAGAAGGCATTAGACTCCCTGGAGCTGGTGTTACAGGGGGTTGTGAGCCACCTGACATGGGTCCTAGGAACCAAATATAGGTATTCTGCAAGAACAATAATTACTCTTAACCACTGAGCCGTCTCTCCAGCCCCTTAGGAGAATTTTTAATAAAAAAAATTACATTCAGTCAAAGAGGTAAAAACATGAAAGACACAATATTATACAAAAGTACTGCTAGCTTCTTTTGTTTCAGAAATGATGGCAACAGAGCTGGGCAGTGGTGGCACATGCCTTTAATTCCAGCACTTGGGAGGCAGAGGCAGGTGGATTTCTGAGTTCGAGGCCAGCCTGGTCTACAGAGTGAGTTCCAGGACAGCCAAGGGTATACAGAGAAACCCTGTCTCGGATGACATCAATGGGCAGCCTTGCATGCTTTAACTAAAAGAAATAACATGCTATGTTTAATGTACTCTTAAAAAATAATCACAGGTACAGTTTACATAAAGGGATAGTTGTTAAGTATCATTTATGAGAGAAGAAACGGGAAAGTTTCTTGCCACAAGAAAGTTAAGTAAATTGCAGAACATCTATAGTATTGTTAAAAAATTTATTGTAATCTGTTAAGTGAAAAGTCAGTTCCGTACAATTAGTTTTCAAACAAACAAACAAACAACAAAATAAAAACAAGAACAAAATCAACCATCCCTGCTGAGAACTCATGAGACAGAGCAGATCTCTGTGAGTTCTAGGCCAGCAGGTGCTACATAGTGAGACTCACTCTCAAACAGCAGCAGCAGCAACAACAACCCAAAAGTACTTAGGCTAAGGAGATAGTCACTGGGTAAAGTGC
Organism: Rhynchomys soricoides; assembly: GCA_019843965.1. Taxonomy (NCBI): domain Eukaryota; kingdom Metazoa; phylum Chordata; class Mammalia; order Rodentia; family Muridae; genus Rhynchomys; species Rhynchomys soricoides. The sequence goes on along the minus strand of JADRCH010000213.1, from coordinate 1,986,505 downwards.
TTGCCATGAGTGTGTGGACCTGAGCCTGATTGCATGTAAAGTCTGGGGCATGGTGGTGTGTGTCTGCAATCTCAGTGGTGGGGGGTTGGGGTGGCAGAGGGCAGAGACAGTGGATCCCAGGTGCTCACTGGCCAGCTGGTCTACCCATGACAGTCAGTTTCAGGTTCAGTGAGAGACTCTGTGTCAACAAAACAAAACAAAGGTGGAAGAGAGAGGAAGACATCTGATGTTACACTCTGGCCTTCACAGGCTCACACAAGCACAGATGAACACCACACAAGCAAAATAAAGACTCAGTAGGCTGAGGCATATGATACTGTGATATTTAATCATTTTAACGTAAAAAAGCAGCAACTGCCTGTTATTTGACTTAATATATGTAAGTGAAAATGTGTGCATGTATCAACTTGTGCGTGTACCCGAGTGTGAGAAGGAATTCAAAAGGAAAGTTTTATATCAGAACCTTGTGGTAGTTGCATTGATTAGTGACTTTATGTGATTTATATTTCTATTTAACTACATTTTATTCTTAACTGCATTTTCTAAAATTCAAGTACTCCTAATAAAAATATCCCTAGGAAGACATTTCTTTTTATTAATAGTAATTTTCATCCCCATACACTTTATCATTTTTGTTTAAAAGGCCTAAAGTAGCCAGGATTGTACTCCTAGCTACTCATGAGGCTGAGGCAGGAGCATTACTTCGAGTTATAGGCCAATCTAGGCTACAGAGTTAGACTGTAGGTCAGGGGCAGGATGGTTGCCCAGCATTTGCGAGTCTCTTACAGTGTAAGTCTGATGG
>JADRCH010000213.1:1935082-1985693 GCA_019843965.1 Rhynchomys soricoides | reverse complement strand
GATGGTTGCCCAGCATTTGCGAGTCTCTTACAGTGTAAGTCTGATGGGGAGTATGAGAGAGACTTGTTCAGCTCTTTCTGTGCAGTTAATGCTAGGGCTGGCTTTTATTCCATAATGACCGTTCAGAACATTTTGCTGATGTCCCCAGCTTTTCAAAGCCCGCCGCAGATGAGCATTCTCCATGAGCCCTATCACTGGGGCTTGAGGCCAGCTGTGTCCCTAATCCGCCCCCGACCCAGATCTGAACATGGGTTAAACTCCATTTGTCCCCCCTCCCTCTTTCTTCCAATCCCATCCCTTCCAGGTCCCTGGGGGCCTTGTCTCCCCTCCCTGACTCTCCACACCCATTACCTCAATTTCACTGTCTCATTTCATGCTGTTTCCTGCAGCTGGTGTTTGTGTTTGTGGGAGCTCAGTTTGCAGCGGGGAAGGATTAAGACCCTTTTATGCCTTTATTTATTTTTTTTTAAATCTTAGAGCTCTTGACTGCTCCAGGGGCTAACAGACAGCTAGCAGGGTCTACATTCCCTAGAAAGAAGTAGGGGGGTTGTAGCGGGGAGGAGTGACGGGGCTCAGCTGGCAGATGGGATAGCGATGGTCCTGCGGGACCTTTTCCTGGGCCTGCAGCATGGCACAGTCACCATCCAGATGTAAGCATCGAGCCAAAGTGTTTCTGCCTAGTAACTTAGCCTGAGAGATTATGCTTGGGACCTTTACCCTTGGTACCTAATGATAAATTCCGCAGGGTGAGCTGGGACTGGATGTCTGGCTGGGCAGATGGGCCCAGGAGTAAGGATAGTTTGTCTTCTTAGTGGGTGTTATTTATATCTCCAGTTCTCATTATCGGTTGAGCTCAGCCACACTCAGAGATAAGACACGTAACAGGTGGTGGTGTGCACTGACAGGAAAATCTTCCCTGCACAGATAGTGCTTTGCACATGCTTCCATCCCCAGGTTAAGAATGAAAGGCCAGCACTGGAATCCAGGACCTTGGAATTTTAAAACTTAGACCAACGGATTTTGGTGTGTGGTTGCACACTTTAAATCTAGGCGTGATTTACATCTGCCTTGTTTCTCATGTTTTCTGCTAGCCTAAGATCTAGACTTCTTTTCAGGGTGATGATTACTAAATATTACAAATTCTATAAGCATCCCCAAAGATGATGTGCCATTGGCTAGCACACAGAGCATTTAATTTAGCTCTGCATTTGAATTTCCTGGATAACGTGGTGGAAATGATCTATCTGGTGATGGATTTTCAGTGTCCATCCTACATGGTGCCAGATTTCCCTCCTGAGAGCACAGAGGTGGCAGCAGTAGAACTTGCTAATCGAAAGCACTGCTGAACCTGAGGGTTCAAAGCAGGGAACCAGGGTATTTAAGAACCGGTGCTCCTTGGCCCAGATTTAACCGTTGACCCTCATTTAAACCATTTGAGTCGCTTATTAATAAAACGAGGACAGTCCATTCACTGGTTCAATAAAATATTTAATATGCCAGCATTGCTCCGTGTGATAATAAGACTAAGTCCCTGTCTTCTCCAGTTTACAGTCTCCTGGATCCAGACTGCAACATTTGAGAGATTCAACTAGTCATCGGCATACAGGAGGCAGTTGGGCAGGAGCAAACACTGCGGAAAGTCCTATGACTAAGACAGGAAGGCTGTGTGAATGGGCTGTTTAAGTAGTCAGGTGGTCCTCACGGGGCTTTATGACTTCTGATATTATATAAATGTTTTCAGACCTGTTGAGTGTTTATCTGTTTGCTATGTACTTAGTCGATATTTTAGTCTAAGTAATAGTAGTTGAATTAACACTTAACTGAGATCTTACTATGTCCTAGGCATTGTTCTAAGCCCTGTTGATTGATTCGTTAATTAACAGATTAATTAATTGTTACAGTAACTCTATGAGGCAGGACTGTTGTCTTCCCTCTTTTTTTGAGGCAGGATCTCATGTGGCCCAGACTGGTTGCAAACTTACTATGTAGTGGAGGCTGGCCTTGGATTTGTGTTACTTCTGCTGTCACATCCTGAGTGCTAGGGATACTGGCATGTGCTGCCACTCCCAGCCTTTATTCTATTTTTAATGGGTTCAGAAACCAGGCACAATTAGAGAGGGCTCAGACGGAGCAGTGAACCTGAGCAGTCTGATTCCTGAGGCTGAGCTGAGATTGTGAACCTGCTTTGATTTTACACCAGTAGGCAGTCTAGTTGGTGTGTGCTGGCTCTGATGTCACGTTGCTTGGTTTCTGATCCTGGCAGGGCTCAGCCTCTCTGCTTTGGTTTCCTCATCTCTCAAAAGAAATAGCAGAACCTGTCTTATCTTCTAAGTATGTGCTTACAACAGAACCTTCTTTCTGCTCTGTAGGGAGGCAGCCTGTTCAGACATCAGCCTGGCAGGAAGTAGAAGGGTCAAGCGGCCTCTGAAACTTCTAGAGAGAAATATACTCATGTGCACTTCTCAGAGCAACCCTAAATTCATCTGGACACCAGATCGTAGAGGCTTTACTTGTAATTTCGTGGATGGCAGGCAGAAATAGGAGAATCTTAAATGAAGGCAGAAGACAGGTGAAATCTTTGGCATGGTCTCAACACTCAAGATTCCATTTCAGGTCTTAACATAGCTGCCAGGAGAGGTAAAGTCATATTGAATGTCAGGGTTGGAAGGGAGCCTTAGAGATGGTCATGCTAGTAGACGGGTAAACTGAGGCTCAGAGAAGCGGAGTGACTTACCTGGGGTTACTAAACTAAAGGTTTCCTTTGGGGTAGCCTGGTCAGCAGCATCTATGTGAATTCTGCTTTTCCCCCAGATTACGGCTTCTTCCCAAGCTCTCCGTGGGGAGAAAGGTCTCACCTTCATTCTAGGCACTAGCTGCCCCATTCTTCACGCGCGCGCTTCTGGAGACCAGACCTCCAGTCTCCAGCTCCAGCCCGGGTTCGACTTGCGCGTGCGCGCAGCAGCTAGCCCCTTGCTCTCCCCTGCTCTTCCCTTCTCCCTTCCCCTCCCCTCTCCTTACCGCTCTAGGGGAGGGGGAGGTAAGACGCGGGGAGCCCGAACAGGGCCTCAGCCAATGCTCTGGCGGGCCGCGGGCCCGGCCCCCTCCTTCTCTCCTGCACGGCCCAATAGGAATTTACTACAATGTTGTGGCGAGCCGGGGGGGAGGGGCGCGGGCGGGCCGCGGGCTGCGCCGGCCTCGTCTCCGGGAGAGGAAGGGCGGGAGGGCGCGCGCCGGGGCTGCTCGCTCGCTCGCTCTTTCGCTCACTCCCTCCCTCCGCCAGCGGGTTTAGTCAGCTAGCCTGCAGCCCGCCAGCCCGGGAGCCGCAGAGGGCCGGAGCCTCGGACGCCGGCGCCGCCTCCTGCCATTGTTCGTCGGGCTGAAGCTGCGGCTGGCGCGGGAGCCCCGGCCGAGAACCCCGGGTGAGGCGAGGCGAAGCGGCCGCGCGCGAGCTGGTGGGGTGGGGGCGGCGCTGGCCCCGAGGGGACGGTCCGGGCGGCCGCCGCAGCCTTTGTCTCCAGCCCCCTTGCAGGCCCGGGAGCCGGGGCGCGAGCTCACGCGGAGAGCCGGGGGCTGGAGGTGGGACGCTGCCTGAGGAGCCCGGGGAGGGGGCGGCGGTCCGGGCGCCGCGGAGGAGAGCACAGGGGGCCGCGTTTCAAAGTTAGGCGTGGGGCGTCTTCCGGCGGAGGGGTCCTCAGTCCGCGCCGGCCTGTCAGTCACCGTGCGGTGGGCGGGAGCCCTGGCAGGAAACCAGGTGGGCAGCGGTGCGGTGGACGGCGGAGGTGCTGGGTGCAGCTGCGGAGCGGAGCGAGTCCCTCGTGATGGAGAAGCTGGGCCGACCCGAGAAGTCAGGCGGAATCCGAGGGCGTGGGGAGCTTCGCAGCACTTCCAGGCCTTCCCGCCATAGACCCTGCCTCTTAGAAAAATCGAATCTCCAGCCCTCCGGATCCAGTGCCTTGCTCCGCGATCTTCAGGGGTCCCAGCGAGCCAAGGGTTAATGCTATTCTCTCAGCGCCGTGACCTCCTTTTTCAGTTCGCGCATCTGTCGGCTTGGAAATCTTTCCCTGGCTTGCTGGGCTGCCTGTACCTGTGGAGATTCTGGAGCTGGGCTCACCCTCTCGTTTCATTGCCAGGTGGATCCTCCTGGAGGGAGCTTCTGCCCAAACAGGGTCGTCCTCCCCAGGGATTGGCGTTTTCTAGAGAGAAAGTGATCTCACGTGAAGCAAATCGCTGACGGGCTGGTTTCTGGCCACAGGGCTGCAATTGCCACCCTGTTGTTCCATCCTTGTACCCTGACATAAATGACTCTCTGTGGAGACTAAGGATTTTGTTTGTTTGTTTTTGTGTTTTTCAGAGATGCCGGAGGTTGTTTTTTTTAATTTTAATTTTAGTAGTCTGGGTGATTTCACAGCTGCTATTTTGTTCCTTCTGTTTTTAGGGAAAGTTTCAAGAAATGGTTACGTTTGTGTCTTGAGTGTTAGTATAGTGAGTTTATACACTCTTGGAGATAAACTGTACTCCATGCAGTTGCTCATTACTGTTTTTCCTATTCTTAGTCCTGGCAAAAGATTTTCAGTTGGTTTGATCCTTTTAGTGAAGCAGGATATGCATGTCCTTTATGTAATCCTCTTCGTCTTAATTTTGTTCCTTTTGGAAGAACTTTGTACCTTTTCCATCTTTTCTTTCTCTCTCCCTCTTTGTTTTTTGTTTTTTTGGTTTTTGTTTGTTTGTTTGTTTGTTTTGAGACAGGATCTCTCTGTGTAGCCCTGGCGGTCTTGGTACTCACTCTGGAGTTTCAAGGCTCTCAGGCTGGAGATAGCCTGCCTTTCCCTCCGGGTGTTGGGATTAAAAGGCATGCAGCACCATGGCTGGCCACTTCTCTTTTCTATACGCCATCACACCTGGCTCAACTTTAACAGATTTGAAACTTACCTATTGGGCTTTGACATTCCTTAGTTCATAGTTGGTCAGTGTGTATGTGTCCTGTCTGTTTTGAAACAGGGTATGGTCATATAGTTCAGGCTGACCTCAAACTCAGTATTTTACCCATAGTGGTCTTGAACTGCTGATCTCTTGGCCTCTGGCTCCTGAGTATTAGGATTATAGGCACTACCACCTAGGGGTTTATGGTCTTTAAAGTTACTTTATTTAATTTTATGCCTGAATATTTTGCCTCCATGGATGTCCGTGTACCCTGTGTATGTCTGGTACCTTTGGTTGTCAAAAGAGGGTTATCTGATCCTCTGGCACTGGAGTTACATGGTTGTTAGCTATCATGTGGGTTCTGGGACTTGAACTCATGTCCTCTGCAAGAGCAACAAGTGCTCTTAACCACTGAGCCATCACTCCAGTCCCAGAGTTCATGGTCTTTATTTCACACAAATTCATACTCTGAGAGGCAGTGCACTTAAGATACTATTTGTTTTCCTTCCTCCTGTTCCTAAGAAAGCTTCAGAGTTAAATTGTTTCGGACACTGTCTAAAAGCCACGAGATTCTTGGATTTTATGGAGATACTTTGCTATCACATTGTATATGCCTAGTACCTTTGGAGGTCAGAATAGGGACGTCATCTTGTCATCAGATTGGGATCTTAAATTTTATTGGGATGCATAGAGTTTTCACATTTTTATTTTTAATTTATGTGCATTGGTGTTTGCCCACCTGCATGTATGTCTCTGTGAAGTATGTCTGTGGAAGGGTGTCAGATCCTCTGGAAATGGAGTTACAGACAGTTGTTAGCTCCTATGTTGGTACTGGGAATTGAACCCAGATCCTCTGGAAGAGCAACCAGTACTCATAACTGATAAGTCATTTCTCCAGCCTCATTCTCATTATTTTTTGAATATATAAAATTGGTGATCTTGGCCTGATCTCATGGCTTTAAAATATCAGTGGCTATCAGGGCCCAAGTGTGGGTCTGAAATCAGTATGTTTAGATGCAGTCTGTTTGCAGGTTATCTAAGGAGTAGGCTGGTGCTTACTGGTAGAGCAGCCAGTGTACTTTTCCAGGAGTCTTCCTGGGTTCATGACTGTCGAATGCATATTCAGATGTGGATTCATCACTACTTCTATAGGACACTTTTCCCCCCTCTAATTGCCGGGCAGGACATCAGTCACTTTGTTTGTGAGCTGAGTAAGAACAGTTTCAACCACTCTTTTCTTATGAATGGCTTTACTTTTTCATCTGAGTAAAATCTGCAAAGATGAAATTTTTACAAGGATTTCCCCATTTTGTTGATGCATTACAGACATTATAAAAAAATCCAGAGTTATTAGAAGGTAGTGCTTTGATGCATTTATAATAACTTTTAGCTAGAGAGGAAGACATAATACATACAGATGCCAACTGTATGTATTATGGTTTGTTGCCATTTATATTTCTTGATGTGTTGTCACCTGCGCTGTGGCTTTGCCATGCATTTTTTTTTTTTTTTTTTTTTTTAATGAAGGAGCTCATGGTGTGTTTGGTAAAATGCAGTATAACAAATACTGTGGAGAGCACACTGAGTTAGATTAGTATTTTGGTTTCCTCTGCTGCTATTTAATGAATGCACAGTGAGAAGGATAAAGGAAAAACTATAGCAACGAGCACCGTTCAGGGTTTGGAGGCATTAGAGAGGAGAAGACGAGTGATCTCATTCAGAGCAGGCTTGCTGATGCTTCAGATACCGGTTCTAGGCGAGTAGTGAGGGAATTAGGTTATGATAAAGTTTGTTCACTTAATTTCCTGAACGATTTCTATTTAAGTAAGATTTCAAACCCTCCGCCTGCCTCTGCCTCCCGAGTGCTGGGATTAAAAGCGTGCGCCACCACTGCCCAGCAAACGGTAATGATTTGAGACTAAGGAAAACATTGTGTGACTAGTCTAATGCTAAGAATGGCTTGAGGGGGCTTTAATATCTCTTACTTATTAATCATCCTCAATGTCCCCAAAAGTAATTGAAAGTAAATATGCAACCTGAGAAACTGGGGGCGTGATGTGCAATACTCCCTTTCTCTTTATAGTTGATTGTTACCTTTAATGTCCTTTCATTATAGAGATTCTTGCATTGTGTTCACTGTCTTATAGTTTAAATTTTGTTTTTATTTCATGTGTGTGAGCGTTTGCCTACACGTATGTCTGTGTACCACATGTATGCCTGGTGTCCATAGAAGAGGGAATTGAATCTCCTGGAACGGGAGTAACGTGTTTGTGAGCTGCTGTGCGGGTGCTGGGAACTAAACCAGAGTCCACTGTATGAGTAGTCAGTGCTTTTAATTACTGAGCCATCTCTCCAGTCCCTCATTTTTCTATTTTTTTATTCTACTCTCTCATTTATGAAAACCACTTCTATGTTTTCAGTTGTCTCTTTATGAGCTCCAAGATAAATCCATGTAGATTAGATGTTGTTTACTGAATTCTTATTCTTTACCTTCCATGTCTATAGATTCTTTGAACCACTTCCTTTTAGTTAATCTAGACTCCAGTTGTTCTTGATTCCCAGTGTGATCCGTTTAGAAAGATAAGAATTGTTTTTAGCTGTGTAACATGGAGCTTAGGCATGGATACGGGAGTCTTGGCCGAGGGGATTGGAAGGAGGAGGAGGATTGGCTGATGAAATGGATAAGAACTATGACCATGAGTTTATGTTGATAGAATAGAAAATAACCAGTAGCTGCCTCTATTACTGTTATTCGCTCTCCTCTGGCACTCATTTGTGGGTGCTGAGGATCCAAACTCAGGTCCTCATGCTTATGGTGAGGGCTTTACCCAAGGAAGCTTCTCCCCAGCCTTGCAGAATTTGCTTAATTACCCGAAATGCCATACCAAATTAGTACCACAATGAAATCATAAAAGTGTGTTTCAGTATATCATTTTATAAAGAAATGCTATTTTAACTTACCTGCCAAGTAAGTTGTGTGTGTGTGTGTGTGTGTTTCAGTAGAGTTTTTCTGTGTGTTTTAATTTGCCAATTTGAAGTGCCACATGCATTCATGTGAAGGGTATTTCACCTTGCTAATGCACTAGGTACATGTTGTATCCACCCCTCCCACCCTTTGTTTTTGGCCATATGGACACACAGGCAGAATTGTCACGGGCTCCAGGGATTTAAGCCCTCACATTTTACCTGGCAACCATTCCAGCATGTAAGAGGGGCTTCCTTTCAGCAAAACCTTCCTCCTTCCTTGTCGCTTTCTTTCTGCCACCCACTTGCTGTTTCTAGCCCATTCTCTCTCTCTCTCTCTCAATCTCTCTCTCTCTCGATTCAGAGAGTTGACACTGTTGCTAGCTTCCTACCTGCAGAGTCCTGCCAATCCTAGTAGTATGATGTAATTACATAAACCTTTCCCGCATGGTGTCATATGACATTGTATATGTGCCCTCCCACGCACATGTCTTTAGAGTAGTTTCTTTCCATCTGGTGTTGGAGTGAGCTCTTTGTTAGGTTATTTTTAAATCTCCCAGCTTTCTTGGCTTCCTCAACACTCAAAATAACACAATTGCTCTGGGAGGCGAGCACATCCACACAGTCTATTAGTAGCTTTTTTTCAGTGGAAATGGAAGCAGTACTTTATTTTTAAAATCATACCCTGTGTTCCTTACAGGCAAAACATGGGTCTTAATGTTTCCATAGTCTCCCATAATTTTGTAAGGTAGAAAAAATTCAGTTGTTACCAAGTAGATAAAAGTTTTAAAAAGACATACTTAGGGGAAGTAAATGATTCCAAAGGTATTTTTTTTTCGTTGAAGGTTTATTGGTGTTCTTTCGAACTCTTGTAGCATTGCATGTTCTTTGCCAGATATGTCACATGATACTGGTATTAACAGTAAGGCTGTCAGCTTCTAGAAAGCACAGGATTAGTACTATTCCCCTCCCCCCCCCAATAAGGTTTAGTGTATTAGCTAGACCTATAACTGGGTGCATTCGGTGATGTAAATGTCAGGGTAATTAAGATTTAAGTCTGTGCTATAATTCTGTTTCTAGGTTCATATTTCCTTCCTTCTTTCCTTCTTTCCTTCCTTCCTTCCTTCCTTCCTTCCTTCATCTGTCCTGTTTATCTTCTTAGAAAGAGAGTTGAAGAAGTTACGGCACTTTATACTCCCAGATGTATACCAACATTTTGGTATACATTTCTGAAGAACAAAGCCGTTATCCTACATAAGGGTAACACATGTCTGTATACCTAAGACAGTAGCAGAACTCCATAATACCAGTCAGCACTCAACCCACATTCAGATTCCTCAGTTAGATTTATGTATGTTTTATTAGTGGTGTGCTTATGTATGGCGTGTATGTGTGGGTGCATGTATAGGGGTCCAAGACAACGTTGTGGAGTCAGTTCTGGTCCTTTTCCACCTTTATGTAGTTTTCAGGACTTGAACTTGTGTTGTTAGACTTTCGTGCAAATGCCCTTTTCCCTGAGCCATCTTAGCAGCAGTCATTAGACTTTTAAATGTAAATATCTGGTCACATTTCCTTTAATCTGGAACAGGACTTACCTGTGTACTTTGATAAGTCTTGGTGCCAGCTGGTTGTAGAATGTTCTATTCTGAATGCACTTGATTGTTCCCTTGAGGTTTTGTTTAGTGTGTCCTTCTCTTTTGTTTTGTTTCCTATAAACTGGAAATTTATCTCTGTAGGTTCGATTAGACATAGGTTAAACATTTTGACAAGGTTTCAGCGTGACGTTGTGTTCTTCGTTTTGAATCACATTGAGAAGTTCATAATGTCAGGCTGTCCCACAATTAATGCTGCTAACTTTGGTCACCTAGTTAAAGCAGTAACCGACAGATTTCTGTGTAGTGGTTTGTGTTTTCAGTGTTTGTGGAGAAACTTGAGCATTGTGAATATCCTGTTTCTGATTACCTTTTCCCATTGGCTTTAGTCATCCTTGGATCCTTGGGGGTTCCATAGGTTGTTAGCTCCTGAAAATGGATCTGAAGATTTAAATTAGGAAAGAAAAGAAAGATAATGAGTTCCGGTTGCTGGTCTAGTACTCAGGCTTCCCTATTCGTGCTAAATCTGATTTCTTAGATTTCTCCCCTCTTGATTTGTTCCTAAAATTCTTACAGAATTATATTTTATTTGGAGTGGAACATGACCCCTGGGATTCCTAACATGTGGGCCTAAATGTTCTCAAGATGTGGCAAGAGGCTGAGGTTCCTGGAAGGAGTTTGAGAGGAGGAATGGTCTACACATTCATTTACTGCATATTATCTATGATGAGAGGGTCCTGTGAATACATACACAGACGTGTAAGTGGCTTTGTTGTGGAAAGGCACATACTTACAGAAAAAGTAGAGTTAACCTGTGGTAACATCCTGGCTGTTCTGTCGTTCAGCATATCATCAACAGTGTTTACTGGGGCCTGCTTAGTGTGCCAGCTAAATAATGTCGGGGCTCAGTGATTGTTTATGTGATTCAGGCCAGGTGCTTTATACTTTGTAGATATGATGTAGAAATTAAAGGGTATCAGCTTCGGGGTGGAATGCTTTGTTTTAAATTCCACTTGTGCCATTCTAAGTAGTGCCCATGGGCAAGTTAATTTACATCTGTAACATTTTATTAATTCTATAATATAGGGATATTCTATACCTTTAATGTTATGATGATTGAATGAGTTAAATATAGGAAGTGAAGGGTGAATTCTTCTTCTTCTTGTTCTTCTTCTTGTTCTTCTTGTTCTTGTTCTTCTTGTTCTTGTTCTTCTTGTTCTTGTTCTTGTTGTTGTTGTTGTTGTTTTATTCTTCTTCTTCTTCTTCTTCTTCTTCTTCTTCTTCTTCTTCTTCTTTTTTTTTTTTTTGCTGGCACATGCTAGGCTAGCACCCTACTGTGAGCCATATCCTTAGGTGTCTGTGAAATACTTAGACACCAGATGCCTGACTGTCACCATGATTTTCATAGTTAAGCCTCATCCCAGGCTATTGCAGTGCTATTAATCTCTCTTCACAGTTTAGGTAAAAGTTAAGTAACTTGTCCAGAATTACACAACTGAAAATTGGCATTAAGAGTGGAGTCCTTACTGAGACTCTTTTGCTTGCTCAACAAGTCCATGAGCAAGTCAAGGATTGGAGCTTTGGATATACACCTCCTGTCAAAACTGATGAGTTCTTAATAACTTGTCTTGTGAAAGTACTTTTCTATAACTGTATTTTTTGTGTGTGTAATACATGCATAGTATGTGCCTATCATACAGAGATATTAAATAAATGTTACTCTTTTCCCTTTGATAAAATCTCTTCTTGTGGATATGAAGGAGAATAATCTCTGGATTTTTTAGTGGCTGGCTCTCCTTCCTCCTTCCCTCCCTCCCTCCCTTCCTTCCTGGCAGAGTCTCATGTAACCCTAGGCTAGCCTTGAAACTTGCTATGCAGTTGAGGGTGATTTTGAACTTGTGACTCTCTTGCCTGCATCTCTGAAATATTGGGTTTTCAGGTGTTTGCAGTCACTCTAGGCTATATATAGTTTGATTGAGACAGGGTTTCTCTGCATAACAGAGCCCTGGCTGTGCTGGACTTGCTGTGTAGGTTTTGTTTGTGTAGACCAGGTTGTACTAGAACTCACTCTGTAGACCAGCCAGGCCTCCAGCTCACAGAGATCCACTTGCCTCTGCATCCCCAGTGCTGTGATTAAAGGCGTGCGCCACCACCTCCCAGCTCTGGCTAAATATTTTTGATTAAGCTTTATTATTGTAGTGTGTGCGTGTGCGTACGCACGCACATGTGTATGATGTTTGCGTGTGTGGAGGCCAGAGGCAAACTGTGGCATCAGTTCTCTTTATATGGTTCTGGAGATTGAACTCAGGTTGCTAGGCTTGTGTAGCACGTCCACCCACTGAGCCTTCATATTTTTATACCTGTACCCTTTCTACTGAAGTTGGATATCTTTGTGTCTGTAAACATGTAATAGAGTTCTATAAAAGCCATTCAGTTTTGTCCAGGGTTGGTCTTTGCGTTTGATTCAGACTCATACTGTAAATTCTTTAAGCTTCCATTTGAGTGTTAGCCTGTGTGTGAGAATCCTGAAGACCCATTTCACAGCAAGTCTGGGTTTATAGCTTCTTTTCCGGGTTGGTAGGGTGCAGTTGTGTGGTTGGTGTCCCCATTGTTGCTTTTATCTTTTGAAGCAGATGTGAAAGTAAACACATACTTGAAAAACAGGAAGGGGTTTGCTTTGGGAGAGTGATTTTCAATGCCGCTTCTAGACAAGCCACCTGAAATCTGAAGAGCCTTGAATCTTTTCAGAAGATTCATTTTTGTAAAGTGTACATTTTAAAACTGCATTTAACCAAAATGATGAGTGTACATGTATTTGTGCTTTTTACACATTTGGGGGAAGTATTATGTTCCTGATTTTTTTTTTTTGAAACAGAACTGACAAATGTTTTTTTTTCATAGTGTTGAGTATCAAACTCAGGCCCTCACTGAGCATGATGCCTGGCTCTCTGGCCCTGAGCCCTCAATTATGTTAGAACCACCCTGATCATGGCTTCTCTTTCTATTTGGAGGAACTTTCAACAAGTAAATGTGGACATTTTTGGTTCTTTGGGACATCTAGTAACATTGTGCTTTGGGTCTTAGTTATAGAGGATAACACATGAGTGCTTTGTAGACCAGGCTTGCCTCAAGATCACAGAGATCTTTCTGCCTCTGGCTCCCCAGTGCTGGGATCAAAGGTTTGTGCCACCCACCACACCCAGCCAACATTTTTTCTCTGTTATCAGGCCACAAAGAAGTTTTTGCATGTGTGTGGTTTGTGTACCCATGCATATGTGTTCACGAGTGTGGAATATGTGTGGTGTTTGTGTGCACATCTGTGCACATGTGAATGGGGGCCCAAAGTTGGCTTTGCACATCTTTTTTGATCATACTCTACTTCATTTGTTGAGGCAGAGTCTCTTGTTGAACCCAGAGCTAGCCAGTTCCAGCTAGCTAGCTAGCCAGTGTAGAGATGCCCTGTGCCTGCCACCTGAGTGCTTAAATTCCAGGTGGCTGTCATGTCTGCCCGGCCTGCCTTTTGTGTGGGTTCTAGGGATCTGAACCCATGTCCTCGCGCTTGCACTTTGTCCACTGAGCCATCTCTTCAGTTCCACAAAGAATTTGTGTTGCTTTGTTGAAAATGTCCCTTACCCCTCCTTTCTTCTCCCTTTTCTTCTTAGGCTGACTCTTTCCCATACTTACCAACTAGTCGTCTTTTGAGGATACTCTTGTTGTCTTGTTTTTTTGAGACAGAGTCTCTCTATGTGTCTCTCTCTGGTTATCCTGAAACTCACTGTTGACCAGAGGTCCACCTACCTCTGCCTCCAGACTGCTGCGATTAAAGGTGCACGCACCACACCCACCAGTAGTTTGAGGGCAATGTGATGGTAGAGCCTAGGTTTTCAGTAATGTTGTGTTTTACTAGGAAAAAAACATTTTCTATCATACTAAATAAAATGAATCATCCAGACTTGGTTTAGCAAGAGTTTTTATTTGTGGGACAGAGTAATTGGAGATCATAGTAAGGACTTTTGTTCCTAAAGATCCTCCTTCCTCTGGGGATTACCTTGCTGATCTCAGGGAGTGTGGCTTTCTCTTTCATTTTCTGTCCCAGAGGAGAGGCTTCTCTTAATACTCACTCAGAACACAGCTGAGACCAGCCTGGAACATTCTGTTCCCATCTTACAGCCTTAGACGTTAGAGATTTAACTGAGACGTGTGTGCAGTTACTAGTATGCTTCTGTGTAATGTGACTTAGAACATAACAGCCACCCCCCTTCAGGATGTGGTCATGTTTGGAATATGTCCTTTCCGTGGCCCACAACACACATCTGCTTTCTGATGGAGAAACCATCTTCTTCCCCCTCTTACACACACTCCCTATTCTGTCTCCATCTCTCCTCCCGTGATGCTCCTGTCTTAGCCTTCCACCTGCTTAGTTATAGGCCTGTGCTATCATACCTAACCAGGGCTTTTTTATATTCTGTAAAATAGATCTTTTTCAGATATCTGATAAAATTCTCTTATGTTCTGTGGCTTTTCACTTCTTTGATGGGAATATTCCCTTCCCCCTCCCCAAGGCCAGGAATTGAATTCAGAGCCTCAAACATGCTAAACTGTCACCTTACCACTGAACCACATATTCTGCCAAGTCTGTCTGCATCTAAGGTCCTTTCTTTAAGATTAGGTAGGATTTACTTATCTGCTGCTATTTCCTATCTCCCTTGCTTTTTGTTGGTTTGTCTGCTGGTTCCCCTGTACTATCAGGCTTTGTATGCAGGAGCTTTGTGAAGACCTTAAAGTTTTATGTCTTTGTACCATAAGTCCACATCAGTTACCTTTGCTATACAATCAGCTCCAACGTAGTCACTTAAAACTTTTTCATGATCTGCAGACAATCACGAAACAGTTTTATGAAAAGGCTCGTTTCTCCTGTGTGGCACAGGCAAGGGTATCCGTTTCAGTGGCTGACCTGAAGCTACAGCATCCACTCTAGCCTTATCTTCATGTCTGGTGCCTTGCCTTGGGACTCCAGATCTAGACAGGCAGCTTCATTACATAGCTGTGATTAATTATACCATTGGTCACTGGCAATTAACTCAGTCTTCAGGCTTTTTCCTCTCCCAGGAGGTTGAGGGATGAGACTCAAAAGCAGCCCCCATCCCAGGCTTCTTCTGGAGGCCTGGCCATCAGTTATTTCTGAGGCATAGAAAAGGCACTTACTACTGGTGATTTCAAGAGTTTTAGGAGCTGAAACAGAGGGCAAATGTGTATTTTTCTCACAACACCACATTAGGGAACACATAGCTTTACGGATTTCATTCTCCCAACCTTTCTTACGTTCATTTCACTGCAGATTTCTTTAAATGTCATAGAATATCAAGGTAGTTGACTAGCAGCAAAGCGTCCCTCCCTTCCGTACTTAAGTGAGTGTAAGTTTCAACTCTGATTAGTGGAGGAAACAAATTAAGATGTCACTTTGGAACTGTCCCTTTATTTCAAGGATTAATAACTTAAAAACTAACTTTAAAATGAGAATATAACTCTGTTTTTAAATCTCCCTCTTCCTCCCTGCCCCACCCCCAACGCCTTGCTTTGGTTTTTCGAGACAGGGTTTCTCTGTCTAGCCTGGGCTATCTCAGAACTCATTCTGTAGACCAGGCTGGCCTCGAACTCAGAAATCCACCTGTTTCTGCTTCCCAAGTGTTATGATTAAAGGTGTGCATCACTACACCTGGCTTTCTATTTTTAAATCTTCAAATTTCCATGTGATAGTTTGCTACTTAAAATGATTCTAACTAGTGATGCTGTTAAATAAATTGGCTCTGATTGTGCTGTATTGTCCTTAAGACAGTGAAATCCCTCATAGCACTTAGCTGTCTGGTAAAAAACATATGCAGACAATATTTTAGATGCTGTGTATTTCTGAGGAGAATCTAAGACATACTTTTCCCCCTTTGTGATCATATATATATACATACACATGTGTGTGTGTGTGTGTGTATGTGTGTATTTCCTTCTTTTTGAGACAGGGTATCAATGTTATTCATATTGACTTTAAACTCATTATGTAGCCAGGATGACCTTGAGTTCTTCATCCATTTGTTTCCACCTGACTTGTATTTTTACCATATTGATTAAGGTGGTGTGTATATCTCTTTAAGAATTTCCCTATCATATAAAGGAGTTCAGTTAATTTTTATTTATTACAGTTACTAGTCAATATTTGCAGTTTAGAATTTTTGTAGTTTAGAATATTTGCAGTTTAGAATTTATATATATATATATATTGTAGGCGTTTTGCCTGTGTCTTAATTACTGTTCCATTGCTGTGGTGAAAGATCATGATCAACCAAAGACAACTTATAAAAGAAAGCATTCAATTAGGGACTTGAGGACAGTTTCAGAGGGTTAGTCCATGACCATCCCAGTCAGGAGCTGGGTGGTAGGCAGAGGCAAGCATGGTGCTGGGACAGCAGCTGAGAGCTCACATCTCATAGAAAATTGCAGGCAGAGAGAGAGTGAGATTGGGCTTGGCATGGGCTTTTGAAATTGTAAAGCCCACCCACAGAAACAGACACATCCTCCAACAAGGCTCCTAGTTCATCTCAAACAGTTCCACTCACTGTGGCCTTAGGACGTATGGGAGCTATTCTCTTTCAAACTTCTGCAGACTGCATGCTTGTGTGGCACAAGATGTATGCCTGGCGTTCAGGAAGACAGAAGAGGGTGTGCGATCCTTTGGGACTGGAGTTGTGAGCAGAGGGTGATGAGCCTCTCTGTGTGCTAGGAATTGAACCTGCCTTGCTACAAGAACAACAGGTATTCTTAACCACTGGGACATCCGTCTCTCCAGTCCCCCAGTTTTTCTTTGTCGGTTTTCCGAGGCAGGGTTTCTTTGTGTAGCCTTGACTGTCCTGGAACTCGCTCTGTAGACTAGACTGGCCTCAAATTCACAAAGATCCACCTGCCTCTGCCTCCCCGATCCTGGGATTAAAGGCATGCACCACCACTGCCCAGCAAGTTGGTGTTTGAATCAAGCGTAGTGTACATAAGGACAGATGAAAAATTAATTTTAAGAATTGAAGTAAGGAACTCTAATGAAGAAGGGTTTTGAGGGGCAGTGAAATATTTTAGTTTTAGGTATTTAATATTTTGATTTTCTTTAATTTATAAAACAGTCTATATGTTGAATAATGTCTTAGGGTTTCTATTCCTGCACAAACATCATTACCAAGAAACAAGTTGGGGAGGATAGGATTTATTCAGCTTACACTTCCACATTGCTGTTCATCACCAAAGGAAGTCAGGACAGGAACTCACACAGGGCAGGAACTTGGAGGCAGGAGCTGATGCAGAGGCCATGGAGGGGTGCTACTTACTGGCTTGCTTCCTCTGGCTTGCTCAGCTGGCTTTCTTATAGAACCCAGGACTTCCAGCCCAGGGATGGCACCACCCACAGTGGACCCTCCCATTCTTGATCACTAATTGAGAAAATGCCTTACAGCTGGATCTCATGGAGGCATTTCCTCAAGGGTGGCTCCTTTCTCTGTGATATCTCCAGCTTGTGTAAAGTTGACACACAAAACCAGTCAGTATAAACAATATTAGAATGTAATATATGTTGATAGCTTAATATTTTCCAGTTTCATTGTTTCGTAGGCCCCTTAACTAGATTTAGCATCAAAACTAGAAAATAAGTTTCCTTTCAGAGCTACAAAAATCACACTGGCTTGCTGAATTAGATTGGCAGCTATTTAGTCAAGGTTGACTAGAGCTACTGGAGTAGTGCTGATGAGCACTCCTGGGGCCCTTTGTGGGTCAGTGTCCCAGCTGCAACAGGAAAATTGATATTGCATGCCAGATAGTTCATCACTGAAGGAGATCTGTTCATATCTTTAAGTAGACATTGTGAATGACTCTGAGAATAAACATGTTCTCACACAGATTAGGGTTTTTGTTAACTTGTAAAATACTATTTCTTTAATAAGTGATTGTTGCACTTAACTAGTAGATATAACATTAGTTTAATTGCCAAAAACCCTTAAGATTTGTCTATTTCAACTTCTCATTCAAGACATGGATCTTGCTGTGTGTTTGTTTACAGTGTGGACATAATTTAGGATAACTAGGCATATTGTGAAACTTTAGAGTATTTGACATTTTAGATCCTACTTCTTTTGGTCTATTGATGCCCATTAGATGATATTTTAGAATTTCAATAGTATTTAAATAATTGCAGCTTGTATAATAATTAATTGAAGCTGAGGATTTTTTTTTATTTCTGTAGCAAGTACATTTTTTGTCATGCTTCTGCTTCTCAATATGTAACATTAATCAATAAAAATAAAAGTGTGAATATAGGTGACTCATTTAAATCTCACAGGACTGGACTAAGGCTCATTGCCTTAAAAGAGCATTCGTGACTTACATTTATAAGGGGATAGAGTTAGCAAATACCTCAGGTATTTATATTTTTAATGTGGAATGAAACTTGATGAGAGGAGAGAAGAGATGAAAACTCCATCACAGCTAAAAGATCCTGTGTGTCTTTTAGCGAGTGTGCAGAGTGAGGTGGGGCTGCATGAAGGGACAAGGGAGAAAGCCTCATTATTCGGGAGTGGGAATGGAGCAGCTGCGGGCATGCAGAGGGGAGGCCACATTAATGGGTCAGTGTAACTTGAGATTCTTTGCTTAATTATGAATCTTAAGTAGGCCTCCTTAGTCCCTTCAGGATGAATGGCTTTCTTCTCGGTAGATGCAACTGGGGAATTCTTCCAGCGTTTGAATGTTGTTAAAAATAATAGTTACTGCAGATACATGCAGAGTAGGTTGGGTGTCTTAATGGTTAATTTAGGATATTTCCTACTAATTTTTGCTAAGTAGTTAATTTATTTCAGTTTGTTAGTTCACTGAGTAGAATGCATTTTGGTAGACTACAAATGCAAGCATTGCTTATGATTTACAAATGGAAATGTATTTTTCATTTTTTTTTTTAAGATAGTTTCAGGTTCCTCATGTCACATGTACTATTCATACATTAATAGAAATGATATTTCCTATATCTCAAATTATGTGGAAATTTTGTTCCTCCAAGAAAATTAATATATCATCAGGAAAGAGGAAACATCAATAGTTCTTGGAAAGCTGCTGAGGACAGTATCGTCTACTGCTAAGTGGTGAGAAACAGATTACCGAGCAGCAAACTGATGGTAGCAAGAGTGGGGTGCCATTTCTCATGGTTTAACTGACAATACCCTTTATGCTGCTTTTTATATCTTTATTATGTGACAGTTACTATACTGAAAAGGAACAAAGCTGAGAGTAGATGCATGCATGTACTCATAGCGCTCCAGAGGCTGTTGCATGAGCACTGGAGTTCAAGACCAGCCTGGGCTCTGTATATAAGCTTGTCTAAACAAAGAACCTATGGAATATAAGACATAATTTAGGAAGTGCAGTAACAGAAGAGACTTTCATAAGCCCACATCCAACCTAAGCACTGGGAGTTCTTCCTCAGTACTCAACACTGCTGGAGAGATGGCTCCGAGGTTAAGAGTACTGTCTGCTCTTCTGGAGGTCCTGAGTTCAATTCCCAGCAACAGTGGTGGCTCATATCTCTCTGTAATGAGATCTGGTGCCCTCATCTGGTCTGCAGGGATATATGCAGGCAGAATGCTGTATACATAATCAATAAACTTTTTTTTTTTTTTAAACTGCTTAAAAGCACTATATATTTTACATTATTATTTTTTCTGGGGCAGGAGGATCGATGGAGCCTAAGACTTTAAGGCCATCATGGGTAATAGTTTGATTTCAACAACAAAAAATAGTGCTATGTACTATTACATATGGACATATAATCGAACCTTAAAAACATGTTGTCCAGGAGCCAGTGAGATGGATCAGCAGCTAAAGGTGCTTGCCATCAAGCCTGAGGACCCAAGTTCAATCCCTGGGAGAACCAGCCCCAACAAGGTGTTCTTGGACCTCTATATGTGTACTATTGTGCTCACACATGTACATGTGTGTGCATGTACACACACAAATAAATGTAAAACTGTTGTCTAGTTTTTCTTTAAAAATATCTATTCATTTTATGTGTGTGTAGTATTCCTGAGTTATGTCTGTGCACCATGTGCATGTAGGTACCCTCAGAGGTCAGTTACAATCAGACCCCAGAAACAAGCTCAGCCAGTTGTGAGTGGCACAGAGTAGGTGCTGAGAATCAAACCTGGCTCCTCTAGGAGAGCAGCTAGAGCCCTTAACTGCTGTGCTGTCTCTCCAGTTCCCTGTATATGACTTTCTGCATCTGTATAATGTCATCTTTTAGACATGTTTGCATATATGTGTGTGTGTGTGTAAGTGTATGTTGGATTTCATGTTTCTTTAAGGTGATACTTAGTCTAGTCTCACAGAGTATATGCTCAGCCTTACTAGATCATCTCAAGAACCGTACTATGGGAGCTGGAGAGAGATGGTTCAGTGGTTAAGAGCACTGACTGCTCTTCCAGAGGTCCTGAGTTCAATTCCCAGCAACCACATGGTGGCTCACAACCATCTGTAATGGGATCGGATGCTGCCTTCTGTCATGCTGGCATACATGCAAATAGATAAATATAAAATATAAATAGATATACATAAATCAATAAGTCTTGAGAAGAACAGTACTATGTATTAGTACTCTATTTGGTAGTCAGAACAACTCATACCGTTAGCAGTTTAATAAAGCAACTGGCTTAAAGATGTTATGTATCCAAGGAACCATGAGAGTAGCAAGTGGCTGTACAAGTTCAGATCCATGCTTGTTTTGTTGTGTGTTTTGGCATTAAGAATAAAAGAGAAACTGGGGTGCTTTTTATTGAGAATGTTTGGGTCATAGATACTTTAGAGAGCAAAATCTATGTAAATAGATAAGCAGAAAGCTTTCTTGGAAACAAAGAAAGCTGTAGTCTTCTAAATTTATACTTTATGAACCTTAACATATGGCTTCACTTCTGAAGGTCCCAAGATGGGTGCTCATATCCAGAGAGCCATATGTGCTCTAGGCAAGAAGACCTTAGGGGATGGGGTAGATGGCAAAGGGCAGTGACTTCCATTTATATCCTACAGGCTGCCTCTCATTAAGGACAGCCTTTTAGTTGGTAAGGTTCTGCCCTTAATTATATGATAATTTTGTTAGGAGAAAGGGAGCCTTGTCTTGGATAGGCATCTCACATTTTCTGCACAATTATTGCAAGTCTGAGTGAAGAAATAACTCTTCAGTTTGCTTGGGGTAGCATTAGAGTTATTGATTTTAATTGTTGAAGAACCAAGTTCTGTGAATTATAATCTGGTTGAACCTGGTACTAGATTGAACACGAGGCTGACCTATATGAAATTTAATGTATTTGCTATCTCAGCGCTTACATACAGATGCAGAGACTGAGCAGGAGAGCTCTCCCAAAGTGATGTGGCTTGATGTGTGTTGCGGGATTGAAGCGTTAGACTGGAGAGCACAGTCACAGCAAATCAGGAGGCTTGCAGAGTGGATGGCCATTGGTGTGATGAGGTGTGGTCAGGAGGTCGTTCAAGAAAAATGCTATCTATGAATGTGACTGGAAAACAGTCTAACAGGGACTGGCTTAAAAACTAGGCCGAGCCGGAGAACCTGTGCTACCTGTTCTTCAGTGGTCCCTTGCCTCCTCCCTGATGAGGGGAAGCAGAAAACAGACATCCAGTTCATATTAGGAGATAGGAGTTAACACTGTGATTAGAAGAAGAAACTAAACCCTGAACTCAGCCCACTTGTACTCTGGCCTCCACGTGTGGAATAAAATGTGATAAAAATCGTCAAAAATTCGTTTCTCTTGAGTAGTATCTTTTTTTTCCCCCCAGTTACCAAAATGATTCATGATCATTGTTGTAACTTTGAAAAATATAGAAAGAGAGAAAAATGTCTTCCCACAGAAGATAACCAGTCCTATCTTGGTGTGTTTCTTCAGTAGAGTATTTGCAGGGAGGTGGGGTACTGGGCACAGCTGCGGGGTCTCTTTCGTGTTAAACATGCATTCTAACTCCTGTACATGCTATATCCATAGTGATGGTGTCAGGTTATGAATTATGTCCATTCAGTACATGTGGAAGAAAGGTATTCCTAGTGAAGACTGTTACTATAGAAGTTTTTCCTGTCTTGTAAATTTTTTTGTGTGAGCCAGGTGGTGGTAGTGCACGTTTTAATCCCAGCACTCAGGAGGCAGAAGCAGGTGGATCTCTGTGAGAGGCCAGCCTGGTCTACAGAGCGACTTCTAGAACAGCCAGGGCTACACAGAGAAACCCTGTCTGGAAAAACCATCAAGCAAACAAACAAAGGAAATTCTTATGTGAAATGAGACACAGATAAAGGAACTCTGGGAGTTCACTCAGGACCTCAGCTGTGCTTTCTTTGTCATCTCATTTAGGAATTGGTGGGAGTGGCTCAAGGGAAGACTGAGCATATGTATAGAATGCACAGTTACTTAGTAGGCTGGGCAGCTGAGGTCATCAACATAATTATCTGTAGGAGCCTAGATTCTAGGATGGTGGAGCACTCATAAATTTATTTTCTTAGAGAATGAAAAGATAAGAAAACTGAACAGCTCGCAAGCATGTACTATAGTCATCTCCTTTCTTAACTCAGACTTGTATTTTTAAATTTTAAACGTTTGGAATAGCTTTGTTTTAAATCTTTCAGTATTTCCTGAGACACATGAGATGAATGCTGTCATCACAGACCTGTCAGTCTCCTTTAATTTCTTGTATTTTAAAACTTGCAAAGGTTGAGGTAATTTTAAACATGTACAAAGAGTAGTTGCTTATATACTATAATCAGCCACATGTTCCCGTCACCCAACTCTGACAGTGATCAGCTCATGGCTAGTCACACTTTTTTCTAGCCAGCTGCTTTTCTTGTATATTTTGGAAGCAAATCTTAGATATCATATGAATTTAGCTGTAAATAATTTGCTAGTTCCCTAAAGATAATTTCCTTCCTTCTTTTCTTCCTTTCTTTTTTTTTTTTTTGGAAGACAAGGTCTCATTATCCTCGACTAGCCTGGAACTCACACAGAGATCAGACTGGCTTTACCTCTCAAGGGCTGAGATTAAAGATGTCCAATACCATGTCCAGTCTGATAATTACTCTAAAAATAACCATACAGAGATGGAAATGCAGCTTGTGTGGTAGAGTGTTTTCCTAGCATGCATGAAGCGCTACGTTTGATTCTCAGCACCACATAAAAACTGAATGTGGCAGGAGGTGGAGGCAGGAAGATCAGAAGTTTTAGTCATTCTTGGTTTCTTGGGAACATAGAGACCAGCCTGGGCTACCAGACTCTGGCTGAAAACAAAACAAAAACCTTATTGTATCACTGCTACCATTTTTTTTTTTTTTTTAAAGGTAACTATTAACCATTAGGGTGTTCAAATTTCCAGATGTCTCAGAACTTTTGGTAGCCTGATTGAATTACAATTCAAATTAGGTCTCCTTGTGGCAGGTGGTTGACGTACCATTTAAGTTAATCTGTAAATATGCCCTCATTTGGATCTTTTTCCTTTGTTTATGTTTGCTAAGAAGCTAAGCCATGTTGATATAGCTCAGTGACATCTCCTGCCTAGGTCAAGGTTTCTTCTTTGCATTTCCTGTAAATTGATGATTGAATTGAGGCACAATTCAATTTTTTGTTGTCGATTTTGTGACAGGGTCTTACTCTACAGCCCGGGCTGGGCTTGAAGTCTTGTTAATTCTCTTGACTCAGGCTCACTGTTGTAAATATGAGCCGTATGCTATGCTCAGCCATAGTTTAGTCATGAAGAAAATACTTCCCCCTCCCCCCAATCTCAGGGGTTACAGTTACTTCTTGGCTGAAGAAATTCTCAACATGCTGATTTTAAAATTCTTGTCTAATCTGGATACTATGTGCTCAAAAAAGAGCCCAGACCTAAGAACCTGCTCTGTTGATACAGTTTTCAACAAAGATCATGTTAGTATTAATTTAATAATTAAAATTTTTTTTTTTAATGAGAAAAACATGCTTTAAGTGCATTTGTGTTTCTTACGTCTCCTTTTCATCTTAATGGAGATTGTGATGGATAGGTTGATCCTGTAGGGTGAAAACCAAGATTCTCAAAACTCACACACATTGAAGTACCTGGGGGGGGGGGAGCTGTGGAACAGGTCTCTGAGCATCATCTCCAGTCTCATTCTGTTTGTGAAGGACTAGTATGACATTTTTGTCTCTAATAGACTCCCAGGTGATGGTGGTGGTACTGGTTATGAAGGGGACTTGAAGTGCAGGCTTTAGAATCAGCTTTTAACAAAAACATTCTTAAAGACGTTAGGCTGGGGTCTGGGCATCTATGTTTTTAACATGTTCCATAATGATTCTGATACATATTTCAGGTTGAGGATCACTGTTATTGTCATAGTTTTTCCCTCTAGTTTCCAAGAAAAATGCAGTCCCTTTCCATTTAGAAATATTATAGACTTTTGATATTGTGATAAATGGCACATATGATTAGGGAGGATTCATTGTTTTACATTGTGCTATTTATCATTGTTGTAAGAGGCAAAGTAGAAATGCAAAAGAACAAAGAACTCTTGGCACCTGTACAGGCAGTATTAATGTTCTTGTTTGAGGCAAAGAACAATTGCTATTTTAAGATTATTAATTATTCCCAAAGGAAAATTAAAATTAGTTTAGTTTGAGGTTGCTTTTCCTCAAAGCAAAGAAACCCTTTGTCTTGCAGGAGAATTTGAACTCCTTTGACCAGTCAGTTGGCATATGAATGGCATTTTACATGGCGTGTGGTGTGTGTGTGTGTGTGTTTCAGTTTTAAGTTCTTACCACATGGTGGTAAGTGTCTGTAATCCCAGCTCTCTAGAGACTGAGGCAAGAGCATGTGGGTTACTAGGCCAGATTGGGCAACATAGCAGGATCCGTCTGAAAAAACCAACAAACCTGACCAAAAAACCAAAGTTTTAAGGTTTTGAGCAAGAATTTCTAAGGAAAGGCTCTTACTTCAGTACAACCATTAATACTGCTTCTTCAGCTTCTTGAGGCAAAGTCTCACTGTGTAGCCCTGTTGGCCTAAACTCACTGTGTAGATCAGGCTGGCCAAAACTCTCTGTGTAGATCAGGCTGGCCTAAACTCTGTGTAGATCAGGCTGGCCTCGGACTCCCAGGGTTCCTGTCTCTGACTCTTGAATGTTGTAATTAAAATGCTCCACCACACCCAGCTGGAAATAACCTCATTGCACTTATTGATTGATTGAGTGAGTGAGTGACTGAGTGCCAGGCTTATGTCAGAAGACAGCTTATGGGTGTTCTCCCCACCATGTGGGTTTTAGGGCTCGAACTCAGGCTGTCAGAGTTGGTGGCAAGTGCTTTTACCCACTGAGCCATCTGGCAAGTTGCCTTTAATACTTATACTTTATACTTTGTGCCTCCCAGTTTTAAGAGTTTAAAAAGTTTTTGCCAACATAAAAAACACAGACATGTTAGAAAGCTCTTCCATCCAGCAACTTCTGTCGCTAAGTGAAAAGATGAATTAGACCCTGCTCTAGTTCAAGGGGCCCAGTCTCATGAAGGGATTGCTAGCCTTAATTAACAAGCATTAATTATGTAGATTGCTTTGTAAAGTAAAATATTTTAGTGGATCTTCATGTGATAATAATAATTTTAGAAATTGCTGATTGATATAATCTATGATAGAACTGGTATGTGTCAGTAAATCTTGTAAGTCTATTTTGGTTTTATTAATCACAGCAGTATCTAGATGTATTTAATAAATAGTTTTGTAGATTGAGCATCTTTAATCCAAAAATAAAAACCCGAGATGGTGCAAGATCTAAAACTTATTGAATGGTACATTTTAAAATGACATATGGAAAATCTACCCCACTACACATGGCACATTACAGTCAAAATGTCGACACACTAAAGATATTGTGTAATATTACCTTTTGGCTAAGCATATAAAGTTATATGTAAATGAATTTCATGTTTAGACTTAGGTCCCATCCCAAGCTAATGTCTGTCTGTCATCAGTCTGTCTATCTATCCATTCATCCATCCATCCAGTCATGCATCTATCTGCAAATATCCCACCCTTTCAAATCTGAAAAGTTATGGCCCTAAACATTTTGGATAGTGGGTGCTCATCTGTATATATTGAAATTGATATTCAGGCTACATACAAGTAGTATTGTGCAAATGACTTTTTGAACCCTTTGTTGTAAACTGAAAAATCTCTAAGGATCGGTGATCTTTACTTACAGTGAAATAGTGTTACTCGTGGTACAATGCCAATAGTCTTGCACGGGAAGGTGACGGGAATTTGTGTACAAATGAAGGAAGTTTGATTTGGTTTTCTCTTGTGAAGGGCAAATCTTGTCTTCCCATCTGAGTTCTTCCTATAAATTAGATGTCTGGTAAGTTGTTGGCTGTTTTCCCTTTGTAGTCTGATGATTATTTTTCTAATTAACTGTCCACAGGTTATTGAATGAATATAGATTAGGCCTTTACTAATGGCAAGCTGTGGAAAAGTCAGAAGGGACTGGGCAGTAAAGAGACCATGAGACGGGATCTAGTGCATGCACACATACGCACAGTCGGGTGCACACATACGCACAGTCGGGCGCATACAGATTTCACTTCTGAGCTAAACCCACAGCCTTGTTGCTTGTTTAACTGTCTCTTGAAGCACATTTTTAAAATGCTCCTTTTTCTCTTTCTCCTCCCTCCCCCCCGTGTGTGTGTGTGTGTGTGTGTGTGCGCGTGTGCTTGTGTGCGTGTGCGCACGCGTGTGCGCGTGTGTGAGTGTGCGCGTGTGTGAGTGTGCGCGTGTGTGAGTGTGTGCACGCGCGCGCGTGAGTGTGTGCGCGCGCGCGCGTGCACGTGTGTGTGTGTGTGTGTGTGTGTGTGTGTGTGCGCGCGCGCGTGCCAGCATAGCATGTGGCACCTCTGAAGGTCAGAAAACAACTTGGTGGCAGTCAGTTCTCTTCTTCCACCTGTGGATTCCAGGAATTAAGCCATCTTGCCAGCCCTGGAAGCACTTTCAATTGCCTATAAACAGTGACTTTGCAAAAAAAAAAAAAAAAAAAAATTAAACGGTTATGAAACAAACATGAGTTTTTGAACTAATTGAAGGAAAATTTTCCTTGACAAGTGTGGTTTACTTATTAAGGTTTGCTTTGGGACTGAATTTTTAATTTTACTCAGTCTCAAATGAGTTGTTTTCTCTCGTACATGTGCAGTAAGAGAAAGGGCTGAATCAATCCAGTCAGTGTTATGAGCCAGTTGCAGCTGCTATGTAAAGTGCCCCCATTAAGTTATTAAAATCCTTTGAAGGCTTGCATGTGCAAAATATTCCTAATTTGTTAGGAACACACATGGCTATGTGTGCACACATGTCATTGTTCCGTAGACTGCTCTTTATTAGAAAAGTATAGATCCCCGTGGGCACTGATTACAGCTCTGGCTAGGAATCTGCCGAAAGGCAAATAACAAAGGCAGGGAAAATAGAGGAGAAAGGGAGAGCTCAGGCTCTGCTGTCTTACACCTCCAGTATAAACGAGACATGCTGTGAGTAAACACAGCTGTATGGAAAATTAGTTTTTCAACAGATACGCATGTAACATCTCCCTTAAACTAAAGACGTGTCATAGGTTGGTTTCTCTCTTGTGGAGTTGCTTGACAAATTATTGTTTTAAGTGATGAGTATTTCTTTCTTTAAAAAAATTACTTTTTTATTTGTATGGGTGTTAGACTGTATGTATTTTGGTGCTACATATGCATTCTGTGCCTGCCAACATCAGAAGAGACTATCAGATTCCCCTGGATCTCAATCAGGGGCTTCTACGATACCTTTGATCATTCAGTTACCAGATAAAAGAGACACACCTTTGTCTTTATACTAACCCCTAATCAGCACTAGAGCTGGGCAGATACCTACCCTCTATGCTGTTAGAATCTGTTTTCCCATCTATAACTCCATTTTAGAATTTGCCATGTTCCATCTGGGCAGCTCTTAACTCCAATTGGCCAGCCCTCATGGCCATGCTTTCATGACTCACCTACCTCCTGGTATCTCTCCTCTGTCCCTTCCTCTTGTCACTGGCCTTCTCAGACTCCAAGCCCAGGAACCCTTGCCCCCCACCTATCGCTCTTCTACCCAGCTATTGACTGTAGGTGTCTTTATTCACCGCCAGGGATAACTTGGGGGTCAAGGTTACATAGCGTCACTTGTGTTTGTGCAGACTCTCTCATCCCTGGGGACAACTATTAGGGGCCAGTATTGAGCATTACAATACATAGCAAAAGACCAAACCTCAACTGTTACACACAGCTGTGAGCTGCCATGTGGGTGCTAGGAATGGAATCCAGGTCTTCTGTAGGAGCAGTGAGTTCTCTTAATCTCTGAGCCAACTCTTTTGCCTTTGAACATAAGATTTTAAAATATCCTCTGTGTTTTAGAATTTGATGGTTTTGAAAAACCTTCATATTCAAGTGAAACATGGCATGTAGACAGTGGAATACTGTATAAGTACTGAAAAATGAGGTGAATAGTTGTGAAAAAGATGTTCACTTGTCTTAAGTAAATAATGACTCAAGTGGAGGGATTCGTTCCAACAGGAAGGATTCTAGATTTCTTGGAAAACATGCCGTTCTGGTTAAGCCTTGAAGGAGTTAGCATGTGTGTGAGGGAGATGCAGGGGTGGGTATCATAAGTGCAGAGCAGAATCAGGGACATGCAGCCTCCTTTAGGAAGCAAGTAATTCTAGCTAAGGCAAGTGAGAATACACTAGTAAACACATCCCAGCAGTGGGGAAAGAGCTGGAATCTTAGCTGCAAGGTCTTTAGATTTTGACCTTTAACGTATACCGGTTAAGTAAATAAAAGAATATAACACAAGGCGCCGAAAAGATGGCTCAGTGGTAGGAGTAATTCTTAGCTCTCACATTGAGTGGCTCACAGCCACCTGTAAATCTGAACCCTCTTCTGACCTCTGTCTGCAGCAGACCTGCTTCTGTCAGTGCAGCCAGGACCCAGGAGGAGTGGAGGGAGAGAAGAGTTTCTGTGGTTGCTAGCTTTTCCCTCTCTTTTATACCGTGTGGACCCCAGCCTAAAGTTGGATGCGCTTGCAGGACAGATAGATCTTCCCAACCTCTGGTTATTCCTGTTTGGATTCAAACTCACAAACTCACCCAGAGATGTGCTTTACCAGCCTCCTAGGTGTCTCTCAATCCAATCAAGACAGCAATCAAAATTAACATCACAGGAGTTTGTTTGGTTTTTCCAAGGCTGGGTTTCTTTGTGTAGTCTTTGCAGTCCTGGAACTCTGTAGACCAGGTTAGCCTCCAGCTCACAGAGAGCCACCCGCTTCTGCCTACCAGGTGCTGGGATTAAAGGTGAGCGTCACCACCCTACAGGAGTTTTTTTTTTTTTTTTAAATCTATTTTTTCTTCTGGCTCACTAACCTTGCTTCAAGCTCTAGTTATTGTTCATGGATTCTGTTGAGAACGTTCAGTCTCGTTGTTTCAATTTCCTTCTGTTTCCTATATCCCTTCAGTGGGAAACAATTCTCAGTGCAGTATTTGTAGTGGTATTTTCATATTTCAATATGTTCATGACCCAGAACGTGAAATACAAATTTTTGACCGTTCCAAAAGACAGCCTTTCATAGTCTGTGCCCGCTTAGTCTTGAATTTGTCTTGCTCCCATTTTCTGCTGTCCTGTGCTTTCTGTTATAGGTTTGTTTCCCACAGGTGGGCTCAGGCTTCTTTCTAGGTGCTAACGTTACCAAGTCATGCTCTGCCCGGTGTTCTTCACCCAGCCCACCTTATTGTCTAAGACTTAAGTTAGGTTGTCTCTCAAAATTCTTTGAAGATTTTATTTCTAGTTGTTTGTTTGTGGGGTGCCCACAGAGACAGCAGAAGGTGTCAGATGTGGAGCTGGAGGACTTAGAAGCAGCTGTGAGCCACTTAATATAGCAATTGAGCCTGGGTGCTCTGCAAAAAATGAACATAGTTTTAACCACCAAGCCATGTCTCCAGGACTCCCAAATTCGTATGTATGTATGTATGTATGTACGTACGTACCTACCTATCTTTCTATCTTCATCGACATCATCATCATAATTATTATTATTAGGAGACAGAGTCTCTCTGCATAGCCCTGGCTGTCTTGGAACTCACTATGTAGACCAGGTTGGCCTTAAGCTCAAAGAGATCTGCCTGTGAGACCTGCCACTTCTGCCTCCCAAATGCTATGACTAAAAACATGCACCCTCCTGCACAGTGCAAAACTTTTTTTTTTAAGTAAAAAACCAATTGACTCAAATAGTCTCTTACTTTCTGAACACATTATTACATAATTATTTGTTTTGGCCTCACTTTTTAAATAGACTCTAGTCTTGGAGGGTAGAAGCTGGGTCTTATTTAGCAATCTAGGCTCTCAGCAGGATGCCTTGGATATTCAGGTATGTTCAATAAATGTTCTTTGAGTCAGTGCATGAGTATCTTTGAATTAGTGAATACATTTTGAAATATTTCTTGTAATTATGATAAAACTTTAATTTTTCTTTTCCTCAAAGGAAAGAAAAGGAAAATACTCAGGTTTTTACTTATGAGGAATAAAAACCTCTGTTGACATTGTTGCTCTCATTGGCCACTCATAAGAGTATTACTTTATTATTTAAAAGATTTTTGCAAAAGGAAAAAAACCTTTGAGTAACTTAAAATGATATTTTACAATCATTTTTAAAGAAAAATTTGAAACTCATTTTTTGCCAGGATTTAGTTTAATGTAATATTGGTTAAGAGAGTAATGTGTTGGTCAGGAAACTGTAAGAGAGAAAGAGGGTTGGGATGGGGTGCCAGGGTTTCTGGGTGATCTTAGAAGAACTGAAATACAACCTCATGTTTTTGGAGTGACCTAGAGGTTAGGTGGGAATGGCTAGCCCACCTGCCTCTCTCTGGACTCCGGTTCCAGGCAGATGGCCCAGGACCACACCCTTGAGGAGTCCAGTGTTGCTGCCATCTGAGGAGATGCTCTTCACTTTACTCTGTCAACCGTCTTTGTTGCCAAAGCATAAGCTACATAAGAAAATTTTTGGCCCAAACTTAAGTATATTAAGTATTGTGCTTCTGTGTGGGACAGCATATTAGTTAGTGTCCATTTGGTGCTACACAATAAATTAACAAATTATTGCATTGTAATTAAAATTTAAAAAGCGTTCTTCTATGAGCGCACATTTTTATTTAGAATAGTGAATTATGTGCGCCTCTAAAAAGCTTCAGAAGTACATAGTTTATTTTCCCTTCTTCCCCAGCTATTCTTTTGTAGTTATTTTTTAAAAACTTCAGTGTATAAACTTTGGGTTTTTAAAAATTCTACCTTGCTGGTTTTGGTCCTATTTTCTATTTCAAGATGGCTTGGGATTATGACTCAATTCTACTAACTACACATTTAGTAGGAGCCCAAAGTACAGCAGTGAATCTGAGGTAAACTTTTGCAACTTCTGAACTCTGAAATACAGTTTTCTAAGAGTAAAACTACATTTTAACTTAAGGGTAATTATACTAGCTTGCTCTGTCCCTGGTTGCAATTGTTCTTTATTGCTGGGTTTAGTTTTGTCTGTCTCTCACAACGTAGTGGGCACTTGACCTTCCTTTATTTTTCCCTGTCCCTCCTAGCTCCATCCTGTCCTGGTTTCCTATTCCACTCTGCCATTTTTAGCAGGTAGTTTTTTTCTTTTTGATGTTTTGTTTGTTTTTGAGACAGCGTCTCTATACAGAGACCTGACTATCCTGGAACTCACCCTGTACACCAGGGTTTGTTTGTTTGTTTCTTTTTAAAAATTATTTATTTTTGCCAGGTAGTGGTGGCATGTCTTTAATCCTAGCAATCCGAGAGGCAGAAGCAGGTGAATCTCTTGAATTCAAGGCCAGCCTGGTCTACATAGTAAGTTCCAGGATAGCCAGAGCTACACAGAGAAACCCTGTCTTGAAAAACATATATATATATCGATATATATATCGATATATATATCAGAAAAAGGCATTGGATCTCCTGGAACTCAGTTACAGAGGACTGTGAACCATCATGTGGGTGCTATGAACTGAACCTCTGCAAAATCAGCAAGTGCTTTTAACTGCTGAACCATTTCCTCATTTTAATAAAAAGAAAGCCTATAAAGATATATGTATATGTGTGTGTATATATATATTTGTTTTGTCAACTTGACACAAACTAAGAGTTACCTGGGAAAAGGAGTCTCGCCTGAGGAACTGTATGAGAAAGCTGGCTGAGCAAGCCAGTCTTCAAAGTCTGCTTCAGGTCTGCTTCAAGCTCCAACCTTGGTTTCCCTCCATGATGGGCTGTAACCTGTAAGATGTAATAAGCCCTTTTCACCCCCAAGTTATTTTGGTCATGGTGATTATCATAACAACAGAGAAGCAAACTAGAATACTCTGGAAAGAAAGAAACCTGTCTTTATGTTGATGTGGTTTTCTTGAAGGCCACTTAACTGATAGTCTCAGCCAGTCACCATATAATGGAAACATCAGAGTAGACGTAAAAGGTATTTGAAGAGCTAAAATCAATTCCATAAAAATTACTGGAGGCTTTCCAGTAATGTGACTCAGTCTTTCTGTTCTTAGGATTTATTCTTAATTTGGACACAATTTTAACATGGTTGGCTGTTTGACTTTGCTAACGGTGGATTAGTTCATTAGAATAGAAGATGTTTCAAGCTGCTTGTTGACAGGCCTCCTCGATAGCAGCAGTGTGTGAACTGACTGCTAGTGCACAGAACTATCAAAGACAGACTTCAAGACTGGAAGAGAGCCAGCCACTCCATGGACTTTGTTCTCCCGCTAGGACATCAGTTCAGCATAGTAACTAAAGCTCATAGTGATAGCTAAATAAAGTTTAATTATGTTCTATAGATTTTCAAAAATCTAAAATGAAGCACATAGCTCATTTTTAAAAGATTTCCATCGAGAATGGCTAAAATAACACATTTTGAGACTTACTGGATGAGAAGCCATTCTGTGGAAAATGGTGTTTCTGTTTCATCTTACTTCTGTCTCAGTGATATTTTGCTTGGAAATCCAGAGTATTAATGTATCTAGAACATATGTAGACATTTTCTAAGTCCAAGCTAGAATCCTACAGAAATGTATTGGACCTCTTTCTTTCTTTCTTTCTCTTTTCTTTTCTTTTCTTCCTTTTGGCTTTTAGAAGGAGATGAGTAAGAATCTGTTTATTTAAAAAAAATATCTTTGAATGAGTTGATCCAACGGTATTAGTCATCATAGAAATTACATAAATTAAAATCAAGTTGTTGAAAACAGCCTGTTCATGCTGATTCATGCAGTGTGGCAAATAAGTCTTCTGAAAGGCTCGAGATAATTTTAAGAGGAGAGAAGGAGGATTACCTTTTTTACTTTGACAGCCACGTAGGGTCTCTTTTTTTTCTGTAAGTGATCTTTTGTGTACTTGAATTAAATATAAGGAAAGACACTTTCCTGTGGTTTGGGGGAGAATTGATTTTACTGGGAAACAAGCTGTTTTCTAGCATATTCTTAAAACTTTAATGTTTGAACTTTTGTTGTTGTTGTTTTCTGTCTGAAAGAATGTCCCAGGATTCCTTTTTCTGAGTAGAGAAAAAGGCCTTTATCTTTTGCTTTGTTTTTTTCTTAATTCCCCTGTCTTACGGTTTTCATTGTTGTGAACAGACACCATGATGGAGGCAATTCCTATAATGGACAACATTTGATTGGGGCTGGCTTACAAGTTCTGGGGTTCAGTCCATTATCATCATGGTGAGAAGCATGTCAGCGTCCAGACAGGCATGGTGCTGGAAGAGCTGAGAGCTCTACATCTTCATCTGAAGGCAGCTAGGAGACAACTGTCACCCAGGTGTCTAGGAAGAGGGTCTCAAAGCCCATTCCCACAGTGACACACTTCCTCCAACAAGGCCCCACCTCCTAATAGTGCCACTCCCTGGGCCTAGCATGTACAAACCACTCCTGATGCAATTGTTAGCTGACTTTACAGTGTAAACCTCTGAAAATAACCCATTTATGTTACTACTATAACAACCCTTGTGTCTCCTTTCTGTTTGTAAATGTTAGCCCTGGAAGAGAACCTTGAGTTCAGTCAATGTAAGGTCCTTTCTCTGGCTTCCATGACAGTGGACATTCATCTTCTGACTAATATTTTTGGTAATAATCTAGTCTCTATGTCTGCTAGTTTCAAATCAACTCTGAAAACTGGGAAAAAGAAAACTATGCTAAATTATTTTTCTTATTACTATCATCTAAACAAT
The DNA here is from genome assembly GCA_019843965.1 of Rhynchomys soricoides. Classification (NCBI taxonomy): domain Eukaryota; kingdom Metazoa; phylum Chordata; class Mammalia; order Rodentia; family Muridae; genus Rhynchomys; species Rhynchomys soricoides. The sequence goes on along the minus strand of JADRCH010000213.1, from coordinate 1,951,881 downwards.
ATAGCATAGCAGCTGTTAGCATTCACATCGTGTGAGGTGCTGACACCTAACTAGAGGTCATTTAAAGCATGTAGGAGGGCTGCTGAGATGCTTCAGTTTGTAAAAACGCTTGCCTTGCAAGCCTGACAACCGAGTTCCATTCTCAGAACCTAGAGTGCAAGGAGAGAACCAACTCCCCAAAGCTGTCCTCTGACCTTCACTCACACACATTCTGTGGTACATGCCTCTCACACACGTGCACACACTAAATGTGATAATATAAAACATTAGGTGGGTGTGTGTAGTTAAATATTGTGCTGGCTTTTTAAAAAGATTATTTTTATATATGTGAGTACACTGTCACTGTCCTTTGACATACCAGAAGAGGGTATCAGATCCCATTACAGATTGTAAGTTACCGTGTGGTTGCTGGGAATTGAACTCAGGACCTCTAGAAGAGCAGCCTGAGCTGAGCCATGTCTCCAGCCCCTACTATGCTGTTTTGAATTAGAGATTTTGAGCATCTGTGGATTTTGGTATCCTTGGGGATCCTAGATCTCATCCTCGATAGCTAACAAAGGATGGTTTTAGTAAGCTGAGTTCCTAAACAGACCATTTAATTATTAAATGTGAGTATTAGGAATTTATTTTTGGTTTTTATGTAAATGAAAACTGTTTATAATTTCCAGGGACTATGAATTATTCCTGTAGGAATCACCTTGTGTCAACTTTAAATTACGTTATTTTGTCTTTTCTTTGGCAAATGCATTCTCTTTGAACTATCAGAAGTTTTAAGTCGCAATATAATTGCTGTGAACTGAGTGATTATTTCCAGAGAATTCTGTTTGGAGAGTGAAGTCCAGTCTCACTCTAGAGCCTTCTAGTTACGATGTACCTGTAACATTGTAACATTCTCAAATACACAGTGAATTGTCACGTGAGCACTCTGGCTCTTTAGCCTTAGAAATGCAGCTAAAGATCTCTTAACTCTTACAACTCTAATTCTCAGCCAGGCAGTGGTGAGAGACAGGCAGATTTCAGTAAGTTCAAGGCCAACCTGGTGTACAGAGTGAGTTTCAGGATAGCCAGGGCTACACAGAGAAACTCGGTCTTGAATAACAAAACAAAACAAGAATTGTATTTCTCTTGTGGCCTGTTTAGTCAAGACCTTAGACCTTTTTCTTGTGAACTCTTTTCATATTAGAAATTGGTGAGGTGGGCGAAAGCCAGATCCTTTTAGGGGCAGTAGACTGAGATGTGTAGGTAGATTTGACAAACATGATGGCAGTGGAGCTGAGCCACTCTGTGTCCTAAGTGACCGAGCTGGACAAAGGGAATACTATGGACTGTGCTTACGCTTCTGATTTGATGAAGTGATTTACTGATTCTGAAGAGCAGAGTTGATTTCCATTGTTTTTAGATGGCTGTGAGATACCGCTCTTCTAGTTGGTTCCATTTGTTTTGTGTTTGGCTTGAGACAGGCTCTTTTACTATGTAGCCCAAGCTGAGTTTGAACTCATGGTCTTCCTGCCTCAATTTCCCTAGTGCTGGGATTATGGACCTGTACCACTGTGCTCAGTGGGCTGTGTCTTACTAAGTCATTTATCAGAGTGGACCAAGGGGGACATATTATAGGATGCATTTAAGGTTAGACCTGAAAGTGCTTGTGCCAAGGTGTGCACAGAAATTTGAATAAGCTGTGGAGACTAGGGCAGCAATTACTCTTAAGGCTGATTTCAGCTTCACACATCTCTGCCTGGTATTAGTTTCAGCTTCCCTAGGGATCCCCATTGTGGGTGTGCACTGATAACCTGAGTTTACCTGGCCATTTGTGGAGTTTCTCTCCGTCTCCACTTTTTATTCACTTCCTGTTTAGAAACCTTTGGTGACTTCCCTGCTTTCAGAACAAATGATTTAGCATAATCAAGTCTTTCTAAACTGTCATCTCCTTGTCTTCCTGCCCCATCTTCAAGTAGACCTCATAGGAAGAGAAATTCGAACATGTGTGGAGCTTCAAACTGAAGGATCTAGAATTGATGCTGATTAGTTGAAATAAACCTCTCAACGATCAGGGTTCCTTAACAGCCAGGTTTATTATTACAGACATTATTACCCCTAGAATTACAATAGAATTATCACTCTATTGTTTTTTTAAAATTTTTATTAAAATACATGTTGACTCTGAAGAGGCTGTTTATGTGGGAAATGAGCATGTATACAGAAGGGTTATAGCGTGGTAAACATTAAAAATGTGTGCCATCAAGTAGATATTTAATAGATGCTCGATGCTGCTATTATTTTGATTGAAATCTAATTTTAAAGGAATGCTCTAGTCTAACTGCACCTCCTCCTACTTCCCCTTATGATCTGATTCTAGTCAGTCTAGGATGCTTCCTGGTTCCTAAGTGCCTGTAATGTTCTTACTAATGCTAATTTCCCTGCCTGGAATTCCATTTGCTTGTGCGCCTCAAGTTTCTTTCTATTGACATCTGTATTCATCCTTAACATAAAAGCCACCTTTTTTCAGGAGCTTTTCCTGGTTGCTCTAGCTGAATGCTCTTTTAGTGTTCTCTATTGCTTTATAGTCCTGATTTCACTTGGAACACCTTGTCAGATGAAATAGTAGGTTTTGCTTTTTAGTTTTAGCTGTCTATGTATTTCTTCTCCACTTAAGAGTTGTGTATTAGAGATTCAAGCCAAAACCTTACACCGGGTTAGCACTCAGTAGACATGAATATAGATATTCAAATTGGCTCTGCTTGAGCCAATTTGAAGAGTAAATGGATAATTATGTCATTAAACTTTATTCTTTAATGTGAATAGTGAGGAAAGTTTTTATAATGCTACCAAATTGTACTGTTCTCATTAAGTTTTCCACCTGAAATGCTTTAATGGAACACCAACTCTGTTAATTTAAGAAAGATTTAAAGAAAAAGAAATAAAAAGAAAGACCTCATTTGCCCCTTCTCAATCAGCTTAGTATGGGGCCTTTAATGATCTGATTTGCCTCCGGATAGCAGATGCACACTGTTAGGACAGATGTATCTCTGATTCCAAATGCTGTCCAGTTCTCAGGGCTGGGAGGATTAAGATTGACTCTGAAAGGGAGTGCATCTCTTTGTCTTCAGTGTTGCGCTGATTTTTTTTTTTTTTTCTCTTTACAACAATCAAAAGACTTCCTTGTGACATTAAGTAAATAGATACTTTCCTTTGGGCTTTGTACTAGGTTGAGAATAGCATCATTCAGCAGTGAGCATCTGTCTGAGTGGGTGTCCTGGTTTTGCCGCTTGTATCCACGCTATCATCTGTAACTTGAGGAACTTGATTGCGCGCACCACTGACTTGCCAGGACACCTTTGAGCTACTAAAAAATAATTATTTATTGAGCTGAACTGGTGGCATGCACTGGTAGTTCCAGTATTCAAGGGGTAGAGACAGGAGGATCAAGAAGAGTTCAAGGTCAGCCTTGGCTACATAGGCAGTTTGAAGTTAGCATGGGTTATATGAGTCTTTGTCTCAAAAGCTAAAACCAATTATTTATTTACATACATTTATTTATTTATTTAGTTTTTTTGTTTTAGTTATTTAGTTAGTTTTTTGTTTTAGTTATTTATTTAGTTATTTAGTTAGTTTTTTATTTTTTCCAGGTAGCCTTGGCTGTCCTCTGTAGACCAGGCTGGCCAGTCTCAAGTCTCCTGAGTGCTGGGATTAAAGGTGTACGCCTTCATACCCCATTCTCTTTTTTAAATGTTAAAATTTGTGGCAAAGTATATTGATTCTTTTGTTGTTATTCTGTAATTCTATGTATGTCTCAATCATTGTGTTCTAATTGTGGCAGAGATTTTATGAAAGGAGATATCCAGAATGCTGAATCTAGACAAGTGTCATGTCTACATGGGAAATGTGGCATTGACACACTTTGGTGGTTAGCCAAATCCTAAAGTCTGATTTTAAGTCCTAAAGGATGTTCGTGGTTCCGCTTGCACACTTAATAACGTGGGCCTTTATGTGCTTCTTGCATTAATTTAGCAAGCATTTGTTGAGTAAAGGTTTTCTCAGTGTTCACATTCCACTTTCTGGAAGCAGCTCTTTGCTGCTTAGAAGGTGCTTCTGTCTTTAAAACTAAAACACAAGGTTAAATATTGCCTGTCTACTAAAGCTGTTATGTTCAGGCTCTCAGTTATTACCTTGCTAGCACTTTCTCCTTTTTTTTTTTTAAGGTTTATTTATTTATATGAGTCCACTGTAGCTGTCATTAGACACACCAGAAGAGGGCTTCAGATCCCATGACAGATGGTTGTGAGCCACCATGTGGTTGCTGGGAATTGAACCCAGTACCTCCAGAAGAGCAGTCGGTGCTCTTAACCGCTGAGCCATCTCTCCAGCCCCACTAAAACTTTCACAACAGATTTTAAAGTCTTTATGAGAGAAGCTGGTGTAAAATCTTTCATGTTGGGAAATGTTAGTGCAGAGATAATTTCTGTTCCCTTTTGGTCGGGCAGATGTGAAGCTATGTGCAGTCCATGTGCCATCCTCAGCTTCCCTTGCATAGTTTTACAAAGGGAGTCTCATGGTGCTCTTGTCATTTCTGCATAGTGACAGAGATCTAACATCCAGGTTTTCTTCTTGTGTTCTTTAATTGCTTTGGGGTTTAATGAAAGGTAATTTCATACATGTGTCTTCTTCTCCTGGTTCGAAGGTGACAACCATTTTATTTCTCTTGAGTACAAGTATGCCTCAGGAGCAAAAAAATAAATCTGAGTTTTGGTTGGTAGATAGTTTGTGCAGTGCTTACAGAAACCACGTTTGCATTATTTTAGCAGAGTTGTTTCAGTGACTTAGTAAATGAGGTTAGAAGATGTACTTCTTTAAATAGTATCATTTTAAAAAATCCTCTTCATAGTTAAAACTAGATTAGAGGTCTAAGGGCTTTCTTTTTATTACCATGCCTTCATTTATTTTGGTACCATTTGTAGTGGCTTGCAACCTACTAGTTTGGGCAGGTCCTGTCCAAATATTAATCAGTCCTGACCCAGTCTAGAACCCTATGAGACAGGGCAGTTCTGGAATTGAAGTGTCCTCAATTACAAGATCAGATGATACCTCCCACCCCCACTGTGGGGTTATTGAAAGGTTTAGTTGAGATAATGTAACTGACATTCGGCCTGACACGTGAAACAGTGCCCAGTGCGAGTGTTAGGGGCTTCCCACTTTCATTGCTCTGTTCCCATGTATGCAGTTCTAGGAGTGGCTGCACTTTTGTTTCATTGTGTCAGAGTTGAATTCAGAGTAAATGTCTTTGTGGTTGAAACCTTGTTTGTTTGTTTTGTTTACTGTTATATCATTGGCACTAAGCCTTGGACCCATGCTAAATGCTTGATAAGTATTCGATGGATGAATGAATTTGCTTGAATAAAAAAAAAACAAACAAATTTAGAGGGTGCCTTTGATGTTTATAGATATCAGATGAACTCAGGTGAAATTAAATCATTAAAAAATATATTTGGTCATTGAGATGGCCCAGTGGACAAAGGCATTGTTGCCAAGCTTGACCTGAGTTTAATCCTCAGAACCCATAAAGTGAAAGAGAGAACTAACTGGTCTCCACAAGTTGCCTCTGACTTTCACATTTAATCCTAATAAAACAAAAAATACAAACTAGGCATAGTGGCGCACACATAGTGCCTCCAGCACTTGGGAGGCAGAGGCAGGTGGATTTCTGTGAGTTTGAGAACAGCTTGGTCTACAGAGTGAGCTCCAGGACAGCCAGGGCTGTATAATGAGACCCTGTCTCTAAACAACAACAACAACAAAAAAAACAAAATACAAACAACAACAAAACAACAACCAAAAAACCCCTTTTATTAAGAGGCTGGGGAGATGGGTCTGTCAGAAAGGTGCCTGCTGAGGATCTGAGTTTAGATAGTCAGCACGTATGTAAAACGCTGAGCTCAGTGTCACATGTTTGTAATCCACAGCACCGAGGAAGCAGAGAGAGATCCCTGAACTCACTGAACAACCAGCTTAGCCAAATCAGTGAACTCCAGGTCCAGTGGGAAACCCTGTCTCAAAACCATAAAGCGGAGAGTAATTGGGGAAAACAGCCAATGTTGACCTCTGACCTCCCTCATGTACATACACACCTATACATATGTACCACACACAAACGCTTAATATTAAGTATATGCAGTGTCTGTCTTAGGCATTGGGTATGTGGTGATGAGAAAGACTCACAGGCTTGAGAGAAGTGGTTAAGAGTACTTCCTTCAAGTACAGAGCATGAAAGTTTGACTCCTAGCACCCACACTGGGGAAGGCAGGGCCACTGCCCCAGGAAATCAGATACCCTCCCTGGCCTCCTTAGGCACCTGAACACACACACACACACACACACACACAAACACACACACACTAAATAAAATGAATCTCTTAAAAAAAGACTCAAGATCTTATTCTCATAAAACCTTGTATTTTAGATTGGGGAGGGGTTTGGAAGAAGGGCAGTAAAGAAGTGAAGCCCAGAAGGTCTGATGTGTTGTGGGGCTGAGAGGGCATCTGTGGGAGCAGGGCCACTGCTTTAGTTGGGGTGCTTGGGAGACCTCTCTAAGGGACATGTCATCTGAACTGGAACAGCAGCGATGATGTCTTTGACTCTCATCCTGGGGCTTGAGCAGTAATGCTGGTACCATGACATCCAGCTTCACGTATGTGAGGTTTATAGCCTGCCCTCTCTGCTCACGTAAAGCGTAACGTAAAACATCAGCTTTCTAAAATGTCCCCTATAGCATTTCTCTGGTTTTCCCTCCTGGTATAATGGTTTCACTTACTACTTTCAAAAATGCTGAGCATTCAAAATCTTATTTCTCAGTGGAAAAATTTTTTTTTGAAGAGCTTAAAATGGGCTGCCTCTGAATGAGGATATAAATTGGTATTATGTCATGAAACCTGAGGACATCTTTTGTGTGGTTAGTTTGACTTGTCCTTGCTGTTGTCAACTCTGATAGCAAATGATCAGAATTCTGTATGTTTTCTTCCTGATGGAGAAGACTTCACCCTAAGAAATACGACAAAGGAATGCAGAACTTTTAAATGTAATCATCTCTAGGGACGGAATTCCTGTAAATCTTGCGGTTTTGTCTGACATCTTGAAAGGGTAGCACCCAGGTACCCTGTTTTAGGAAGCACAAAGGTGTATTTTCTATGTACAGTTCTGAGCCTTTGATTGTGGTGTATTTCATTACATGGCCTTGGTAATGTGCATGTCTTTCATGACGTAAGGCATTAATAATTTATTCAGGATGCATAGGTAAATTTTTTTTGTGTGCTTTAATGCAAGGTCTTCTGTTTAATGGATTGGAATTCTGTTAGTGATTAAATCCAAAAATATTAGCTTTTGGGGGTTAGGGGTTTGCCTGCAGCGATGTGTTTTGCTTATAATAGTTTTCATTTCTTCTTCATGTTAATAGGAACATCATGACAACAGAGAAGAGTTTAGCAGCCGAAGCTGAGAATTCTCAGCAACAGCAACAGAAGGAAGAAGGTGAGGGAGCCGCAAACTCAGGCCAAGGAGAAACTCAGCTGGAGGAGGCTTCCCAAGCGGCAGCAGCTGAGGGCAGTCATCAGGGTGAGCAGAAGCTGGAAGCATCCAGTGGGGACAGTGGGGACACTCCAGCACATGAAGACTTGACCAAGAATAAGGAACGGACATCAGAGAGCAGAGGCCTGTCACGACTGCTCTCCTCATTCCTCAGGAGGCCCAAGTCTCAGGTCTCCGAGGAAGCAGGCAGAGAAGTAGAGACAGAGAAAGAGAAAGGTGAAGAAGGTCAGAAGGAGATAGAACTTGGAACCAGCCTTGATGAAGACATCATTTTAAAGGCCCCCATTGCAGCTCCTGAGCCTGAGCTCAAAACAGACCCATCTTTGGATCTTCATTCATTAAGCAGTATAGAAACACAGGTAAGGCATGTGACTGGGCAAGAAGGTAATGAAGATACATCATATGCTGTATTTTTCATAGAAGGACATTTGGTTTTGTTTCTTATGGGCCTGTTAACTTAGGCATTGATAAAGATAAATACCATGAAGTTTCTTCTCTAAAGAAATTAATGTCATCAGTTGAAACTGTATTTTAAAAAATATACGTTATAAATCAAAGAAATGAGAGAAAACTCGGATGAGTTTATTCAGTTCATATATCATCTTGCCATAACAGTGGAACAAATTTGAGTTTTATTGAGAGAACAAGAAAGGAGTGAGGTACTTTAGAGTTCATTTTGGTGGAATTAGGAACAGAAGAGTTATCAGCCAGTGTGGCCCTTCGATGAAAATCTTCATTAATCCACGAGATGGATTTGGGCCATCCCAGGCTATGTGATAGATCTGAACCGTGCCTGCTTTATTAACCTGTAGGGAGCACGTTACTGCAAGATGTAGATGACAGTGTTAATTCTGTTCCTTGTGTAATAGTTTTAATTTTTTATTACATTTATTTATTTCTGTACGTGCATTCATGTGGGTGCATCACGGTCTACATGTGGACCACGTTGGGGAGCGAGTTCTCTTTTTCCCACTGTGTGGCCTTCAGGAATCAAGCTCAGGTAACCAGGCCTGGTGCACGTGCTGTTACCTGAAGAGCTGTCTCATTGGCCCCTTTGGTAATATTTATTCATACAGGGCTTTAACTTTGTCACAGTGTAATTGAGCATAAGTTGTTCCTTTGCACCAGTAGTGTAACTCAAACTGTTTGCTAGGAATCTTATTCTTTCCAGCCTTACTGCGTGCAAAATAAGAGTTATGTTCAACACTTTAATTCTGAAGCTTTGGATATTATCGGGATTATTAAAGTTTAAGTCTTGTGTGGGCTTCAGTGAAAGGCCTAAAGTTTGGGGTATATAGTTTCACGAGGCTTCTAAAACTATCACCTGTGTGTGTTTCCAGAAATATTACTTGTATTCAAAGACCGACTTTAGGATGAAATCATGGTAGGCACTGGCTGTTGGTAAGATAATATGAAAACCAGATCTGGGGGTGGGTAGACGACTCCGTGGGTGAAAGGCTTTCTGCACCAGCCTGGTGGCCTGATTCAAATCCCTAAAGCCCTCTTAAGCTTGGTGTGGAGGAACAAATCTGTAATCCCAGCCTTCCTCTGGCAGGATGGGAAGTGGAGACAGGAGACTCACCTGGAAACTTGTGGCTCAGCTTAGGGTGAAAAGTGCAGTGGGAGAAACAAGAAAGACCTGCCTCTAAGCCAGACGCGAAGAGCCAGCTCCTTAAAGTTGTCCCCTGACTTACACGTGTGTGTGCTCACCACACATGTGCATGAACACACACACACACACACACACACACACACACACACACAAACACAGTGGAAAGAAGATTCACTATGTAATAGTTATGAGATCTATGGAATCAAGCTAGAGACTGCATAAAAATCACAGAAAAGTGATAGATAGGTCCTCATGCTTGCACAAGCATTTTACTGACTGATCCGTTTCCCCAGCTTCATCAGCTTGTTGTTTATTTATTTGTTTGTTTGTTTGTTTATTTTTGAGAGGAGGTCTTGCACTGTAGGCCTGGGTAGCCTGGAACTAGCTCTGTAGACCAGGCTGGCCTCTAACTCATAAAGATCTCCCTGTCTCTGCTTTCCTGAGTGCTGGAGATTAAGGGTGTGTACCCATGCCCTAGGAGTCATCTGTTATTAGTTGTTGGGTTTTTGTTGTTGTTTTTTTGATATTTACATTTCAAGTGTTTTCCCCTTTCCAGGTCTCCCCCTCAGAAATCCCCTATCTCATCTCCCCTCTCCCTGCCCTATGAGGGTGCTCCCCTACCCACCCGCCCCCTCCCGTTTTCTCTCCCTAGCATTCCCCTACACTGGGGCATCTAACACCCTCAGGCCCAAGGACCTCTCTTCCCACTGATGGCTGACAAGGCCCTCCTCTGCCATTTATGTGGCCAGCACCATGGGTTCCTCCATGTGTACACTTTTGTTGGTGATCCAGTCTCCAGGAGCCCCGGGAGTCTAGACTGTTGACACTGTTGCTCCATCCATGGGACTGCAACCCCCCTCAGCTCCTTCAGTCCCTTCTCCATCTGAAACTCAACGCTCAGTCAAGTGGTTGGCTTCGAGCATCTGCCTCTGTGTTTATCAGGCTCTGCCTGAGCCTCTCGGGAGACAGCTTATCATCTATTAGTTTTAAATGCTTGTTCGTTCATTCATTCAAAAATAATTATTGAAAACCTACTGTGTAAGCCAGATTCTAGGCTATCATGTGCCTTGAGAAGTTAGGAACTGTAAGTGGTGGGGCGGTGTGGCGGCTCAGAGGGTGGAGTGTTTGCTACAGCAGCCTGATGACTACCATGGGAAGGAGGGAGGGGCAACACACTGCTTGTTTAATGTAAGAAACAGTCCAGTGGGCTGGAGCAGACACCATTCCTCATGAAAGCCTCTCTGGGGCTGCGTACAAGATGGTTGTGGGGGCTATTACAAGCCTGTCAGCCATTCCTGAATCTGGTTCAGTGGGCAAGCAATCCAGTCTTTTTCCCTTTTTATATATAAATATCAGTCATGTATTGTTTTGGAAGAAAAAATTTCACAGAATTTAATTAAAACTCTTGATAGATCTATTGTGTTGAAAGTAAGAAAATTACCCAGTGTGGCCTCTAATCCCAGCACTTAATAGACAGGCAAAAAAACTACAAATGAGGCTAGTTAGCCACCTTTAAAAACAAAACAAACTACAAAAAATCAGTAAGAAAACGTGGGCCAAAACATTCTCTGACTTTTGGGACTAGAGAGATGGCTCAGTGGTTAAGTGTACTGGCTCCTCTTCCAGAGGTTCTGAGTTCAATTCCCAGCAACCACAGGGTGGCTCACGACTATCTGGAATGGGATCCGATACCCTCTTCTGGTGTGTCTGAAGACAGCTACGGTGTACTCATATACATTAAATAAATAAATAAAATATATATTTTCTGGCCGGGCAAGTGGTGGCGCACGCCTTTAATCCCAGCACTTGGGAGGCAGAGATAGGTGAATTTCTGAGTTCGAGGCCAGCCTGGTCTACAGAATGAGTTCCAGGACAGCCAGGGCTATACAGAGAAACCCTGTCTTGAAAAACCAATATATTTTTTTTTTCTTTCTGACTTTCCTATGTTGCATAGGGACTTACTGGTTGCTGGAGGAGGCCAACCTCAGTCTTCCTCTTCCTTCAGCCTTATTTGGATGTTCCAAGGCAGAGAGGCATTAAGGTGGAGTCAGTTTTTAGCCTGGTACCTTCATTTGCTAAATGCAGATATGTACAAGATCCATAGGCCTCAAGAACTTTTAGCTGTTTATAAAATGTACAGCCTGTGACAAATCATTTTGTCTTCAGTTCACAAAGTGACCTTGCTAAAGCTGATGATCATAGAATAGGGACAGCAAAAATCCGATGAGCCTTATATTGTATAATGCTGAGAGCAGTAGATTGGTGTCCCACGGTCACTTTTCTATCTGATAGGATTCTTCCTGGAAAAAAAAAGAATATTGAACATCTTTAGGGAAATCATAATACCTTTTAGAAAAATATGATATAGTTAATATAATTCAACTTATTTTTGCTGTAATAGTTTTTTTTTTCCCCTGTTCATGTCTTTATTGGTAGAGGTACTGTATTATTTACTGTAGGTACTGGCTTCTCTTCCAGAGGTCCTATTATTTACTATAGGTAGGAGTGTGTGGCTGTTTGTGAGTACCTTTGCAATGACTTGGTGTCATGGATATGTAGCCAGCTCAGGAAGAACACAGAGAGGACCCCGATTCTGAAACAAAGGAAGGAGAAGGGATTGAAGAGTGCTCTGGAACAGAGGTGAAAGACGACCCAGAATCAAGAGCAGAAAGAGAACCCGAAGCCTCCCAGAGGCCTGTCAAAAGACACAGAAACATGCACTGCAAGGTCTCCTTGTTGGATGACACGGTCTACGAATGTGTTGTGGAGGTGAGTCGCTTTAATTCCAGAGGTCAGAGCACTCACGTGGGGCTGCTACAGACAAGGCCAACCCTGGGGACATTCTGTGGGTGGAAATGTTGACAGTGGCTTTCTGGAAATGAAATGACAGGAAAATTGTGAGTCTTATTTTTTTCCTTCCCGAATTTGTCCAGATCTTGGGACTTAAAGTCATTTTTTAAAAAAGATAATCTATATCTATAGATATATATCTCCACACGATGACCAGATGTTTTCCAAAATAGACTGGTTTTCCAGCTATCCTGTAATTACGTTTGAAAAGCACCTGCCATGCAGTTGTGAGTTCACATGCCCGAACCCACACAAAGCTGGCTGCATTAGCATCTGTAATCCATGTCCCCTTTCAGGGGGGTGAGTACAGAGACAGGAGAGTTCCAGTAAGTTGGTGACCAGATAGCCTGGTGTAGGAAGTGGTGATTCCCTCTTTCAAATAAGTTAGAAGGCAAGGGACTGACAACTGAGGTTGTTCTCTGGCCCACATACATGCTGTGGAACTCACACATTCACATACATGTGTGTTATATGTACATACATAAACAGAGAGAGAGAGGTTAAATACATTTGCTGCCCTTGCAGAGAACTGAGTTTGGTTCCTAGTCCCCATATGATGGCCTACAACTGTCTATGACTCCTGTTCCAGGGGATTGGACATCCACTTACAGCCTTCTCAGGCACCTGCAAACCGGTGATGCACACATTCATGTGGTGTGTCTGTGTCTCTCTGTCTCTCTGTCTCTCTCTCTAACATTTCTGTTCCCCCAGATCTAAGCCTCAGTAATAAAATAAGTTGACTCCTTTAAGTTGGAATTTGGATTTTTTAGAACTCCTGGACTGGGGCATTATGAATAAAGGGGTTAGGGAAATGTACTTGATTTCTCAAATTATCGACAGTCATTTAGGGCAAAATCAGAAAAAAGGGGGAAGAAAATGATGCTATATAAATGAGTTAATGAATGACGATTATGAAAATTACTAATGGTCATTTAAATTGATTCATTAAGAAGAGATTCACTATGTCAAGTGTCTCTACTAAAACGATCTATACAGAGAAAGTATAGCTCAGTAATAGCACAGGTTCGTGACACACACAAGGTTCACTCCTCAGAACAGGAAAAAAAGATATATAATTTTTTGAAGTATTTTTGTATAAATTTCTCAGAAGACATTAACATGTTTCTGGTTTGTTTGTTTTTTCAGCAAACTGGTATTAAAATTCTTATTTTACAGCTGAGCAAGCTACCGTTAATTGAAATGACACAGTTGATTAGCTGGTAAATAGAGAAGCCAGCTTGTTGTTTTGACTTTAATTCACAACCTGTAAATCAGGGCATTCATTCCTCCATATAGGCAAGAGTCTAAGTGCCCAACTTTAGAAGTGGTTTGAATTTGTAAAGAAAATGATTCATAACACTATTGAATAGCCAGTTACAGTAGGATGTCTACGTCCTGCTTCTCAGAAAGAGGTTGTAGGGAGTTCAGGTACAGGTCATGCTCATTGACACTTACTATGAAAATGGTTTCCACAGCCACAGTTCTCTCTGTTGACAGGTTGGGCCAGTAATTTAGTTGATGATGTTGTGGTAAATATAATTTGGGGTTTCTACCACACCTTAGATTATTTAACCTTCAAATAAAAGACACAAATCCTTTGTATTTATAATAAGTCTTAAAAGCACTAGAGCTGGGCAGATATCAACCCTCTATGCTATTTTGTCTACCTCCCTGTCAATAACCTGAGGTATCACTTGTCATGTTCCACATGGGCAGCTCCTACACCAATAGACTGGCCCTCATGGCCATGTGCTCAAGATCCACTACACCTCGGAGACTTCTTTCTCTCCTCTCCCCCTCCTCCCTCCCTCTCTCCCTAACTCCTCCCTGCGCCTCTCCCTCCTCCCTCCCTCTCTCCCTAACTCCTCCCTGTGCTTACTTGCATTCACTCCTTACCTCCCCCACTCTCTCTGCCTCAGACCCCAAGCCTGGGAGCTGAAGCCCTGCCTACCTCTCTTCTTCCCAACTACAGGCTGTAGGCATCTTTATTAACCAGTCACAGATAACATGGGGACACGATTTATACAATAAAAGCTGATATATGTGTGTACTGTCTTGTTTTGTTTGTCAACTTGACACAAGCTGGAGTTATCACAGAGAAAGGAGCTTCAGTTGAGAAAATGCCTCCATGAGATCCAGGTGTAAGGCATTTTCTCAATTAGTGATCAAGGGGGGAGGGCCCCTTGTGGGTGGTACCATCCCTGGGCTGAGCAAGACAGGAGAAGCAAGCTAATAGGAAACATCCCTCCATGGCCTCTGCATCAGCTTGTGTTTCCTGACCTGCTTGAGTTCCAGTCCTGACTTCCTTTAGTGATGAACAGCAGTGTGGAAGTGTAAGCTGAATAAACCCTTTCCTCCCCAACTTGCTTGTTGGTCATGATGTTTGTGCAGGAATAGAAACCCTGACTAGGACAGAGTGAGTATGAGGATCTCCTCGTCTCGGGGCAGTTAGACCTATGGATACAGAATTTAGCATTATAATACATAGCAACAGACCAGACCTCAACTGATCATGCTAACTGGCTGTAACCCATAGCATAACTCATAGAACACTGCACCAAAAATGATGAGAGTGAGGGGGCAGAGTAGCATGTGACTGTGAGACTATGAGCACATGAGTGTGCTTCGTGGGGTGTGGCCGTTCATGCCTGTAGTCCTAACACTTAGGATTCGCACACTGGAGGGTCACACAGTGAGGTCCTGCGTTGGGGGTGTGTGTGATGCTTTGGATGGGGATGGAGAAAGAGGGGAGATGGGATTTTACTCACCATTGATGCTGCTTCCAAAATGCTGTAATGTGTTGCATTTATAAGTTGACATATCAAAGAAGAGGGCTTTTATACATCATGTTCTATTTAGACTGTGCAGCTATCTGAGAATGTATTTGTTATAAAGGGTGAAAAAGGGAAATGACACCTTTTGAAAATTTTGGTGATGAATACAAGAATGAAGAGAACCTTATCTAGTATTTGTGGATCTTCACAGAAACACGCCAAGGGGCAAGATTTGCTTAAGCGAGTGTGTGAGTACCTCAACCTGTTGGAAGAAGACTACTTTGGTCTAGCCGTGTGGGACAGTGCAACCTCTAAGGTAAGGGGACCCAGTGTAAGCTGCTGGCAAATCCCCCTTCATGTTGGTGACAGTGTTTGTACCTGCCTCCCCAGGACATCCATGCATGCAGTGGTCTCTTGTAGTCTCAGATTTTCCTCGGGGGGTGGGGGGGGGAGTGAGAGTGTGCATTATTACTAACGTGCTTTTTCTCATCATCAAGAGGAACTGAAGTTCAGCAAGATTGTCCCATTTCAAGGTTATACAGTTACTGAACGGTGGAAAGGTTAAGAGCCCTGAGCTTTAGCCCTTATATTGATTAGACCTCAGTATGTGTCTCAGTCCCAGCCTCTGACTGTAGTCACACTTCCTATGATTGTTGTTCCTTATTTTAAGCCCGTCAGCGGCTCCCACTTGCCTAGAGCTTGGTGCGTCCAGCTTTCTCAGCATAGAGTGCTGTCCCGTGTCCTGGCCTTTACTGTACTTTCACTTGTACGTCTGTCTTCCATGATTACCTCTGTGCTCCAGGTGTGCTGAACTATGCACAGAAGCTGTTTTGTGCTTGTGTACCTGTCTAGTTACTTTCATTTCTTCTTTGTCCGACGGACTTCTGCATTTCAAGACTCAGACTCCCCAGATACCAGGAGAAATGTTTCTAAAGTTCCTTCAGATCTGTGTTCTGAGATGCTCTGGCTTCAACATAGCATCGCCGCAGACACACCCAGGGGGAACAAATGGTTGATCATCACTCATCTATCCTTAGTGACAGCTCCTTAAGTGTTATTTTAAGTCTTTTTGCTTGTTTTTAAATTTTATGTGCATTGGTGATTTGCCTGCATGTACATATTTATGAGGGTACCAAATCCCCTGAAACTGGAGTTATAGACAGTTGTGAGCCACCATGTGGGTGCTGAGAATTGAACCTGGGTCCTCTGGAAGAGCAGCCAGTGCTCTTAACTGCTGAGCCACCTCTCCAGCCCTAATCTTTTCTTTATAACCACAATGTCATCCACATGGGATCGTTTCTCAAATGTTTGTTGGCCAAACATAATGCCAAGAATTGAATATTTTAAATTGAGCAAAGAAGTACATATACTGATTTTATTATTACTAAAAAGTTTTGTTTCTGCTTTGACCTTGGCCTTTGATCTTGTTCAAAAAAAATTATAAATTGTAATAACTCATTTTGCATGTGGGTTGGGATTAGGGGTTGCAGGTATATGGAGGTCAGAGACAACTTTTGGGAGTTGGTGTCCTTCTACCACAGAGCTTGGGGATTAGACTCAAGCTCGGCAGTGGGTGCTTTACCTGCTTAGCCATCTCACCCCTAAGGGGTAACTGGTTCTGTAAGATAGCTTAGACTTTGAAGGTCCCATGTGATTGACACAAATCTGGATTTGCCTTTTTCAGTGTCAGCTTGATGGGGATTTTAGCCCCAGAGTTGTAGAATTGCTTATGGGATCTCTGGGATGAAGATCTGGAAAGTCTCTTAAAACAGTGGAGGGTATGGGGCACCCTGCTGTGGGTGCCCTTAGTAAGCATTTTGGGGTGCATGTAAGCCAAGGGTTTTCAGAGGTTCTACCAGACTTAGCATTTGTATTTAAATTCCCTTTGCCTTTGACCAAATGAGAGGCAAAAGAAAAGCACTCAGGTTCTTCCTCTATGACAGGGCTCCAACAAGTGTATGTTTCATTTTTATGTGAGTATGTATGTG
>JADRCH010000213.1:1895260-1935072 GCA_019843965.1 Rhynchomys soricoides | reverse complement strand
GTGTGTAATATGTATATGTGTGTGTGAGTATGTATGAGTGTGTGTGTATGTGTGTGTGCGTGTGTGTATGTGTGTTGACTATTAAGCCTGGGAACCTCACACATGTAAGCAGCATGTATTCTACCAACGAATTTTATCCAAAATGTGTATATATCTTGCAGTTTTAAACAGTTCAATATGGTTTAAAATCTAATGTTGTAAATATGCTGAGCATCGTGGTACATACCGTAATTCCAGCCCTTGGGGGACAGATGCAGATAGAGTTCTGTGAGTCCAAGGCTAACCTAGTCTATATACTGAGTTTTAGACCATCTAGCACTATATAATGAGACTCTATCTCTAAACAAAACAAAACGTTCTAAATAATACTGGAAATTTAGCAGTTTTTGGCTTTAAACATCTCTCCTAGAGGCCTGAGAAGGGTTGTTAATAGTGCGGCTCTTTAAAGTGCCATTGTGTTACAGGGGATATTGTAGGTTGAAGAGGCTTGCTCTAGTGATGTATAGACTCTTAAGTGGGGTGGAAGAACATAGAAGGGAGAGACTGAGGGAGAGGGCAAGAGATACTCATTCAGTAGCCATTGACTGGGTGATGAACTATGCGCCAGAGGCCTTGCTGACATAGAAAATGTGAATAAGTCCAGAGGTTAGAGGAGAGAATAAGATTGGGAAGTTGTCAATTATCGCAATTCTAGATCTTTACTGATCATTCCCATATGCTATAAATAGCACACACTTATTTCACATTTGCTGTTTAGAAGCAGACTTACATATAAGCGCAGCTATGTAAGATAGATACCATGACAAAATTCACATCTTAGAGATGAGGGAACTTAGGCACAGAGAGGCTCTAGTTACTCAGCCAGGACATACTGAAGTGTGGATTCAAACCAACCTCTGGTTTCCTGGGGTTTTTTTGCTGCGGAGAACCACTGTGCTTTGTAAAATTAACGCAAAGGCTTCCAGGGGAAATATAGGCTCATCTGGAGGCATTTTTTTCCCAAGGTGGCCAGTGAGCTGCCTCCACGCTGAATTGTGTGTGTGTCTGGAGCTCTGTGTGAACGCCTTTTCTTCTTTTTACAGACATGGCTGGATTCTGCCAAAGAAATAAAGAAGCAGGTTCGAGGTAAGTAGACACAGCCCTTTATAGTTCACTTTCTAGTTGAGCCAGAGGATCTCCAGCCACCACTCGCTGTGAGTCAGGCTCTGAGAGTCCTGGCTGGTGCAGACTGCTTTGAAATAGAAATAAAGCTTCTCCCTGGAAGGAAGGGCTGATTCCATAGTAGAAAAATATAGTAGAGGTTGACACTATTGAGATGTGGGTCAGATTTTGACTTAAAAACAAAACAAAACAGGGCAAACGTGGCACAGTAGGAGTGGAGGAGAGTAACAGAGGTTTGGGGAATAACAAAGAAGAGAGAAAAAGTCAAAAAAGAGGGAAAGTCAGCCCTCGCACGGCAGAGATGGAGATGCACTAGCCACCGGCAGGAATGCTGCCGGGTCTTGTTCCTTTAGTGTTCTAGACTATTGGGTTCTTTTTGCTGTTTGTTTGTCTCTACTTTCGCTTTCTGGTGTTAGGGGTTGGACTCAGGGCCTTACACATGAGCTGCAACCACATTCCTGTGTTTTAGCTCTCTCCATGCTTTTCTCTCTGTGTAGAAGCTTCTCCTTTTTGTAATTCCATTTAACTGTGGTCTGGGAACCTCTGAGTTGCGTGCTTTTCTGAGTGGAAATAAAACCTTGTGTGGCCCTGCACTGCCATGTCTAGGCTGAGTCATCCTTTGCCCAGCGTACCCACACTGTATACTGTACATGCACACCTGTCGCTTAGTAGCTGTGAGGTTATCAGATAGACTAGCACAGGCTCCTGTGATGTAAACCTTACCTCATTTAATAATGGCTGCGAAGTACAAGAGTCGTTGTCATGTTGGCAGTTTGGTTAGGCCAAAGAGAAGCTACCAAGTATGTCCTTTAGGTGAAAAGGTGAGTTTCCACAGATGGCTCCGAAGCACATGCCTTGAGATGAGGGAGGGGTGTTTGTCTGCACTCCTTCTGCAAATATAAGGGAGGAAAAATGAAGGAAGGCTTGTTTGCCACCGGCTTTCCAGCCATGGGGCCTCTCTTCTAGTTCAAACGTGTCTTGTTGTTACACTCCCTGCTCAGACCACTGTTCTGGGGTGAGAAATGTGTAGTGACATTTCACAGCCACCGACCGGATGGGCTCGTTAAGGTGGCTGGTCTTGATTAAGGACAGCTAGCTATCACTTTAGTTTCATTTAATTTTGAAGAAACTTCCAGGAAATACAATGGTTGCTACTTACCCAGATTAGCAGGTTTTAAGCATAATTGTTCACTTGTTTCTTTCTTTCTTTTTTTAAACAATTTATTTATTTATTTCATGCATGTGAGTACACTGTTGCTCTCTTCAGACACACCAGAAGAGGGCATCAGATCACATTACAGATGGTTGTGAGCCACCATGTGGTTGCTGGGAATTGAACTCAGGACCTCTGGAAGAGCAGTCAGTGCTCTTAACCACTGAGCCATCTCTCCAGCCCCTGTTCACTTGTTTCTTGAAACATTTCTGTTACCATGAAATGTTTTTCTTTAGACCTTGTATATGACTGTTTTAGAGTGGTTTTTGTTGTTTTGTTTTTGTTTTAGCATTCTTTTTTTTTTGTTTTTTGTTTTTTCGAGACAGGGTTTCTCTGTGTAGCCCTGGCTGTCCCGGAACTCACTCTGTAGACCAGGCTGGCCTCGAACTCAGAAACCGCCTGCCTCTGCCTCCCGAGTGCTGGGATTAAAGGCATGCGCCACCACTGCCTGGCTTGTTTTAGCATTTTAAAAATAGAAATAAAATTTCAAAACCTTTCTTTTGGACCGGCAACTTTCTACATTTTCTCTTCACTAATAAAAGCTTACATTTATTATTTTATAATTACTATTTTTGTTATTATTTTGAGACAGGTCTCATGAGCTGTAAATCTACATAGCAAGACTCTATTAAAAATGATAATGATGAAACCCTCCTTACTTTTTTGGGAGAAAATGTATGTTCCTAGTGAAAGCTTTTCTAGTGAATCAAGTATATAATGTCAGGAACTGATCCATATGTATTAAACAGGTGTTTTCTTTTTTAACCTGTTCATCATATATTTGGTATGTACTTGTGGGTAGTTTTATTTATTGTGAGTATGCATGTGTGTGTGCACATGTGCATGTATGAAGAGGTCTGAGAGCTGCTTTGTGGAGTCAGTTTCTCCTTCCACCTGTACGTGGATTCCGGGGTCAAGTTCAGATGGCCAGACTTGTACAGCACCTTCACATGCTGAGCCATCTTTGTGGCACCCATGAAAAATATAAGCATTTTAATCTAATCAATTAAACTGGTGTAATCTGCAAGGTATTTCTAAGCAGATGAGGAGTTTTCAAAATTTCATATATATCTGAAACTCCACATCCTGGGTTTCAGATACTTGAGGTCCTGTCTCAAAATAAACCGAAAGCAATTATGCTATATGTGGTTTTAAAATCCAATTTTAAAAATGAATGCTACAGGTAGACAGTATGAAATTAAAAGGTACAGACGAAAATAGCACAAGGTGAGTCTTCCTACCCTTGTCTTAGTCATGCAGCTTCTTTTTCTGGAGGCAACCATGGTAACTAATTTCTTGTCTTCCTTGTAGACAGGTCTGAGTGTGTATAAACACACACCATGGTTGTGTCTTTGAATATGCAGCTCCTTTCTTATATAACGGAGTATTGCCAGATCTTTTGCCCCTCCCTCTCTCCTTCCCTCCCTCCCTGTCTCCCTCTCTCCTTCTTTCTTCCCATCTATCCACTCATCCATCTATCTGTATTTCATTGATTTTTCTTTAAATCATATATACCATATATAAGCACTCATATGTCTGTGTGTTTTGAGTTAATCCTCAAGTTATTAATTTCCTGTTGCATTCATACTTACATTTGTGAATATATCTCTGCACTTGCTAAGGGTCTGTAGATACATAGGTTATTTATGGTGTGTGTGTGTATGTGTGTGTGTGTGTATGTGTGTGTGTGTGTGTGTGCATGTGTGTGTACACAGGTATGCACCCGTGTATGGAGGACAGAGACCAACTTTGGGCCCCATCCTTGGGCTCTGTCTACCTTGTTTTTTTTAATTCCTGAAGCTCACTGAGTATGCTAGGCTCACTGGCTAGTGAGTGTCAGGGATCTGCTGTCTCCGTCTCCTGGCACTACAATTACCAAAGCATGTCACCGTGCCTAGACTTCTTTCTTACTGTGGTCTTTGGAACCGGGTTGAGGGTTTCATCCAACAAGGCAGCTGCTTTAACGACTGAGCTATCTCCAGCCCAGATTCTTAAAAGTAGGATAAAGTTAGGATGGATTGTATAGCAGTGGCAGAGCACCTACCTAGCATATGCCATAGACAAAACAAAACGCCAAAGATTTAAGTTGTAGTGGGAACTGGACAAAGCATGAGGACTATGTAAAAAAACCCATACCCCCCCCCCCATCCACCCAGAATTAACATGTGTTAGTGTGCGTTAGCGTTTTGTTTAGAGCGCAGAGGTTGGGCTATTCGGTTTCTCCTTAGCCACCTCTCTTCCTACCCACAGACGTCTGTTGTCCCCTGGAGACACTCCTTCCAGCTTTGTTTTATACTTTCCATGGGAATGTAATTTCTTGAGGGGGTGGGGGTCTTATGCCCCTTTTGTTTCCAAATAACTGTAGGGCATATCTATGTCAGCTCAGGCCTATTTTATCTCCTGAATGAAAGACACAGAAACCTAGCATTTTTATTAACAAGCTTCAAGCACTAAGCTGCAGGTTCTGAGCTATTTTGACTTGGCTGTGCTGTCTATTACCCAGCCACATGCCCCGTTTTGCCATCTGGTCTTACCCTGGCTCACTGTGCTCCATGTGTGTCCCCATGGCTGTTTTCTCATCTCGACCTCATGGCGAATCCTGGTCCATCCACATGGACTCTCTACCTCTTCTCGTCTCGTCTCTTCTTTTCTCTCTCTCTCTCTCTCTGTCTCCTCCCCCTCTCTGGCCCCTTGGGACCCTTAGACTGGGATCAGAAGTCCTGCCTTACTCTCTTCTGCTCAGTTAATTGGCTGAGTAGCTCTTTATTAACCAGTCAGAGGTGGTGGGAAACAGCTTTTACATAACATTGACACTGGAGATGCTTGACTGTGCCATCGTCTGGACTGCAGCCAGATGTCTGGGCACAGAAATCGGCAACAGAATACACAGTGCACAAAACCATCCCTCAGCATTTTCATATAGCCACCCCCATCTACAACGTACAGTAGGTGCTTTATCTTTTATTTTGAAATTTCCTTAGAGTTAACCTTTTGTATCTTCTGAGTTTATCTGTCTTAATTTCTCTTGCCAGCTTTCTTTTAAGGTCCTTTATCTTCTAGATTCTGGAAGAGGGTTCTCTCTTACTGAGTCAGGCTAGTCACCTTTGTCCTGTGGCCAGTCAGGTAGTTCATAGCTATCTATAATTTCAGCACTAGGGAATCCAGTAATGTCTTCTGGCCTCTGAGAGCAGCTACACACATGTTTCATACATGCACATGCGTGCACGCGCACACACATACACACAGAGAGAGAGAGAGAGAGAGAGAGAGAGAGAGAGAGAGAGAGTGAGAGTGTGTGTTTTAACACAATTTCAGAAGTTTACAAAATTTAAACCAGGGATAGCCTATAGGTGAGATATGTTTACACCTTATGTCTATAGAAAATTATGTGTAATTTACTCAAATTATGTTTTAAAAAACCTTTAGCCCATGCACCCTCCCCCACTTCATCTCCAAAGGTCACCATGGTCTTGAACTTATGATAATTATTCCATTGAAATTTTGGGAGTGTTTTTAATTCTGCATCTTTATTATTTAAAAAACATGGCTTTATTTTGACCTTTGAATGTCATATAAATTATGTGACTTTTCTTACTCAACATCATTTTTGAAATTTACACTGATCAGAAAAAAAGAAAAAAAACTTCACCAAACAATTACTAGCTCTTATGTGGGTGACATCCCCTGACGTTTTCTTTTATACCCGTTTCATATTTTCAAGTGCAGATATTTCCACAATCAAAAAGGTTTACAGTGGATCATAACCTACAGCTTAAAAACATCTTGATTTGGGATGTGTGCCTGGAAATAAGGTTTAGTAGAACGTTTGGAAGTAGACTATGAGCTGTCTCTTTTCACCTTTGCAAGATATTGGCAGTGTGTCTCCTTTAAATGGTTGCAGCCACTTAAACCATTCTCACCTGTGCTCTCAGAAGAAGGCCATTTTAAAACTTACTCTTGTATGTGTGTGGTGTGCATGCACATGTGTGTTGAGGCTGGTGCTTGCCAGCAGAGGCCAGAGGAAAATGCTGGGCCTTGCTCTGCCACTGTCCTCTTATTCCAACCAGACAGGGCCTTGTCACTGAAGCTGAAACGGGGCTAAGGGTCAGCAAGCTCCACTGATTTCTCAACCTCACCCCTCCCACCACCACCACAGTGCTGGGGTTACAGCACATGTGACCATAACCAGCTTTTAAGCATGGGTTCTGGAGATTTGAATTCAGGTCTTCATACTTGCCAAGTCATCCCCAGAAGGTCCTGTTAAGAAATCATTAACTGGGAGCTGGAGAGATGGCTCAGCAGTTAAGAGTTAAGGCTGCTCTTCCAGAGGAACCAAGTTCAATTCCCGGCACCTACATGGCAGCTCACAGCTGACTATAACTCAATTTCCAGTGGATCTGACTCTCTCATACAGACATGAAGGCAAAACACCAATGTACATAAAAATTTAAATTAAAAAAAAAAATTATTAACTAATAGAGCTGGAGAAATGGCTCAGCAGTTGAGGACACTTACTGCTCTTCCAGTGGACCTAAGTTTGATTCTCAGCTCCCATATCTGGCAGCTCACAACCACCTGTAATTTCAGCTTCAGGGAATCCAATAACTTATTTTGGCCTACATGAGCACCTGCATATACATGTGGCACACACACACACACACACACACTCACTCTTGCGTGCGTGTGCGGGGGGGGGTGTATACAGAAATAAGTTATTAATTAAAAATTTTAACATAATTTTGAACTTATGGGAATGTAAAAGAGACTAGTATAAAAAATTCATAGGTAGCCTTTACCCAGATTCCTCAAATAATATTATTTTGCTGAACTTATTTTATCTTAGTTTTTTTGTTTCTTTTACGTCCATTTAATTGTGTGTGCATATGCACACACGAGTTTTTGTTTATTTCAGACAATTTTGACCTCACATATAAATATTGTCAAAATTGTAAAAGAGCACCCACTGACCTCAGATGGCTTACATTTCCAAAGCAAGTTCTGCGAAGACACCCACCTGCAGGATTGTTCCTTCATCTGCTCTTGCCTTTATGCTTCTAATCCACTGTAATCCACAGTAATCAAGACTGTATGCTAAGGTTAAAAAAAGGTCTTCTAGCTCTCCTGGCTGGTTTCTAAGCATAAAACACGAAAATGTTGAAAGATTTAAGAAAAAGAGAAAGAAAACTGAGTATTTTCAATAAAAAAATTTAACATAAAAACAAAATTCCTGTCTTTATTTTTATAGGTGTTCCTTGGAATTTCACATTTAATGTGAAGTTTTATCCACCTGACCCAGCACAGTTAACAGAAGACATAACAAGGTAAATACTTGCTCAGTAGCTGTATAAATAACTGTAATTCTTGTTATAAGCTCTGGGAATTCCCCTACTCTGAACAGAAGAAAAATGTTACATGGTTAGTCTAAAATACGTTTCTGATTCCTTCAAAGCAGGCTTACAAATGCTAAGTGAGCCTAAAAGGCTGGAACTTGACAGGAGCCAGCCCTGCTGACACGTTCTACCACGTGGTCACACCACGTGGTGAGTGCAGCTTCTCTTAAACCAGTCTCTGAGGGCAAGACCAAACTCCTACCTCATTCCTCTTAGAGTTGGCAAAAGCAAAATTTCATGGTAATTATTATAATTATTAATCATCCTTTTAAACCATCCTTATGAACTTACCTGTCTTTTCAGTCCATTTAATTTATAGCACAAATCTTACATAAAAATAACTCATTGTATTTTTAAAGAAAATTATCTTTGTTTGATTTTTAACAATGGCTCAGTGTTTAAGAGCACAGACTGCTCTTCCAGAGGATCCAGGTTCAATTCCCAGCACCCACATGACAGCTCACACCTGTCTGTAACTGCAGAGCCAAGGGATCCAACACCCTCCTGACCTCCATGGACAATGTATGACAGGGTACAGAGACATACATGCAGGTAGAACACACATATAAAAAGTAAAAATTTAAGAAAAAATTTAAGTGAAGGAGTAAAATAAATCCTAAAATCTGATTATTAAGTACTGTGAAAAGCCTGTGGCATCTTCTAAGGTTACTTAGTTTGTAAAGTTGTTCTCAGTTGAGATGCCGACTCTCTCCCTGAGAGATTGTTTCATCCATTTTATACATGCATGCGCATAATACTTAATAGTATGTGTTCAATAAGATATTAGTTTCTTTACCTCCTTCAGATATTTCCTGCTTTCCCCTTTTTCTAAACTGCTTTTCAACTCTGTTCAACGTAGTCACAGTATTTTTGTTTTATGAAATTGTTTCAAACAAAAGAAGAAACAGTGTTACTATCCTCTAGGGAACAATTAATTCCCTGTCACACTTCCTTAGTTCCTTTCCCTCTCTCTTCCTGCCGCCCTGCCTCCATCCTTTTTGTCTGTCTGTATTCTGTTCATTTGTTGTTACTGAGACACCTGCATCTTTTCTTTTTTGGATGTAGATACTATTTATGTCTTCAGCTTCGGCAGGACATCGTTGCTGGACGTCTGCCCTGTTCCTTTGCAACTTTAGCCCTCCTCGGGTCCTACACCATCCAGTCTGAGCTGGGAGACTATGACTCAGAACTCCATGGCGTGGATTACGTTAGTGATTTTAAACTGGCTCCAAATCAGACCAAGGAACTTGAAGAGAAAGTCATGGAATTGCATAAATCATACAGGTGAACATGTCTCCAAATATTCTGTATTTATTTTGGCCATGAGTTTTGATCCTTGACTTGTTATTGATTCATTGTTTGCCATAGGAGGAGTTACCCTGAGTTCATTTCCCTTTATTGTTTGACTTTGGTAGAGTCATTCAAGCCCTCTGAAACTCAGTTTTCTTACCAGGGTAATGGATATTTTTGTTTTTGTTTCCAGTTTAATTGAAATTTTTTATTGTTTTTAGGCTTACTGAAATTTGTTTTTGTTAGTCATCAGAGTACTAGTCATTGCATTGTAGAGTAAAAACTGAGATAAGAAGAGTGTGGGGGGTCACTTAGCATAAGGCCCTGCACACAGTAGGTGCTCAGTGAATGGTAGCAATACACACAGTAGGTGCTCAGTGAATGGTAGCTATTGCTGTTATTGCCTGAACTTTTTAACTTAAGGTTTAAATGTATACTATGCTAGGTACCTTCAGATTTTGAGAATAGGAGATTCTAACTTGGGTTCTGTGCATACAGTGGATTCAGAGGTCGTGGTACTCAAGGAAGTATTTTGAAAGTCTTCATCAAATTCACTGACTTAACAGCTTTTTAGGAAAATAATTATTAACATTGGAGGGACACACCCTAATCAAGAGCAGGTCTTATCCTTCGTTCGAGGCAGGTTGCCTCTGTCTTGTCCTGGCCCTGTGAACTGAAATGCACTGAAAATTTATGTTCTCTGGTTCCTTGAGTGTCTGATTGAGATTATTACCTTGAAAGTAATGAGGTGATGGATAGGCTTAGACAAGAAAATGTGTGTGTAACGTGGAATATAATCTTGCAGTGTCGCTAAGGTGACCCCCAGTTGTATTTCTTCCTCTGTATATTCATTTTGTTTTTATTTGAATGGCTTACTGTAGCCAAGCTGCTTTAGTCTGCTCTTGGCACTGGTTTACACTGAGTTACCCAGCTCTGATGGGGTCTGTGTGGAGAGCATAAAGGAGGCCACTTGTGTACTCACTCTTGAACACCCGTGTACACATGCATAACAAACACATAGACACACAAGGGAATTTAAAAGGTCAGTTCATTTAAGAGCTTTCTTTCAGGGACCTGGGAGATGGGTCAGTGAGCAAAGACATTTGCTACCAAACTTAATACACCTGACTTTGTCCCCAGAACCCACATGGTAGAAGGAGATCACCAATTCCTGTGAGTTGTTCTTTGAACCCCATACATGTGCTATGGCATGCATTTGTGCAAACAAATGGATTAAAACAGAGCAGAAATTAACCTCCCCCCTCCCTCCTTTCCTCCCTCTTTCTTTCCCTTTTGTATTCTTCACTAGTATGCATGGCTGCAATCTTGACCTCCTGCCTCCATCTTCTCAATGTAGGCATTATGAGCATACCACCACTGCCCAGCTGAGATTAATAGTGACTTAAGGAGGGTGGTTTTAAAAGTATATGCTGTATGCTGAAATGTGTCAACATTTGGATTAATTAACTCAGCCATCATATATGAAATACTTAATCTTTTAAAATAATGCAAGCCAGGTGAGGTAGTGCATACCTTAATCCCAGCACTCAGGAGGCAGAGGCAGGCAGAGCTCTGTGTCTGAGGCCACCCTGGTCTACAGAACCAGTTCCAGGACAGCCAGAGCTACACGGAGAAACCCTGTCTTGAAATAAACAAGCAAAATAATGCACAAGTAAAAAGATCCAGTAAAACTACTCGGCAGACCAGTGAATTCTCAAACATGTAAGTTAACAGCACAAGCATTTCATTGACTTGTTTTCATATTTCACATTTTATTTCTCTTTAAGAAACTGCTCTTAGACTGGAGATGGCTCAGTCAGTAAAGTGCTTGCCTTGTGAGCATGAGGACCTAAGCTCAAGCTTCTAGAGCCAACATAGAGCCCTTGTAAAAAGCCTTGCATGGTGGCATCTGCTAGTAATCCCAGCACCAGAAGGGCGGAGACAGGTAGATGCTCACCGAGGGGCAGGGAAAGGTGGATTTGGAGGCTCACTGGCTGGCCAGCCTAGCATAGCTGCTGATGTCAATGAAGAGACACATCTCAACAGACAAGGTGAAAGGTGCCTGAAGAATGACAACCAAGGTTGGCACCTGACCTTCAAACACACACACACACACACACACACACACACACACACACTTGTTTCAATATAGTATCAAAAAGTATCAATATAGTATAAAAAATGTATCAATATAGTATCAAAAAATATCAATATAGTATCAAAAAATACTTAAATTTTCATCCTTTGCTATTGTTTATTGTTTTGCTATTGTTTTTCGTATTATTGTTTTAAGAATCCAGTAGATTTGTTATTCTTTAAGATTTAGTAAATGAACACGTAATTTTTGCTTAGTTTTAACATTTATAGAACAGTGTAAGACATAAAGAAAAGTGCTCTGTAGTCTCCAGTAGTTGAGTTAGTGGAGTATTGCTAGGGCTGGAGGAGTCTGGGAACCTGCTGGCTATGCAGTGGGCACGTAGATGAGATAGCCACGTCTCTTTGAATTCAGGTCCCATTCCTTTCTAGCTCTGTGCCTCTTGGTAAGTTACCTAAGTCCCCTGGGGTTCATTTTCTTATCTGAAAAGTGAGGCTTATCAGGTAAATTTTATAGTTAAATCAGAAAATGCATCGAAAGCACTTAGCAAATGATTGTACTTGTAGGATAGTAACTCTCAGAGACCTGTGGTTGCACACATCCATTATCTAAGCTAATCAGGAATCAAGGGTAACCTCAGCTACAATAGTAAGACCAAAGCCAACTGGGACTACATGAGACTCTGTCCCAAAAAAATTAAAATCATCATCAACAACAACAATATAATTTTTTTATCACTATTTTATAAACCATATGAGTTTGGGTCTGGAGAACCATTCTTAGTTCTTACCAGAACTTAAATAGAACAATCTCAAAAGAATGATGGGTGTGATCTAGCTGATGTTCTGTTAGATGAAGAATAGAAACTGAACAACCAGATCTTCATGACTAGAGAACATAGATGTCGGCCATCATGGGATTTAGTTGTTCCATTCTGGACAGGTTGGTAATCTTAGTGACAAAAACTCAAATGGAAGCGTTAATACGCCCAATAACATGGTGCTTTAACCAATCAAAGAAATTCTTGCTGAGGGGTGAGCTTTAAATGTGTTGAAAGGTACAAGCCACTACCATTCTACTCCTCAGACAAACAGAAGTCAGCCTACCCTTTTGAAACTATAATTAATTTTTTGAATTAACACTAGCAAATCAAGCTTTAAAGGTAATTGCCCTCCGCTTTTGGGAACCAAGGAGGCATGCAGACTTGTTGGTTGTGGTCCTACTTAATTGAAATCATAGTCCATAGTCAGGAAAGGCAACAGACATTGTTAAGAAACTGCCACAGAACAGTGGAGCCCATTCGATAGTGATGCCTCTGCTGCATCAGTCAGTACAGGAGAAGTGTGCTGTAACATCTCTGTCATAAGCAGGAGTTGACTGGTGCCAGGGCTCTTAGCTTGTTATTTTATTTAGAAAATATATATGTTGTACTTGCATGTACAGATGCCTGTGGGTTATGGTCATGGGATATTTTCACCATGTTTTTTATGGTATTCTCCTAATTTTACATGTGGATATGTATGATTCTTTTAATTAGAAAAACTTTTCTGGGACAGTAAGTAGGTAGAGCTGAATAAGTTAGTCACCCATGCTGCCAAGGCCTCTGGCATAGGAGAAGGTGGGTCTCAGCAGGGTGTGGGCAGTGTTTGTGTGATAGAGGACAGTCTGGCTGGAGGACTTACAGCTCTTGGAGTATCTTAGTTACTGTTCTGTTGCTGTGAAGAGGCACGAAGAGACCATGACCAAGGCACCTCTTAGAAAGTATTTAATTGGGGGATAGCTTACAGTTTCAGAGGGGAAGCAGGCAGGCATGGTGCTGGAGAAGTAGCTGAGAACTTCACCTCTTGGTCTTCAGGCGACAGGCAGAGTCAGAGTGGGCATGGCCTTTTGAAACTGCAAACCACACACTCCCTCCAACAAGGCCACACCTACGAATCCTTCCCAAACAGTTCAACTAACTGGTGACTAAGCATTCAAATACATGAGCCTCTGGGGCCATTTTTATTCCAAACTCCACACAGGGCATAGGCACTGGTGAGAGGGAATCAAGAGTCCAAGCAGAACAGGCAGATATCCATGTGTAGTAAGGCCTGGGAAGAATATTGGGGGCAGCTAAGTCAATGATCAGAGGGAAGGAGGTGGTCTAACGTGGGGAGCCAAACCCTTGTAAGGAGGGTATCTATACATAGATAGCAGCCCAGGGTGGTGCATTCAGAGTCCAAGTAGGCTAAGAAGATGGGGGGGGGGTGTCAAGAAGATGCTGCAAGGAGTGTTGTTTATATATGAGGTGAAAGAAAGGAGAGATTGATGAAGTTAATCAAAATGCTTAGGGTAGTTTGTAAGTAAAGGTTAAACACGAGATGAAAAGGAGAAGGGAACCCAATGGCAGTACATTAAACTGGAGGTTTCAGTGCACACTCACGGCTCCCAGTGTATAGATAGGTGGTGATAGACACACGCACAAACAGGTACATAATAAATAATGGCACGCTTTAATTTACGCTGTGCTGTGGAGAGATGCTCAAAAAACGGATGAGAAATGTTTCTCAGGACACAAATGGTCCTTGTAGAAGCTCCCACTGACCAAATCTCGGGTGATTTAAAAAAGAAAATAGGTATGCAAAAATAAATGATACATTGCATTGAGTAAAATGAGAGTCTGGGTTGGGGATATAGCTCAGTGGCACAGCACTTGCCTTTCACGAAGAGCACCCAAACAAATAAATCCAACCAGGAGTCTACTATGACACAGGTAAATAAGTAGTTTGATGGAAAGAAACTCAAAAGTTTTGAAAAGAATTCATTGAGAGAAACCTGGCAGACATCAGTGATACAGTGGACATCTGTGCAGGGACAAACTGAAGTTATGATCGCTGATAGGATACAGTGCAGGCACATATGACCCGGGGCTGGGGCTGGGGCTGGGGCTGTAGCTCGCTGTGGAGCACTTGCCTGGAGCCCAGGAGTCAGGACTATTCCAGATTAGACTACAGCCACATGGTCTACAGCTGGATCGTTCTGTAACAACGTCCGAGCTTGGTGAATAGGGTTTGAGAATTATGTGGCAGTATGTGTCGGTGTTAATTTCCTGGTTTTGACACTATGTAGAAGGATGACCTTATTTGTAGGAAGTACGTACAAAAGTGTTCGGGAATCTTGGGGTCATTAGATTGGCAACTTACCGTGGCTTGGAGGAAAATCATGGGCATTCTAGATGACTTAAGAATCACAATTGTTGCTGGGCACAGTGGCACACACCTTTAATCCCAGCTCGCAGGAGGCAGAAGCAGACGGAGCTCTGAGTTCAAGGCCAGCCTGGTCTACAGAGTGAGTTCCAGGACAGCCACGGCTACACAGAGAAACCCTGTCTCAAAACAAACAAACAAAACAAAAAACCAACCCCCTCAAACATAATTGTTTCAAAAATCCAAAAGTAACATAAAAAGCATCAGCCGAACTTCAAGAACCAGTAGTTTCAAGAATGAAGGTTTGAGCTTCTCTTTCACATCCTCCTCTTACTGCGGTGTTGAGGCACACTTACCTAGATATGTAGTATGAATATGTAGATTCAAATTGGTGCCCATTAAGGTTGGAAAATGATATAGGGAAGCATTTTAATTGTGTGATGTATGCGGGTGATATATACCTGTGCAAGCCTGTGTGTGTGGGTGTGGGGGTAACATGGATGTCCTCTGTTGCTCCACCTTAGTGTGTATGTGTAAGTGTGTGAGATGTTTTTGTGTGAGCGTCTGTGTGGGTATCTTGTGTCTTCCTTCATCTCACTTTGTTCCTTTGAGGAACTCAGCTGGGGTTATGGGTGTGGGTGGAGTGACATCTTGCTTTTATTTACATGGGTGCTGCGATCTGAGCTCTGGTCTTACATGCTTGCACGGTAAATACTTTTAACCACTGAACTGTATCTGCAAGTTTCTCCAGCTCCTTCAGCCTTATTTTTTGAGTCAGGATGTCTCACTGAATCTGGAAATCACTGGTTGGCTACAGTAACTGTCAGGAAGCTTGGGGTCCTCCAGTCTCTCTGACTCTTTAGCCCTGGGTTATAGGCACCCACCGCCATGCCTGGCTTTTTCCAAAGGTGCAGGGAGTTTGAGCTCAGGTCCTCATGCTTGCACAACAAGCAGTGAGGCATCTCCCAGCCCTAGGGGAAGGCCTCTGTTGTGTATTTTATTTAATGCTTTAAAATTGTGTATGAATTTAAGTGATCTAACCACCCCTCCACACCCTCATCTCCTTTGAGATAAAGTCTCACTTCATGGTATGGCCTTGCTTGGCTTGGAACACACACTGACCTTGAACTCATGGAGATACACCTGCCTTTTCTTTTAAATGCTAGCATTAAAGACATATACCCCCATGTCTGGCTAGTTCTCTCTTTAAAAAAATTCGGGGCTGGGGTAGGGGTTGAGATAGCTCTTTATGTAACCTAAGGCTAACCTGAACACATTATCCTCCTGCTCCCATCTCCCGAGTGCTGAAACCACAGGTTTATGCCACTATGCCTAGCTCCAGATTATTTTTTTATAATTTTATTTTACGATCTGTATGTAGATGGAAAACTAAAATTTCAATAGTAATAGATAGTTTACAAAGCAATTTCACAACCATAATCTAATTTGATCTTAATAATCACATTTTATGTATTCACCAAAAAGCCCCACCCCTCCTTGTTATCCATATGTTGTACAAATAGATATTATTATGATTCTTACCTTATAGGGGAGACTGAAGGAGACATAGACATGACTCTAGGGGCAAGAATCAGGGCCCTGGTCCACAGAATGTGACTCGACCCTGCTGCCTCTTACGGGTTTCTAACCTGCTGGTGGGTTTCTAACCTGCTGGTGGTCCGGACCTGTCTATCAACACATGAGAGTAGGAACAACCCAGACATAAAATAACTGAAAGTAGCCTCAGTAGAGGAGTGTATCACTTACATAGAGACACATAACTGTGAAAATTGCCAGCTTGCAGATCGCTTTCCTCATCCCCCTTTGCTTTCAATTAATAAACTAAGTGAGCGGCTTTAGAACTGGTGAGACATTTATTCAGGAAAGCTGATAGGATTGTTTTCTCCTTTTGGTGGTTATTGTTCCAAGAAATCCTTTGTTCTTTTTAATGAGGGTAAAGACAGATGGGTTTGGCTGAGACTTTTCCTTGTTAAGGGAAGAGACCCCTGCTGCTTCTATGGCTCCAGGCAGTCTTAGGGGAAAGTTGCTTGTCCCTGTGTTTTTCCTTGGGGATCTGCTGCCTTGTTACTGTGAACTGTCATAATTGGTCCAAATTGTGCAGCATTTTGAGTGACACCTTCATCTTGAAAGCTAACAGAACCGCTCAAGAGCATTCTTCAAAAGAGAAGAAACTTAGAGGGCGCAATGGATGTTTAGGGAGTGAGACTGGCTGTTTTCAAACAAGTCTAGCTCATTATCTGCCTGGCAGTGAGGACATCTTAATAACAGAAAACAGTCCTATTATACAGTGTGCTTCTATTAGCCAGTTATCTGTTGAGATTAGTGGGCAGGACCCCATCTGTTACCAGAAAGTTGCTTTTCATCAGGTCTGCCCCCAGTAAGAGTTCCAGTTAAGTACCATCAGCCGCCGTTCTGTCTGATTTCCACAACAACTCAAGGTTGTTCAGGGTGTAGAAAAGAAAAGGCAGCTAAGAGGATCCTGTAAACGGTCTGAGGATTTAGTTTGGTCATTACTTTGGCAGGAAAATGAATAGGAGGGGCTCATGTGTGACACAGAAAAAGGCTAAAGACGTGTGCAGAACCCTTGCTGGGTAAGGGAGCTTGAAGGACCAGTTGGATTAAGAGTTTGCTTTTCTGATAGCTTTTTGGTGTCTTCTTGCTTTTTTTATTTTTAATTTTGTCTTCTAAGTCATCTTTCAGTAATTTAGGCTCAGATAGTAGGAAAATTTTCATCCCATAATTACATTGAGGACTCAAAAATGTGTGTGTGTGTTTATATAAACTCCAATGAGTATTCTGTTGATATTACCATAAAGTCTTCCGCTGTAGGACTGAATTTTCTATTTTTATTCTGTCAAAGGTCCATGGCTCCAGCTCAGGCTGACTTGGAATTTCTTGAGAATGCCAAAAAGTTGTCCATGTATGGAGTTGATCTTCATAAAGCAAAGGTAGTGCTAACTTTGACCTTTATTAACATGTATGTATACGCATATGACACAGACCTGTTAATGTATATGGCACATTTGTTTTACCTTATACCTCTTAACAACATCTATTTATGGTATTTTATTTATTTAGGATTTTTTTTTTGGAGACAGGCTTTCTCTGTGTAGCTTCTTGTCACCTGGAATTCAGTCTGTAGACCAGGCTGGCCTTGAACTTAGAGATTCACCTGCCTCTGCTTCCCGGGGGCTGGATCAAAGGCATTTACCACCACCACCTGGCTATTTATGATATTTTAAAACTTTCCTGAGAAACTATTCTTGGCATGGTGGAACATCCTGTAACCTCAGCACTAGATGACAGATGGGAGGCGGGAGTGGCTTGAGTTCAAAGGTAGAGACGCTCGGTGGTTAACCACATTGACTGTTCTTCCAGAGGATGGACTTGGGCTCCATTCTCACAGTGCAGCTCACACCATCAGTAGCTCCAGTTCCAGGAGATCAGCTGCCCTCTTCTGGCTTTCCTGGGCACTGCAAGCATGTAGTGCACAGACCTACATCAGCCCAAACACCCATAGACATAAAATAAATCTAAAAACTGAAAGCTAGCCTGGGCTACATATCAAGACTCTCTCAGTGGGGGCAAAAGGAGAAGAAGGGAGGAGGAAGAAAGGAAAGAAGAAAAGGATTATGGGAGAAGAACAGGGAGGGAGCTGGGTGTGGATCACACCTGTAACACCGGTTCTCTAGAGGCAAGAGGCTTGTTTAAGACAAGCCTGGGCTACAGAGAGAGAAAAAAAAGTCAAATTTGTGTACGTTTTCAGACAGAACCTTACTGTGTAGCCCTGGCCTGCCTAAAGCTTGCTATGTAGACCAGGGTGATCTTGAACTTAGAGAAATTCATCTGCCTTCCAGGTGCTAGGTTGACAGGCCTGTACCATCATGCCCAGCTTGAATTGATATATTTATTTTAGAATTCTAGGTATCAATCCAGTTATCCCTTACCACTTTCACCATCAAAATTTTGCAACCAAAACACTGAAAAGATAAAAATGTGAACATCTAGAGAAAAATAAATTGTGTTTTCTAAAATAAAGTTACACCTGAAAATACAGAGAGGCAGCAAGGTGCGTTTCAGTTTCACGGAGAGTATCATCCACCTAAGAGTCACCTGGGTGTCTATTAAATATGCAGACTGCAGAGCTCTGCTCAGATTTACAGGCTGGCTCAGAAGAGGCTCTAGCTTCAGCTATAGTGACCATTCCAAATGATGCTAATGAAGCCTGAATCAGAACCATTCCCCAAGGCCAGTGATTCTGAGTGTGGTCTCTGAGTCAGTGGCATTTAGCACCACCTAGAAACTTGTTAGAAACTTGGTCTCTCCCAGAGTTAATAATCAAGTGGGTAGGAGCTCAGGAGTCTGCGTGACAAGCTCTCCAAGTGACTCATGTGCACTGGGTAAACCATGAATCTTTTGAGAACTGGGTTAGGGAATCAGAAGCATGAGCTTTAGTCACAGACCTGCCGACTTACTGCAAGTTTCTTGGCTACTAAATGGCCACAAATGGCTAGGAGTGTTGGGAAGGATTCAGGGATGGTCCCAGACTCATTTAGAGGAACTTAACCAGTATCTGTGATGTGGACAGAACCACATCCAGTAAGAAATACAGAGAGATACTTAGCCACAAAAGGGAAATGTAACGAGAGATATAGATCAGATGGTAGAACGCTTGCCTAGCATGCATGAAGTCCTGGGTTCAATCCCCAGCACATAAACTGGATGTATTGGTGCATGCCTGTAATCCCAGCCCTTGGGAACTAGAGGCAGGAGGATCAAAAGATTGGTAAAATCTGGATAAACAGGGAATTTCAGGATATCCTGGGATACATAAGACCCTGTTTCAAATAAATAAAATTTTAAAAACTGAAGAGATTTTATCATGGTGTCCAGGCATAAACTCAGAGCTAGAAAATTAGAAACCATATATATGGAAACTAGGAAAATCTACTTTTTAGCTCAATGTGACAAGTTGTCTAGTAGAATTCTTCAGAGATGTGATAGGCTTATCTCAGTGGATAGTGAACTAACTCTTTTGTTCTTATTTATTCTCAAATACTCAGAAAACTCACTTGGTAGAAACTTAGAAACAGACATTCAAGCATCTGGTCCCTCTTGGACCTGTGGATGATTTTCAGGATTCTCCTTGCCTGACTATCTTATGAGTTCATGTTTAGGTTCTGTTCATTCTAGTAAAATTTCATTGCACACACTCGGTTTTCTGGAGCTGTCGCTGTGCTCTGGATCATTCTGCACTGGACAGCGGCTCCCATGACCCTGTGAAGTGCTGTTAGGGCCTCAGAGCCTCAGCTCAGGAACACTTCCAGGTCAAGTGTGTTTAGATTACATCTTGTCTCCTGATGGAGGCTGGTGTCAGAAGTGGATGGAGCCAGATACCATGCACCTTTTCAAAATGCTGCAAAACGAAGTGCTCTTCCAAATAATGTCAGCAAAAGAGACAGGAAGCCGACAGGCTGGTTCAGTGGGTAAGGCACCTGGCTCCCCGCCTGAGGGGCTGTTTGATCTCCGAGACCCATGTGGTAGGAGAGAAGCAGCTCTGGCAAGTTGTCCTCAGACCTCCACAAGTACTTAAGTCTGGGCAGGTATGTGCCCACCCATAATTAACTAGTTACGTTTTTTAGAATTTAAAAAAGAGAAAGATAGTGGGCTTTAAGAATGTAAGAGGGCATCTTCTGGTAAAATCTCAGCTACATAGTCATTGAATTGAAGCTGTGTGTGACTTATCTCTGTAATTCTTATATATAACACATTTTGATGCTAATAATTTTCTCTAGAGTCATTTTTAGGAAAAAGTAGTCAGGAAACATTTGGATATGATAACTAGATAAATAGTCATATGATTAATTCAGGTACAGTTTGTTTTTCTTAAATTATGTAGTGATTAATATTTTAACTTTTTCTTAGTAATTAGGTACATTAGTATAATGCCATTCTCTTTAGTGTTCTTTCTAAGCTTAGGAATAGTACTTATAATTTAATATACTTAACATCAAATTTTTACTGTCAGATCTCATATGGGAATTTTATATAATAAAGAACATGTACATGTCACAGTGGGTGTGTGGAGATCCGAGAACAACATGGGGGTTTTTTCACTCCAGCCACATAGATTCTGAGGATGTAACTCAGGTTGTCGGATTTGGTAGCAAACACCTTTATCTGCTGGGCCATCTCACAGGCCTAAAAGCAGTAACTCATACCTTGATGGCTAGCTGGGTTATTGAGGCTGTCTCCCAACTTAGACGTAATACTCCAGTGGATGATGACTGTTTTAAGTTTTGTTTTATTGTAGGCTTTGTAACTGGGTCTGGTTGTTGATCTCTTTAGAATTTAATAATAATAATGTGTTGAACACTCTGCTTCTCTTTTTCAGGACTTGGAGGGAGTGGACATCATTCTAGGAGTCTGCTCTAGTGGCCTTTTGGTTTACAAAGATAAATTGAGAATTAACCGTTTTCCTTGGCCCAAAGTGCTAAAGATTTCTTACAAACGTAGCAGCTTTTTCATCAAGATCCGGCCTGGAGAGGTACAATAAGTTAAATTTCTTTTCACCCAAACCAAACATGGACTGAAACATCCCTTCTGGTTGGGCATGGTAGCAAATGCTTGTAATCTCTGTACTTGTAATCCCAGAGGCTGAAGCAGGAGGAGAATTTCAAGTGAGCCTGAGACACCTAGGAAAACCAGTCATCTAAGAAGTCCTCATGCAGCTAATCCTAGCACTTGTGAGGTGGAGAAAGGGGGAGCAGGACTTCCAAGTCAGGCCACGTGAGAACTGTCTCTAACACCTACAAAACAAAAGTAAACAAACAAATGAGCCCCCACATTGGTGGTCACATTTCAGGCTATACCCATGTAATTTTAGCTTGTATATAAAAAAGCTGTCATGGTACAACAGAAAATTAATTGTTTAAATAGGAGTTTGTTTTTTTAAAGTTATGTTTTGTTTTCTTTTTTACAGAGGTCTGTCTGTGTAGCTCTCACTGTCTTGGAAATTTATTTAAGATTGTATGTGTGTGTGTGTGTGTTGTGTGTGCGTTGTGTGTGTGTGTGTATGTGTTTGTGTGTGTGTTGTGTGTGGGGTGTGTGTGTGTTATGTATGTTTTGTGGGGGGGTGTGTGTGTGTTGGGTGTGTGTGTGATTTGTGTTTTGTAGTATGTGTGTGTGTGTGGTATGTGTATGTGGTATGTGTATGTGGTGTGTGTGTATGTTGTGTGTTTGTGTGTGGTTTGTGTGTATGTTGTGTGTGTTGTCAGGGGGGGCCTATATGTTTGGGTTGTGCACATGAATATAGGTGCCCCAGGATCCAAGAGACATTGACTCCCTTGGAGCTGAAGCTTTTTTAACTGTCAGATTTCTTCTGGGAACTTTATGCAGTAATGAACATGTACATGTCACAGTGGGTGTGTGGAGATCGGAGGACAGAGTGGAGTTTTTTCACTCTACCATGTTGATTCTGGGGATTGGTGTGGGTGGTGGGAACTGAACTTCGGTCCTATATAAGAACAGTATGTGCTTTTAGCCACTAAGTTCTTTCTAACCCGGGACATTTTTTAAAAAGCTCTAAATTCTTCTCTGCCACTTCCTAGAGAAGTGAGTCTGGAAGGTTCAGAAGCTGAGCATCCTTATATTCAAGAATAGTAACGTTTCTGTCCCAGAGAAGCCCATGCTGACCCAAGGTGTGTCTGTCACCATCTGCTGGTAAAAAGTGGCACTGTCTCAGCCTGGAAATTCTGGCTGTGCTTTGAAGCACTGTTTCATTCCATAATTATGTGCTTGTGCAAGCACCTAACAGTATCTTCCTTCCCAGTTCCAAATCCACGACTCTTAATAAGAAAGAAATTTTTTGAGATGGTCTTAATGTGTAGGCTGGCCTGAAAATCAAGAGTATCTGCTTGCCTTGTCTCTAGTGCTGACACTGAAAGGCATGCACTGCCACAAAATGTTTATTAAACAGTGTCTTTGTGCCAGTGGCTATTCTAGGGGCTAGAAATATAACAGACAGTAAAAGGATGCTATTCAGTCAGCTTGCATTTTAATATAGGAAGGCAGAAAGAAGTACATGCACAGAAAGAAGTATTAATAGAATATTTCTTTTATTCTAGAATAGAATGGGAAGTCCTAGGCTTGAAGTCTCAACTATCCAATATATAATGAAAATATGTAATGCTTCCTCAAATCAGCTGAGAAAGGCAGGATTCTAAGAAGTGGGCTGCTGACTATTGCAGAGGGCGGTGCCATCTTGTAGCTGAGCAAGAAGATAACTTCTCTGACCTCAGTTTCTCCATGTGTAAAGTTATACTTGGATCTAGTCAGACCGTTATTGGCAATAAGAGCATTCAAAGTGAATTTGTTTTCTTTTCCATCTTACGAAATGTGCTTGAGGTGGAAACAAAGAGCCAGACCCAAGGCATGGGTTTCTAGTAGCCCTGGCCGTGCCGGGAAAGAAAGCTTGTAATCACTCAAGGACAAGGAAATAAGTCCCAGAGACTTACTGTACGACTTGGTGACTGTAGGCCACAAGAATATTGCTGAGAGGTACACTAGCACGTGTGAGGCTGGGGTTTAGCTTCATTTGGTTATCCTGTAACATATGCATACACCAGACATTCTCAACAGGTCAATATGTGTCAATTTTCACTTGTCAATTTTAAAAATTAAAAGAATTTGGGCTGGACAAGGAGGCACACACCCTGATTCCAGAGCTCTGTGGTTTATATAGCCAGGCAAGCCAGGGCAATGTAGTGAGACCCTGCTTTTTAAAAAAATAAAACAGTCATCTGGTTTGAGACAAATGTTTAATTCCCAATACTAATTTCTATTGTGTAATAACAGTGGCAGGTTGGAGCAATTACTGGATGTCTCATTCCCTGATTATTGAGTAATCTAAAATTACAAACGCAGGTCTGTGACTAAGGAAAAACAGTTTTAGACAGTCAAAGGGTGACTAAAGTGTGTCTCAGGGCAATGCCTACATACTGTGTGTGTTCTAAAAAAATAAGATGTATAAGAAATAGAAGACCTATTTCCTGGCCTTGCTGCTTTGTACAAAAACCTCAGTCACTGAGCAGATTTCTTTTAGTAAGAAAAAACATATTAAGGTAAGTTTTTTAAACTTAAAAAATATTGTGTGTGGATGTTTTGCCTGCATGTGTGTCTGTGCCTAGTACCCATGGAGGTGAGAAGCGGGTGTTGGATCCCTGGGGAGCGGATGGTGGTGAGGTGGTAATGGATGGTTGTGAGCCACCATTGGATTCTAGGAATTGAACTTCAGTCCTCTGGGACCACTGAGCCTTCTCCCCAACCCCCAGACATTCTTTGTATGGTATCTCTTTGATGGTATTTTTCTGGTTCTGTGTCACCGTAATTGAGTAATACTTATGTTTTATGTTTATTTGTATCTTTACAGCAAGAACATTATGAAAGTACCATTGGCTTCAAGCTTCCCAGTTATCGAGCAGCTAAGAAGTTATGGAAAGTCTGTGTGGAACATCACACGTTTTTCAGGTATTATTCTGCTCATGTATTTCTCAAGGATACATTATTTGTGCCTGCTTCTATTTTGAACCTGCTACTGAAATTCTCGTCTCTTATTTAGCTCAGGTGAGAGCAACTTAAGACAATGTGAATCTAGTTCTTCCTCTTTTGGCTGGAAAGCGTAACTCAGCATTCCCAGAGTTCCTTTCCACGTACTGTAAAAGAACGGTGGAAGTAAGGAATAAGTGCTTGCTGGGGCTCTGGTTGCTTTCACAGCAGCTGAACTCAGTCCTGGACTTAGGTTGCCACAGACCCACCTCCTAATAACTTTGTGGCTTTAAGAGAGTAACTTCTTCATGGGATGTGTCGATTCCCTCTATCTGTAAAATGACAAATACATTTCAAGGATGTAGTGTGAATCCTACGGTGCTATCAGGCATTTTGTAAACCGTGAGACCTTATCTATAGAAAGTTAATGTTTATAATTTTATAGGTCCCAACTAAATTCTGGTTGCTTGAGAGATGACCTAGACTTACAATAAGGATTGCTTGACTAGAAATCTCTTAACTATAAGAGTTTGGAAACATCTTTATTCTTGGTTTGAGTTTTAGTTTTATAGTCACAATAAAGTAATTCCATTAAATAATAAAATAGCGGATTATTATCATTTTTTTCCTCCCAGACTGACCTCTACAGACACCATTCCCAAAAGCAAGTTTCTTGCCCTGGGATCCAAATTTCGATACAGTGGCCGGACTCAAGCTCAGACCAGGCAAGCCAGTGCCCTGATTGATAGGCCTGCTCCACACTTTGAGCGGACAGCAAGCAAACGGGCATCCAGGAGCCTCGATGGAGGTTTGTATCAGATATTATTGATGTTACCATGATCTTTAGGGAAAGATAAAGGAAGTATAAGGGGTTTTATTGTTGTTGTTTTGTATTGTTTTGAAATAAGAACTTACTATATCGGAGACGGACCTCAACCTCTTTAGCTTCCTGTTCTGACCTCCTGAGTGCTGGGGTTACAAACATGGCACCATGGCCAACACGGAAGAATTATTTGTAAGAATCCTACTATTTCAAGTTTACAGAGAACCTCAGTAGTCAAGTAAAAGGGGTGCTGCTGACTCATTCAGACTTAAGGACTTAAGGCTGGGTATGGTGATGCAGACCCTTAGCCCTAGTACCCCCAGCTCTTGGGAGGCAGAGGCAGTTGGATATCAGTGCTAACCCATCCTACTCAGGAGTTCCAGGCCAGCCAGAGCCATATTTGAGACCCTGTCTCCTAGCATACAAACAAAATAACCCAACATCAGAGTTAAGAAAACCATCTTAAGAATAAGAAGTGAAGTTCACTACAGGGCAGTAATGGCTGAATACCAAGTATTTAACGCTTCTACAAGTATTTAACACGTTTTTTTACTTGGTTCAGTCACTTGTTTTACATGTGCCTTCTGTTGTTCCCTGGAGACACTGCTGTGGGCATCAGACATGGCCTCCATCTTCACAGTGTTTTCAACCCTTAGATAAAAACAGAAACAAATAAAAATAACTTCAGGTAGTTGTGAGTGCTCTGAAGAAAATAGAATGGGAAAATGAGGTGCCATGTGTCTCAGAGGGGAGATGGAGGAGTGTTTCAGATCAGGTATTCCAGT
The DNA here is from genome assembly GCA_019843965.1 of Rhynchomys soricoides. Taxonomy (NCBI): domain Eukaryota; kingdom Metazoa; phylum Chordata; class Mammalia; order Rodentia; family Muridae; genus Rhynchomys; species Rhynchomys soricoides. The sequence goes on along the minus strand of JADRCH010000213.1, from coordinate 1,909,563 downwards.
TATAGTCAGAAGGCTCCCCAGAACAACATCATTTAGTTAAACCTGAACTATGAGAAGTAACTAGCCGTCCCGAAGTCTAGATGAAACACTCCAGATGAAAGAGTGCCCAGCACGCGTTCCAAGGGAGGAGTGAGCTCTGCCTTGTTCCAGAGAGCTCTCTGTGCTGTTGTGATTTGATTCAGAATCACTCTGGTTGCTAAGGACCTGAGATGTAGCTACTACAGAAGAACTGAGCATTTCATTAAAAACAAACAGCTACATGTGACAACTGCCTGAACAGCACAGGAGTGGATTTTAGTAAGCCTAGAGGAGAGGAGCATAAAGTGTGCTCAGAGCAGCAGGCAGGGAGGGGCAGACTTAGAAGGCCTAGTAGACCCACAGTAATGAGCTTAGATTTTCTCTTCATTACGGTGGGAAACTATAAGAAAGAGTGACATAGCCTGACTGCTGTCACCTCTGCATACTGAGCAACAAAGACTTTACCTGCCCTGAGGATTAAACCAGAAACAGGCTGGAGGCTGACACAGGGAGTCAATGCCAGACAACGTCAGCTTGTGGTGGGCAGTGGAAAGCAGTTAGAGATTCGTTTTGGAAGTAGGGCTGACACCATTGCTTATAAATTATTGACAATGGCAAGGAGAAGAAAATCAAGTTTTATTCCTGAGTTTGATAATTTAGTGGAAGGAGACTTCAGAGTCTGGGGTGTAGAGGAACAAGGCTTCTGTTCTGTGTTGTCATTCCGCCTGCACGCCTTTACTGTGTTCATGTGACACCATTAGCTAGCTCATTCCTTACCTAGTAAGTCACCCCACCTCCACTTGAACTTTAGTGTGGCACCATTTTTGTTTGTTTGTTTTTGTTTTTTGAAACAGGGTTTCTCTGTGTAGCTCTGGCTGTCCTGTAGACCAGGCTGGCCTTGAACTCAGAGATCCACCTGCCTCTGCCTCCTGAGCACTGGGATTTTTTTGTGTGTGTTACCCCCACTCTCAGCAACTTCTCTCTACACTTTTATTGAACCATTCTTTTTCTGATTTCTCTGGATAGTTGTCTACTGATATTTATCATTCTTATTATTTATTTTTATTTTATATGCATTGGTGTTTTACCTGCATATACGTCTGTGCGAGAGTGTCAGGTCCCCTGGAACTGAAGTCACAGACAATTTTGAGCTGCCATGTGGGAATTGAACCTGGGTCCTCTGGAAAAATAGCCAATGCTCTTAACCACTGAGCCATCTCTCCAGCCCTTTACTTAAGAATGTAAGCAATTCACCAAAGTCAGAAACCTAGTTAGAAGTAGCAACAGAAGCCAGCACTGTCCTCCCAGGTGTGCGCTTTATTTTATTTTTAATTAACTTAGATGAAGTCATATTTGTGTGTGGGTGTGTGCACATGACTGTGGGTGCCCTTAGATGGTAGAAGGAGGTGTTCGGTCTTCTGGATCTGGAGTTACAGGTGAGCTGCCCGGTGTGGGTGCTGGGAATGAAGCTGGGGTCCTCAGCAAGAGCCAGCGTCTGAGCTGCTGAGCCGTTCCTCTATGTCCCGCGCTACGGTCTCGCCAGCAAGAACGACGCAGCACACATAGGATCCTTCTGCAGTAAAGCTTTAATGCATCTTGAGAGGGAGAGCATAAGCTTGCCACGAATGGAGACTCAGAACAATAGAACACCCGCCCTTTATATGGGTCACAGCGCTTGCCTGGGACATGGAGCTTCCCCATTGGCTCCCGCACACCAGGCCAGATGCCGCCACGAGAGAGGCTGAGATTCTGAAGTGGAAAATTACCAGGTGCATGCGCACTAGCCTGTTTACAACTTGTCCTCGGCCGAATGTAGGCGCCATCTTGTAATGGCGGATGTGGGTGCTCAGGCGGCTCCCAACACCTCTAGCCCTGGGTATGCTTTCACCCCTTCACTTTTAGAAAGGAGAGAATGAAAGGTGCAAGAGTTAATATTCATTACGCACTTAGTATATTCTAGGTGTTACTCTAAGCCAGTGGTGCTCACCCGCATCCTCTAATACAGTTCCCCATGTTGTGGTGACCCCTACCATGAGATTATTACTTCATAGCTGGAATTCTGCTACTGCTGTGAACCATAATGTAAATAGTTCTGGCGATAGAGCTTTGCCAAAGGAGTTGCTGCCCACAGGCTAGGAACCACCGCTCTAAGCAGTTAAAGAGTTTTACAACTGGGTTCATGCTCCTTTCCTTTCGTTTGACTGCTGTTTTTATTGGTGCATGTGTGGGGGTGGGCAGGTGTGGATGCTTATGCAGTGACATGTATGTGGACATCAGAAGGCTATTGCCGTATACAGCAGGCTAGCTGGCACACAAGCTTCTGAGGATTCTGTCTCTGTTTCCAGGGAGCACGAAGATCATAGAAGCACACTATTGTGCCAGCCTTACATGTGGTCTAGGGATTTGAACTCAAGTCTTCACATTTGTGCAGCAAGCTATACACCAAACTGTTTTACCAGCCCATCACTTTCCTTGAAAAACACCGGAGAGAGTCTTGGTGGTTAAGAGCATGTATTGCTATTGCAAAGAATCTGAGTTTAGTTCCCAGCATCTACATTAGGCAGCTCACCGCTGCCTGCAACTCTAGCTTCAGGGGATTCCAAATCTTTTTCAGGACTCTGCAGGTATCTGCACTCACATGCTCCCCACCCCCACCCCACACACTCATCAATACACATAATTAGTAAATAACAGCACCTCATCCAAGTCTGCTTATGTTCTTGTCAGCCAACAATGGCACGATGGCTGATGTCAATGGTTCTGTGTCAGCACCAGCACTTTGATCAGAATCTTCAGGGATGGAAGACATTGACTTTAAAGTTAAGTGTTCCCTATACAGACTCCAGAATCTTGTAGTAGCTAACAAATGAAGTAATAATGCTCAAAGACAGTTATCATTTACCTTTTTCTTGGTGCGAAGGATCAAAGCCAGGAACTTAGGCAGGCATGCTAGACAAGTGTTCAGCCATTGAGCTGTATTCTAGCCCTGGATTAAAGCAGTGTATGAGTGTGTGTGTGTGTGCGCGCGCGCGAGTGCACAAAGTGTGTGTTAAATAGGTGTGCTGTACACGTGTGTGTGTGTGTAGGTGTGTGCACATGGAGGCCAGAGGTTGACTTCAAGTGTTTCCTTGATAATATTCCAGCTATTTTCTTGAGACAGGATCACTCACTAAATCTGGAGCTCACCAGTTTGCTAGGTGGGCTTGCCAGAAAGCTGCAGGGATCTGCTCCCCAACCCACACCTAAGTTTACAGACGTATACAGATGTATACAGATGTAGCTAGTGCTCAGGGCTGAGAATCTGAAGTCAGGTCTTATGCCTGCCCACAAGCACATTACCAGCTGAGTCACCTTCCTGGCCCAAGTCGAAACATCTTAAAAACAAATCACTAATATACTAATAAACACTTAATTACACTTCAAATGAGCAAATTGTACAATATATAAATTATATTGCAATAAAGCTGTTGAAAACAACAAAACAAAACAAAATAAAAAAACAACCTGACCGTATTTATTGTGATCTATAGTTTGTAGTCTCCTTACTGCAAAACTGAAGAGAATTTGCTTTTCTCCAGGGCTCCTAAGTGGTATACTTCTGTTGAGTTATATGCCACTGTGTGCATAATTAATTTTTTAAAAGATTTATTTATTTACTTATTTATTGTGAGTACACTGTTGCTCTCTTCAGACACACCAGAAGAGGGCATCAGATCCCATTACAGATGGTTGTGAGCCACCATGTGGTTGCTGGGAATTGAACTCAGGACCTCTGGAAGAGCAGTCAGTGCTCTTAACCACTGAGCCATCTCTCCAGCCCAAATAATTAATTTTTGCCCAATGTATTCTTGAAGTGGTATTAGCTCATAACAAAATAAATATGAGGACTGAAGTATATGTTGTTAGAAGTTACTGATATTTAGATTAATCTTTTTCTATCTGTTGAGTACTCTTCCCCCGGCTCCCTACAGTTAATACCCCACACGCCACAGGAAACTCAGTCTCCTAGCACCACTGTGTGCAGCTGAGGGTCACGGTTTGGGTCTTGCTTGTTTCTTGTTACTTTTCCTAGTGAGGGTTGTTCATCACAACTGGTGCTTTCCAGTTTGTGAACTATTACCACTTCTATATTTAACCATTCGTTTTCATATTTGTATCGACTTTCCCATGCACAGTAGGAATGCCGGAGACATACATCATTTGGCTCGGAAATATTAGTGTTGGATCAGAACCAAATTCATGGAGCAAAATAGCACATGGTGAAAGGGAGGGCTATGTGTCTATAATTTCAAGCGGAGTTGAATTAATTCTTTGAGAGGAGGTGTGAATACACATGTAATCCGAGACATTAACACAACTGTGAGAAAAATATTTTGTCAGTTCCCTTGTTTTGTTAGGCTTGCTCTGCCATCTGCCACTCTCGGGTTGACTGGCTGAGAGCACCCGTTAGCAACAGGGACTCGCAAGCGGCCACAGATCGCCACTGCAAGATGAGATAGGCTGGGCAGTTCTGCCTTTGCTAGGCATCCTCTGGAAGTCTTTCTGTGGAGATCGTTACAGGATAGTAAGCATTTCTTTCATGATGTCATTTGTATAAGATAGGTGTAACTTTCTATTTGTCAGTCTGTTCTGGCTTAAAGAATTCCTTTGTTTTGCTTCATTTTTACAGTTTATAAATCTAAATGTATCAGAATAAATTATATTCAGTAGTCCGAAGAAGGAAAGTACATAATAAAATTGTATGTTTCCGTAAAAGAGTATTCAAACCTAGTCTAAGTCTCAGTACAAGAAAGAATGATGGCCTGTTCTCTGAAATTCTAAATCCGAGCCCTTGAGATGACTCCGTGGGTAAAGGCACTTGGCACATAAACCTGAGAGATTGAGTTCAGTCCCTGATCCCAAAGTGGAAGGAAAGACTCAATTGCCCAGAGTTATCCCCTGACCTCCACACACATGCTGTGACATGTGTGCATGCCCCTCCCCACCTTACATACACACAGAAGACACAGATAATAAAAATTAAATACAATTTTAAAATGAAGTATTAAAGTTAGATGTAATGGCATATACGTACCTTCATCCCAGCATTTATGAAACAAAGGCAGGCAGATCTCCAAGAGTTCAAGTCCAGCCTGATCTATATGCTAAGTTTCAGAACAGCCAGGGATATGTAGAGAAAAATCCTCTCTCAAACAAACAAACAAACAAACAAAAAACAAAACAAAGGTTTATCTTTGACATTAAACTTTAGTAAGGTTTACTACAAAATGTAACCCCAAAAGAAAAGAACAAAGATTAAAAACTAAAGATACTTACCGTTTCTTGTTTTCTTTTGAGATGTTGGGGGTGGAACCCAGGGCCTCCTGTGTGTGAGGCAAGCAGTCTTATCACTGAGCTATAGACCCAATCCCTGTTTTGAATTAAGTTACCTAAAGCAGATGTCAAGTAGTTCAAATCCAAGCAACAGTTAATTATGTGCAAAGGTTTTTATAGTCAGCCTGTATGCTTTATTCTTCCAGAGCAGCCCCGGAAGGCTTCTCCCCTAGCTAGGGTTTCTCAGCCTCTGCTACCTTTGCCTCTGTGCACTAGATGTCAGCACCTCCTTTCTCTCTCTGCCCCAGTTGTGACACCAAAACATCTCCAGCCATTGTCAAATATGCCCGGGGGTGGGGTGGGGTGGGGTGGGGGAATCAACCCTGATTGAGAGCCAGTGTTCTAAATACTTTAAGAGAACAGGGCTATAAGACATTGGTAAGTTGGGGGTGGGGGTGCTTCATTAGTTTATGCTTTATTTTTGGATGAAAGTCCAGAATTTTTTGAACTTTTAATCAACTGATTTATTAAAAGAAAAGATTGTCTGGCTCAAAGATTTACCTGTACACACATCAAACAATAGTCCCTGTCTTACCAGAGGAGCCATTTTTTCAAGTTTTTTTTTTGTAATCATTTTGTAGAAGTGTCATAGAAAACAGTAAACCAAAACAGGCTTCATCCTCCTCACCAAACCAGATATTTAGGTTCCCGAAACCATCTAAAAATGAACATATTTATTTCAAAACGGCTTATTGGCTTATCTTGAATTCACCCTTTATTGCAAGGTTTTTTTTTTTTTTTTAAACAAACAATAAGTTAAGTGGCTTTTGATTTCTTTTTTCGGTCTTTGTTCAAATTCAGCATTTATGAAACAGTGATTAAGATGTCCTGGTTTCTTTGTTGAGGATGTTTTATCTTGTTGCCATCATCTCCCTCGAAAAGCACTAATGGTTTGTGTTCTCCTCCTGTACGACAGATACAGGAGGCTGCCATGCTCGTGAGAATCCTGGGTTTGCAGTTTCACCCTGTGCCTTTAAGGACAGTGACACCTGCCTTCATCTGCTCTTCCCTCTTTTTCTCACACAGCAGCAGCTGCCGAGTCCACAGATCGAAGTCCTCGGCCCACCTCTGCCCCAGCCATTGCTCAGAGTCAGGTCACAGAAGGGCCAGGGGGACCTGTCAAGAAACCACCAAAGGAAGCCGGGAAGGCTGAAGAGAATCGGGGAGAAGAGCCGTCCGAGCCAGCTGAGCCGGAGGCCACAGAGGCATGGAAGGTATGTCTTAGATGCCGAGGTCAGCTAGCGCACACTCCAACTTAAACGGGTTTTCAGAGCAACTGAATCTTACCGTCTCCCAATAAAGTTGCCTTTTCTCATTGTTTCTAAAAGAAATCATCTCCCGTCAACCTCCTGTGTATTTTTCTAGAATTTGATTTTGAAAGAATAGATATTGCATAAAGCATATCTATAGAGCTATTTAAAGCCCCCCCCCCCTTTGATGTGTATGAGTGTTTTGTCTTAATTTATGTATGTGCACCTTGTGCGTGCCTGGTGCCTGCAGAGGTCAGAAGAGAGCATCAGATCCCCTGGAACTGGAGTTACAGATTGTTGTAAGCCCCCATGTAGATGCTGAGAATCAAACCCAGGTCCTCTGCAAGAGCAGCCAGTGCTCCTAACTGCTGAGCCATCTCTGCAGCCCAGTTACTTAAACAGTAAACAGCCAGATAAGGAGATCTGTGGCATGGGAGAAATTAATGCTTCTGAGTTGATCATTCTGAGTTTGAGTATACTTGTAGTCACTGTGTTGAGTTGAAAATCACTAATTAATTAGCAAATCTCCCAGAAATCGTAACTGGACTGAGCTTTTATATACGTTCAAGCTTTTAAATAAGATTTACACAGTGCTAGTTTAGGTCTGTTAAAGTAGATGCAGGTCTCACTGCTGCGAAGGGGTGTGAGAAATGGCATTCCTAAGACTGACGCCTTGGGGAATGCCTTCTCTTTCCCCTACTGATAGTGTATAGATCAGGCTGTTCTTTTGGAGGCAGGTCAATATCTGATTCAATGTAAAACAGTGAGCAACTGTTATTTTTGTTTTAACTGTTAAATATGACATACAGGTTCTCTGTCTTGGGTGACATTTGCCTGGTGTCCATGACATTGATCTTCCAGTTCCGTGTGGCTTATGAATGCCTGCTCCGTTTTTAATGTTGGAATATATCAACTAGCACTTTTGGCTCTCCTTTTCCATACTGATTAGAGAGTGTCAGGCTTTTGGAGTTGTCAGGGGTCTCCCTGATTGGCTAAGACACCGCTGGTCTTTGCTCTCTCACTAGTTTTCCTTTTGCCCATAAAGCATGAAGTACTTCAAAAATAAGTTTCTTTTGCCTTTGAAGCTTTGGCAAAATGAAATGGGGTTTGCATGTTTCCCAGGCTAGCCTTGAATGCCTGCACTCAAGAAAACCTTCTACCTTAATCTTCCTAATAGCTGGGACTGTAGGTATGTATCATTGCTCTTCTCTTTTGGCCTCAATTCTTTTTTTTTTCCCCTCCTCACTTAGCCTTTTTTTTCAATGCACTTGTGTTTGGCCTGTGTATGTGTCTGTGTGAGGGAGTTGGATCCACTGAAACTTTAGTTACAGACAGTTGTGAGGCAATGAGGGTGCTGGGAATTGAACCCTGGACCTCTGGAAGAGCAGACAGCGCTCCCAGCTGCTGAGCCACCTCTCCAGCCCATAGCTCCAACTCTTTTTTTTCCTTTTTATTTATTCTTCTGTTAGTACATCCTGGCTGCATTGTCCCCTCCCTCCCTTCCCCCAGCCTTGTTCCCCCTTTCCTTTTCTCTCAGATCCACCTCCCCACCTCCCCTCAAAAAAGAGTAGGCTTCTCAGAGACATCGACCAAATATGGCATAACAAGCTACAATAAGACCAGGCACATAGTCTCATGTCAAGACTAGATGATTATCCTCAGTTCTTAAACAGAGGTGGTGGCTCTCCATTTTCTGCTGCTAGATCCCTAAGGACCCAAGAGACATTATTGTTTAAATGAGGAACTTAAGCTCTATGAAATAATTTAAAACTAGCATTTGCAGAGTATACATAACTCTATGAAGACATTATGTCTGTTTTAAGTTGGGCATGATGGCAAATGTCTGTAATTCCAGATCATGGGAAATGGAGTTGGAGGCCAGCCCAGGCTACGTAGTAAAACTCTGTCTCAAAAAAAAAAAAACAAAAACAAAAACAAACTGGAAACCGAGACGTTATCTCCACTCTATTACTGAAGGAAAGTTAAGCTCAGACAAGTGAGTTAACTGGGATCTAGAACAGAGACGACCCAATTATTAATTACTCCTGGTAGTTCAGAGTGTCCTGGTTGGATGTGCAAATGTGTGTGGTAGTGTTGCAGAGTCTGGCATTATCTCATGTTTTTTATATTCAACCTAGAGTAAATAGCACAGTGACATTGTTCTCCAGAGCAGTGCCGCTTTATGCAAGTGAATATGTCAAAATCACAAGTTGACGAGGTTTTGTAAAAAATGAGTAATATAGCAAACCTGTTTAACCCTCAGAAAAGACAGTCCGTCTCTAACTGTGACACACACGATGCTTTGTGCAGTAATCACTGTACCGTGTTTCCTCGTCATAATCAGGTTTTTAAATAATTGCTCCAGTCTCTGAATATAAGGTGGTTATTTCTAGCTGTATTCTGAAGATACACACAGCATCCTTAGATAGTATTCTACTGCTACTGAGGGTAAATCTTGCCCGTCTGCCAAGCATGTGGGTTCCTAGAGAGGAGACTTCAGTGTCGGATGCTGCAGCTGAGGTGGAAGGCACTTGCATGTGTCAGCTCCAATTTGCATGTAATGTATTTTGATGTTCTCTTTCAATGAACTGAAGAGCCAGCTGTCTCCTTAAATGTATTGATCAACTAACAGAGTCTTTTGTGTTTATCTGTTCGGTGTCTTATGTGCTTTACAACATGTATTTTTACTATAAAAAGTATCCCTTTGATTATATCACGTATATTACACATCTCTATCTCTATTTGTAAGTCTGTTCTTAAATATGATTTAAAGTACTGGAGGGCGGGGAAGATAACTGGGAGGGCAAAGTGTGTGTTTGAGTTCAGATCCTCAGAACCCTCTGGAGCACTTGTGTCTGTAATCTCAGCGCACCCCTGCTGGGAGAAGGGAGTCAGAATCAGGGAATACACATACACCTCAGTGGATGAGAAAGAGCCTGTCTTAAACAAGGTAGAAGGTAAAGGCCGACACCCGAGATTGTCCTCTGACCTCTGTATGAATGCTGTGATGTACATATGTACACACGCACGCACGCGCGCACACACACACGCACACACAAATGCATGCACACTTCTAGGGTATAAACAAGAACATACAGCTTAGTATTAAGCCTAGATTACTGCTTCTGTGAGTACCTTTTTTATAAATAAGCATTAAAATGTCTTTTTATCAGTAGGATGATTGAGTCCGTTTTCCTTTTTGATTCTTTGGCTACCTGTGTTACCTCTTCAGCCTGAGGCAGTCGTGATGAGCTGCCAGATGGTACTGGGGGTAAAGTCTTTCCTGGGGGGCATCGTCTTCAGTCTATTCACCCCCAGCTTCATGAGGCAGCTATACTATCCATGGGAGCCTGCTAACCTAAAATGTTTCACTATTTCATTTCTTAAATGTAGGAGGAAAAAACCCATACTGAGGTCACAGTACCTACCTCAGATGGTGACCAGACACAGGTTTGTGCCAACAGGCCACTTGTTCCTTTCCCCTCCCCTCCCCCATCAGTTTTTAATACTCCCCCATTCCCCTTTACCTTAAGAATAAATAAAAGGTTCAGATAAACTTCAATGAGCCAATATTTTATCTTTTTTTTTTTCTTTATTGAATTGTGGCAAAACAGAAGCTTGCAGAAAAAGGTGAAGATCTGATAAGAATGAGGAAGGTTAGCTTATTTTTGCTTTCACAGCTAGGCCACCATTTCACCCATGCCCGTTACAGTGTATTAAAAAGACAGTGGTCCAGCCTTTGATTTTCCTTCATCAGAAATTACTCCAAGAGAGGCAGTATGTGGGGAACCATCAAGAGTATAATTGGGATATGTATTTACACGCACACACACTAAGAAATTATCCAGGTAAGCTTTCAATATTTAACTGTCTTAATGAAATGCAATTGTGCAGGCCAGACCTATCTTCCAGGTTCAGACTTTACATGATCTCTTCCCAGTGGCATCATATTGGTAGGCCTGTTAGCATGTTATACACATTTATCACAAAAGCCAGCATTAACAGTATGTGTTTAACTGCTGTGTGCTTATTTCCCAGCCCCAGAGTGGGACGAACCAGTTCTTACTGGATGTACTTGTTAGCTGATTAAATCCAGAACGCCGTAGACATTCAGATACTGCAGTATTTAGAAGTTTCAAACTCTCCAAAAGGCTAGGTGTTTTTACAGCATATCTCCACTCCATGGTACATGGTGTTCAAATCTTTTAGAGTTGTAGTTTATTATCTTAAGGTAATATTCAAATAGTTTGATCTCAAATAACAGCAAATTGTGTTAGAAGCCAGGAAGTGGGAACACTGTCTATTTAAATACCATCTTCACGGCTTACCATCTGCTTACCATCGTTCACAAACAAGGTCATCCGTTCCCTCTGGTAACCATGCTCTCTGCGTCCCTGTGCTTCTGTGACCATTCCATGTCGCCATTTGCTGCATCGCACACATTTAGTTTTAATTGTTTTTTTGTTTGTTTGTTTGTTTGCCAATCTGCAGTTTGTTTTCCTGCAAGGACAACATTTTAATTTTTTTATGCTTCTGTCTTTCTCCCTTTCGTTTTCACAGAAAAAGAGAGAGAGACTAGATGGTGAAAACATTTATGTCAGACATAGCAATTTAATGTTGGAGGTTTGTATGAGCTTGAAGCTTACTTCAGTTGGTGGCCTGGAACTTTCTGCATTCTGTGCTGACCCCTTCACTCTGCGCTGCGTTTGGGTTTGCATGCCGCTGCATGAGAGATTTTGAGGTTTAAAGTGCTTTTGCATGTCGGTAAACATGAAGATAAGCAATCATCTCTCCTAACTTTTAGTTTGCATCTCTCACACTGTCTAGAGAAATATATGATTGGAGCTGTCTCTCAGTTCATGGTTCTGCTGTTTTACCCCCTCTCAGAACATTCAAATAGCATTGCGAAAAGTTTCTTGAATTTTCCGAGTATAGACTGTAAATGCCCCAAGAAACAAATTTGCACTGCTTTTTTATCCCCCTGAATTGAGAAGAATTAATTTAAAAAAAAAATGAAAGGAAGGAAGGAAGGAAGGAAAAAGAAACGCAATCGCAGTTCACATGGGCTCCTGCGTTGAAGAAAGCAAAAGTTCCTGAAGAAAGGTTGGGAGGGAGCCTAGCGTTGGAGGGGTGGTGACCAAGCTTGTAAGTAGGATTTTTACTTTTAAGATGAAGACACTGGCCGGGCAGTGGTGGCATACGCCTTTAATCCCAGCACTTGGGAGGCAGAGGCAGGCGGATTTCTGAGTTCGAGACCAGCCTGGTCTACAGAGTGAGTTCCAGGACAGCCAGGGCTACACAGAGAAACCCTGTTTCGAAAAACCAAAAAAGAAAACACTGAAGCTAGGGAATTTAAATAGTTTCTCCAAGGCCACAGAGCTGGTAAGTTGTAAAGCTGGAATCTGACTGAGGAGTTTATGGTTCTTAAGGACTGTTTTCTTCTCAGAAAGAGTAATGTGTACATGGCTTAATGTCCTTTTTCTATTACATTCAACAGTGACCAGATTTTTACCTCAGTTCATAGACTTTTCCTAGTCTGGCGCTCCACATTGGGTATGAGATATAAAACCAATTTGGAGATTAAAGAAACTCCATAAGAAAAATTGAGGAAATTGGAATTATTCTCTGTGGAAGAAAGTGGGGCCAGTGTAGTTTGTACATCAGAAAATCTCCAAAATAGAAGGGGAAGACTACATTACATAATGATCAAGGCAGACCCAAAGGAAATGAGTATAAACTTACATCAGGGGTGTAGCTTCCCTGGGGATGATTGCAGGAAGCTTACAGTGTGGGGTGCTGAGGGGGAGAGAGAGAAAAAGCGACATCACAGCTGTAAGCTAGTAGGAAACCTGTAGGAGATAAACATTGCTCTGCTGCAGGGGATCTACCCTAAGACAGGCGAGGTCTCCTTGCCTCGGCCTCCTGAGTGAGGGCATTGCAGGTGTGTGTCACAGTTTGGGGTGAGATAGCATGCAGCTGAGACCCGAGAGAGGTCCCATGCACTAAATATCTCCAATGTGAAAATTTGAAGAAACTGTGAAAAGTAGCTCTATGGCAAGGCAGGGTAGCACATCTTTAATCTCCACACCTGGGAGGCTGAGAAGGAAGATCAGGGTTCAAGGTCATTCTTAGCTCTATATTTTAAGGCCAGTCTACGTGAGACATAGTCTTATTTTTATTTTTTATATATGTGTGTGTATATATATTTACATATATATGTGTATGTATATATATGGCCTATAAGGATTAATATATATTAATATATGGCCTATAAAGATTATTTATTCTCTTATTTGGTCAATAGCTATATTTTGAATATCTGCTATATAAGGCACTTTAATACAAATATTAAAAATTATGGCTGACCTTCGTTAATTGTATACTGAATGATGGCACAATGCCAAGTACTTTATATCTATCTGTCTCACATAACATAAAACCTCTAAGGTCAGACTCTTCTGTATTTCAAACTTGGAAACTGGATCACTGTCTTAGTCCATGTCTGAGACCCAAGTCCTTTTCTGTTTGGAGATTAGGAAGGACAAGGCATGTCCAGTGGTCTCCCCACTGCATGCAGGGCAGCGTCTCCCCACTACGTGCAGTCCCTGAACCTGCTGTCCCAATCATATATTTATCATTTCTTCCACGAGGTGTGCTGTGGCTTCTGAGACTCACAAAATTCCTCTGTCACTTGTGTTTTCTTCCGTGGCATTTTACTGAGAGCCCTGAGAGGGGACTTTTGAATAAGTGTGTGTTTGAAATTTAAAACTACTAACTGCCTTTTGAGAATATTTTACATTTAACAGAGTGTTTGGTTTTATTGCTGCTAAAATCCTAAGATGATAGGGCTTAAAAATTATCTAACCTGAACATAACCTGGCATAATTTGATCATCATTCCTTAGTTGTTGTAAAAACTGACCCCAAGGAAGTTCTCTCAAGTTCTCTGTCACTCTGGAGGGTTGTTTTTTAAAGCACCCCCCCACACACCTTCCCTTATCACACCCCCACTAATGCTTTGTTCTGGCACAAATAAGGTCGAGTTCATTTTTAGATCTACCGCCTCCTCCTCCATCTCCCAGAGAGAACCTGTAGCAAATGTCTGTGACAAATTCTATCTGGAGCAGGTCCCTTTGAGATCTTAATTTTATTCTATGCCCCCACAGGCTTCCAATAAAACAGCTAAGAAGGATGGAGAAAGCTCCCTCAGAAGCTACCAGTTTTATTGAAAAATGTATTTTCTCAGGTTCCAAAGCAATCAAAAGCTAGTCAAGGAGAGTCACAAATCAGCAGGCGCAGCTCAGGCTGGGTCTGAATTGTGTTTATCCCAGTATCTCATGGTCAGTTTTGTTTTTGCCTTGCTTGCACTTTAAATCATCCCAAATGCAATAGGTTGTTCTTGGCCCAAACAGATTTAACATCAAGTGAGGACCTGGGTCAAAGACTCTCACATGCCTGACAGGTCTCAGCTGCACAGCCCAAGACTAAGTCTTGAGCTTGTACGGCTTATCTTCCTTGCTTTCAGATGTAGCGAAGGCGTTTCCCCCAGAGAAGCCCAGTGTTCCTAAGATAGGCTCACATTTCTTCTTAGTGAGAGATGCTAGTTATGGAGAGCTACAGTTACCTTTTGGGATTAGTTTTCTCTTTGCTCTCAAAGCAAATA
>JADRCH010000213.1:1856648-1895250 GCA_019843965.1 Rhynchomys soricoides | reverse complement strand
AGAGAGAGAGAGAGAGAGAGAGAGAGAGAGAGAGAGAGAGAGAGAGAGAGAATATGAATTAGTTAGTTTATGAGCTTCTGAAGGAGCAGCCCCAGAATCCAGATGTCATGTGAGTCCCTAGGTTTTATATTGTTTTCTCCTAGATAGCAATTTGGAGAAAGTTTTATTTTGATAAGGTCTTTCTTACCTGCAGGGAGGGGAAAAAATTGATCCAAAAAACTCCGTATTGTTTTGTTTTTATTTTTGTTTTCCAAAATGAAATTATTTCCCACAATGCCAAAAATAGACAAATCCCGAAGTTCACCCAGCATCCTGGGGATCTATTTAGCATCATGCTTTTCTTAGATGCTATGCTGCCCTCATGGAACGTAAACACAAGGTTGTGTTATAGTTGCAGGCTCCAGATTTGTGACCTGAAACCCAAGCTTTTGTATGTGTATTGTCAGACAAAAAGCATTTGAGTCTTTGTCTTCAAGTTAAATTTATCAGACTCCTTTTGATCTGGTGCCCTTTGTAAAAAAAATTATTATGCATCTTTTTTGAACAACAAAATCTGTACGTGTCTTAGCCTATGCTGTATTAGCTTTAGCTTTGATTGTCTCTCCCTAGAGTTAACTTGAAGAACCTTCATCTATTAGGCAGCTACCTCCAGGTGCCTAATATTCAAACTGCTGGAACAATTGGGTTGTTTTAAATTATCAGGGAGAGATAGGAGACTCTATTGATTGTCACTGGAAGTCCTTTGTGAGTGGTGCTGGCGATTAAAGCCAGGGCCATGTGCTTGATAACAACCATCCTATCACCAAGCCACTCCCCCAGGATAGGTCCCAGGGAGGCCCTATTCTTCATTGTATTAAGAGAAGTGAAACTGGAAACCACAGGGTTTTTATATTGTAGGAAAAAAAAACTAAAAAAAAAAAAAAAATAGGGGTGATAGCTTAGGTTTCAAAGTGTGGGGACCTGAGTTTAATCCCCAAAGCCCATATAAAAGTGCTGGGTGTGGTGGTGCTCGTTTGTGATCCCAGAGCTGGGGTAGTGAGCACCCAGAGCATCCCTGTATCTTGGTGGCTAGCCAGCCTAGCCCTTGGTAAGCTCCAGAGAGACCCTGCTTCAAAAGAGGTGGACAGTATTTCTATCCTCAGAGGAATACCTGAGGTTGTCCTCTGGTCTGACTTGGACATGCATGCACACATACAAGTGAATAATTTTTCAAAATCTTTAAAGTCATTTTATTTACCTATTTATTTTTAGAGGTAGTGACAGTTGACTTTAGAAGTCTGGAAATAAGAATTTTAGTAATAAATTCTTGAATCAAAGCAGGCCTCAATGATAGAGAATAATAGAGAAGTGTTGCGGTGAGGGAGGGGTTCTCAGAGTTGCAGTTCACCAAGGACAGCAGCTAGCGGAAGCTGAGGTCATTCACCGTGTCCCTCATTCATCAGTTTCCCTATGGCTATCTCCATCCTGCCTAAGCTGAGCCTAAATCAGTTCTCATCAAGCTGAAGCTAATGGAATTGTGGGGTTGCCTTCTCGGGATGAGGAGGTGGAGATCTGGTTTTGCATCCTTGGTAGAAGAGGAGACACAGTTAAGGAGCAAGCCCTTCACGGGCAGTTTAACTGCAAGAGCTATGGGACTGTGATGCTTCACTGCTTCCAAATGCAGCGCTTCGTTTTTTTAAAAAGGCAAAGAATGCACTGTTGTATATTTACAATCTAAATGCAAAATTCAGGCCAGAAACATCTGTCCTGACTGTGGTGTTTTCTACCAGTGCCCACTCTCTGATGGGTTCCCAGGGTGTGTTTTTTGTCCCAACTGTTTATCGGTTTGTGTCTTTACCCTTTCAACTGTAGGATTTAGACAAGAGTCAAGAAGAGATCAAAAAGCATCATGCCAGCATCAGTGAATTGAAAAAGAACTTTATGGAGTCGGTACCCGAACCACGGCCCAGCGAGTGGGACAAGCGCTTATCCACACACTCACCCTTCCGGACTCTTAACATCAACGGGCAAGTCCCTACTGGAGATGGAGTGAGTACTGTGTCCACGTTCTTGCCAGGTTGAGTGTGATGTGTGTGTTAACAGTCTGCGTCTGAAAGTTTAGAGCTGAAATTTGGCTTTGATACTTAACAGTTTGTTGCTGCTATAAAACTCCCCTGATCATTTAGGCAGCTCAGTTCAGTTGTAGGAGTCCTTTAGAATTACCAGTGGATGTCTAGGCTCTGAGAAATGCTCAAAGCTGCCTGCTTCTGGCTAGTTTGTGCTTTTAAACTGACTTCATGCCAGTAAAGCTTTGTTTATATTCAAAAAGTGCCTTCTTGGACCAGAGAGTTTGCTAAACTTAGTAAGGTCACAGTTGGAAGGGAGTGCATCTTTTAAAAACTTTATTTGAACATGTGTACAACTTAGAAATGTGTGGAATGATTGCTCACAGTTATATAAGAAACAAAAGAGGCCCTGAAGCCAGAGAATGTAGAACGTTCAATTTCAGAAAAACAACTCATGACTGATCTTGCATAACATCAAACCTTCAACCAGCTGTTTTATGGGACAGTTAGGACCAGAAGAGGCCAGAGACACCTTTCAGGGTCTGTTCTCTATTTTTGTTGCCATTTCCTACTTTGAAAACCCTACTACAGAATAAATAAATCTGTTTAAAGGTAGTATCTTGTCAAATTTACATCTAAAACGTTTTCATCTTTAGCCAGTATGCTATCTATATAAACAGTCACCATATCTTAGTGACTGAAGTAATGGTGTGCCCACTTTGGCCCCCAAACTAGCCACACACCTGCAGTTCCAAACCTTGTGAGGCTGAGGCAGAAGGATCATCTCAGTATAGGATTTTGAGGCTGAACTGGATATAGACTCTTTCTCAAAACAAAACAAAAATTGGGTTTTGTTGTTGTTGTTGTTGTTTTGATTCTTGGTAATCTATCTAGATATATCATTTATTACTTAGTTTCTGGAACTTCAGACAGGGATAAAAACTCTTCCAAGAATACCTTTTGTGGTTTTCAAATTTGGGTTAAAATTAGCTAATAGTTTCACAAGTGAGGTAGGAGATACCTCTGTAGCAGGCAGCTGCATAGCTACTGGAGTGGTTGGGTAGATTGAGTTGTTCCCCCTGCACTGTCCCCTCAGACCCCATTCCTGGACATACATGTATTCTAAGGCTATAGCATGTGCTTTGAACTGGTAAAATAACCCTTCTTTCTGGGTGAGACTATCTGAAAGGCAGATAGTTCATTTTGATGTATCCTTAGAAATAAGACTCAAAGGTGCAAGGATAGTTGTGGTTTGAATTGACTGAGAGGACCTGGCCAACCAAAGCCTAATAAATGCTCTGAACAAGCTATTCGTCTCGTCGGACCTGTTTTATAGACTAGAGGGTCCTAAACATCCTTGCTTACCTGGTGTTCTTCTTGTGAATGGTTTGTTGCTATCTATTCTGTTAACACCCACACCACACACACACACACACACACCTCACACCCTCTGAATGAATGAAGGAATAAATAACTGTACTGTCTTAATCTTTTGTGCCGGGACAACTTGTGGTTAGGCTAATGTGTCCGCTCTCTGGGGCTGCCTCTCCTGCCTTTAGCAGCTTTGTCCTTGCAAGGCAACTGAAATTTATAAAATTTGTGTATGACCAGGTGAAGAAAACTTCTATCCTCCCCTCGGAAAGAAAGGTTGGTGGGCCAGAGGTAACGTGGCTGCTGTGACTGCTGTTCACGCAGAACTTGCTCTTGTCATGGCACTAACCAGAGCACCCCCAAACTCAACCACAGCGGCTGCACCATCTTTCTTTTGGCTATACTGTAAATCCACACCACAGCCTTTGCCTCACACACCACATCTCCGCTGCTGCAGCATCTGCAGTTCTCAGTTTGCTTATTTCAGCGCATGGCTGGTTGAAAAAGCTGCATGAAGTTGTTAATATGTACTCAGAGAGAAAATGAATTTAATTATACCCTATTCTTTTTATGTTGTCTTTCTTCCCCCACCTTATTTTCATTTAAAAATCATTATGGTTTTGCATCCTGTCTTTCCTTTTATTCTTTTTGCTGACCAGTCCCCTGGCTACTTTATCCCTGATACATATCACTTAGGGGTGTGCAAAGAACCAGTATTCAGCTTCCAGACTGACCAGAGAAGGCTAGCTCAACTAAAAGAACTCAGAGCCAAGTTTTTCCTCTCATAGATGCCATCTGCCTTGACCATGGATAGCAGAATACAGAGGTGCAGGGGAGAAAAAGTCCAAGTTGGCCAATTGGGGAGCGGGGTAGGCTTCCCTTAAAAGTTATTAAAAGTATTTGCTAAGTATATAAACTTTCATGATGATCATAACCATTTCAGTCAGGATTCCCAGGCTGTGCGATTACTGAGGTCTCATGGGGCTGTATTTGACTTTCTTGTTCTTCTCTGTGGTTGCCCCCACTCCAGGGTAGACCCTGGAGACACGTTATACAATTTATAATTTTGTTCTTATCTTGCAGTCTTTACTATTCCACTGAGCAAAATCGAATTCTCATACTGAGCTACTACAGTTAGTCTTTTCTGAAGAGATGTGAAAATTGCTCTTTATAGTCTGCCATTCTGTTTGTTAGTAAAAGTAACTTCATTCACGTCAAGCAGAAGGCTTTGTTATTGACACACTGTCTGATGCATTGATGATTGGCGGCATCAAAGCAATTTAAAATGACCTGGAACCCATACATGCAAAAATATTCATACACAAATAGCCTCAATAAGTGACAGAAAAAGGGGAACCCGGTGACTGCTTGAACTTCCAAGAGTTCCAACACTGATTTACTCCAAACAGTAAATTTTGATTTAGCCACATAGTTAAACCTGCAGGGTAAATTGCCAAAGTAGAGAGGAGCTAGAACATCAAGAGCATCCAGAAGATCTTCCCACACCTTTGCACATCCTCAAGTATCACTCTTAAGCATTTTCTGTCTGTCATTTTGTTCATCTCTCTGTCTTTCTTGATCTTCTACTGTGAAAGCAGACACAGGAACGTGCTCTGTTAGTACAGGGTGAAGAGAACAGTAAAAGGCCAGAGAGATCCACTGAGAGAACCTTGCCCCAGCGAGAAAATGAAGAGATTGCTCCCAAGGTTTCTATTCCAATCCCTGAGGAACACAAGGCTCTCAAAAAGTGCCACCTCTACTCTAGTGCTTTCCCATCGCCTCGTATTCCTTTCATGATGTCTTTTCTCCTGGTCCTTGCCCTGGCTGTTTGGTGGTTGATCTTTCTGTGATTGGAAAACAGGGTGCTCATCTGACATGTCACAGCTAAAACCACTGAACTCTGTCTCTGGCTTCAAATGTATAATTGCCTACGTCGTGCCTCGGATCTTGAGCGTTTACTGTCATAGGGACCCCCAGAGGTTGGTTTTCTGTCAATAATAAAATGTAAATCTCTGCAGAGCATACATTGTGAGGAAAAAGGAGTAGCAATGGATTGGCCCGCCAGTGCTCCTACCCCAGAGTTAACTGGTTTAGGCAAATCCTATGGAGGTGCACGGCAGGTGGTACTCACCCCAAAGCTCCTGGGCATGCTCTTACTGCTGACCTGCTATGCCCCCCTTCTCAGTGTCTCATGAAGACTGGGACACTCTGAAAACAATTGATGGACTATTTCCCAGTCTTCTATAGCCATTTTTATGGCATGAGCTCTGTAGCTTAAGAAGAAATTCAACTCCCCAACCTTTGAAAAGCCTTAAAATCAAAGTTTTAATCCAAAAATCCATAACCACTCCTTTTCTTAGAGTGTCTAATCAGTGTACAAAGGCCTTTTCTGGAAGGGGCTTTGACACCTGTGGCCTTTTTGTGAATGTTTATGAGCTGCATGGAGTAGGCAACTTTATCCTGCCTGGTGTGTAGAAGAATCATGCAGAGGGTAAATGCTGTCTTTTCATGCATAGAGAGTTGATGTAGTTTAGGGAAATGGTGCTGGTGTCCCTTGGCATCTAGCCAGGGTGGAAAATTTCAGACTACCTACCTTTAAAAGTCCTGGAGTACAGATTAACTCAAGATCTGTATGTAAACACACTTTTCTCTAAAGTATTGTTATTTCCTTATGGCATAAGTAATTATTGCTAGAAACAATATTTAACTGTTATATAATAAGCTTAAACGATACTTTGTTTCCTTGTACTTCAGACCTGTGCTCCCACCTGTGTTAAAATCTATTGTTTCTAATCAGTAGCCTTGGATCTAAGCTTTCACTGTGACATGTGTCTAATTTGCATGTTGATTATGAGGCTTCCCTGATGTAGAGGTGAACATGCCCTCAGAGCACCACTTGGATGCTGAATTGGTGGTTTCTCATCTTACTATATTAACCTTGCATGATGTCGCTTGCTTTCTATGGCATTTGAATGCATCAATCTGGATGAGTTGTTAACTTCTCAAATACTATTTTGGACTCTGAGTTAGAGTCATCATATTGAGACTATTATCTTTTATATTATTTCTTAGTGCTTTTTGGTCAATGAAATTTTTTAAGATGGTTTTTGCCTTTGAAAAGATGGAGGGGGAGGGGAAAGAGAGAGTAAAACAGTAAAACCAAGAATTTTGTTGTTGTTCTTCAGTGCTCAATAGTATTGATCTGTTGTCTTGACAGATAGGATTGTCTGATACTTACCGAAAACTGCTATGGTTTATTCTGTCATTGGACTTAGGGAAAAAAACTGGAAAAAGACGCAAGGACCAGGCTAGATTTTAAAATAAATCTGGATACATATGGTCTGTGTTACAACATACCTATTTATAACAAAAATTTTGTAAATAAACATATTTATTGATTCACTCATAAGAAAATGGATTGCAAAGCCCTCCGAAGTACTGCGGAACTGCTTTGCAAGGCAGACACCCTAAGGATGCCCCTTTATCTGTGGAACAGACGTACAAGTTTCTTAATGAAGTAACAGTTGAAACTAGCATTGGTTATGTTCTTGTAAGTTGTTTTTTTGTTTTTGGTTTGTTTTTTTTTTTTTTTTTTTAGGAATTAAAAATTAACCTTAAAATTTCATCAGTACTTTTGTAACTTTCAAATTGTATTTCCTACAGTCCCGGTTTTCATCGTTGTACATGACTTTTTATCAATTACTGTAAACGTCACCCCGAATTTTGTTTTCTTTTATATTGCAACTATTTCAAATCCATTAAAAGTTCAGCGTGAGCCAGTGGTACTGTCCAGTGTTCTGGAGTGCAGCAAGGATCTTTAGGGATCTTTGCTGACAAAGAAGCCACTTCTTATAAGTAAAGCTGCTAACAGGTGGATGTCAAGTTCTCATATTGAACAAAGCTAATGAACATGGGCTCAAGATATGTCATCGCTATCAGAGGACAAACATCAGCTGTTTCAGCCCCGTATGAGCTCAAGCAAATGCTGCCAATGCAAGAAGCTGCAGACAGCATCTCTTTCTCTCCCCCACTTCACCCCATTCTCAGGACCATGGGCATTCCAGTAACCGGGTACCACTTTACCCTGAGCCAGCTTCTTGCTGGCAGGTCCAGAAGGGAATTTGGACTAAGGATATTGATACAGACCTGTGTGAAGTGTTGGGGTTTTGCCTTGTTTTCCCGTGAATCATTTCCAGAGTGAGTTGAGGAGGTCTTAACTATCTGGTGCCCATATTCCCACCTAGTTCCTTACAGACAAACCTACCTCATGAGAATGACTCTGCACCATGTTTCAGGAAGTGATGATGTTCAGTCCTCAACCCCTAAGGAGCTAGGGAGGTGGAAGTTTTTGTTTGTTTGTTTTGTTTTTTTAAGATTTATTTATTTATTTTATGTATGTGAGTACACTGTAGCTGTCTTCAGACACACCATAAGAGGGCAACAGATCCCATTACAGATGGTTGTGAGCCGCCATGTGGTTGCTGGGAATTGAACTCAGGACTTCTAGAAGAGCAGTCAGTGCTTCTAACCGCTGAGCAATCTCTCCAGCCTCAAGATGGGATTTTTAAAAAAGGAGACATGTGAACCTTTTGAGATTCTTCTTGAAGTAAGCAAACAGCCATGTTCATTTCTGTCTGCTCCTGGCTGATACTTGACAAAGCACTTAAAACTAGTACCGTTAAAAATAGTTTTCCAAAACCCTGTCTTGAGAAACCAAAAAAACCAAACAAACAAAAATAGTTTTCCAAACTTACCCAGCTCTTAATAAATTCAGATGGTGTTCTTTTGAGCAGAGTGTACTTGAGAATAAGCCCAGCTTCTATATTTTAGATCTGGTGTTTTTTTATTTGCTTATTGCTAGCATTTGCAGTATAGATTCCATTTGCAAGTTTTACAACTTTGTTTACATGGGTAGTAAAAACTTTAAGGAGGGGACTGACTATAGCTCAAAAGTAGACTGGAATCACCTCTGGAGCTGTCCTGCTGTCCTTGGAGAAGCCAGGGGCTTCTTAAGTCACTTCTGTGGTGGTTTCTATGATAAACCCACAGTGCACTCCATATCATTGAGACTCAGGTACGTTTAGGGGTTATCACCAGTAAGAATGTGTGCTTACACTTCACTCAGTTGTCATTTGCTTAAAGAAGAGAAAAGCAAGATGAATCTCTGTCTCACTGTTGCTCCCTTGAGGAACTCTGCAGAGCTGCCCTCCTCCCCTTTATGTGATGAAGTCCTGAGCTTCACAGTTCTCCGCATGGAAACCCCCCTTTTTTATTCCGCCTAACTACTCAGTCCCTGCTCTTTGTGACCTTGACACCAGAACCAGAGACAACTCCCTCTGTTCTGTTGTCTGCTTTGCGGGGTTCCTTCAGCTCCCTCTATACTACTCTGTAGTTTAAGTGAGCCGCTCTCCTGGCTGCTGCTGTCACCTCTCCTGCCTTAGGATCCCCTTGTCCCAGAGCAGATAGAGAAGCCCCCTGGTACTGGGCTGGAAAAGGCAGCTGGATGGTTATGAAGATCTGCTTCTGTGGTTAGGGAGCCTCTGGAGTTAGGCTAGAGCAGGACAGCAGTGGCTGTGACCCACGAGGTTAAATTTAGGGGATTTTATTTGGTGCATAAAATTCCTGTCACCATTGCTCATTATTTCCACAGGTCAGAAATACAGGCTAAAAATGAAATAACTTTAGTAACAGTTTATCTGTATGAATAGACAACAGCTTGTTGAAACATTTTTCCTCATCTTTTGTGACTGGATGGTCATAGTGTCCTTCCTTTTACCGTGGTAAAAAAATTGGGGTAATTAATAGATAAGTCTAAAATTAAAAAGAGGGAAAAACAAAATCCCAGATATCTTTTCTGATCCCTAAGTCAACAAAAGCAGTTAGCTTCTCGTTTCGTTCCCTGCTGTCTTAAAGAAAAGGATTATTGCTCAGTTATAGAGTGTGTGTTTAGTATTCATTAGGCCCTGGTTTGATCCCCAGCACAATGAAAAGCAAAAGGGAGAACTGGCTGGCGGGAGGAGGTACAGGATAGGCGGGGAAAGGGAGAGAGAGAAGTGAATCAGAAAACATGGTTACTTCCTAAGCTCCGAGAAGATGCAGAAAGACGGCTTGTCTGACGCTAGAGTCTGATGAGATCTTAAGATCTCTCGCCTCTGACATTTGACTCTTGGTACAGCGTCATTTAGAGATTCAGAAGCTGGCATTGCAGCTTGTGCTTGAGTACCTCCCAAGGTAGATGATCGGGCTGTGTGGACAGCTGAGCATTTGGATAACTCACTCGTCCATTAAATCCATAGCTTTGCTTAACACTCCTGAATGCAGGGATTATAGAGTTTCTTTGAATTGAGTGTGGTTGTGCAGAACTGGTAATGCCGACATTCAGGAGACTGAGGCAGGAGAGCCAGACTAGATTACACTCTGAAGATCATGTTTCAAAAAAGAAAGAGAACTAAATCTCTGACCTCTTCATGAAACTTCTTGTTAAATAAAAGGCAGCTCTCTTGTGGAGTTGATCTTAGTTCTTAGCCTTTGAGGATTGCTGTCTGTATCAATGGCGAGCCTTTGGTTTGTTCTTTGTTTACTGTCTGTCACCTATAGATCCCAGGTACCACCTTGCCTTGTATATAACAAATAATCAATGTGTGAACTCAATTACCAGTAACATTATAATGGCTACACTCTAACTTTTATGGACTCTCTTGTACTGAGATAAATTTGATCACTGTATGCCTAATCCGTAAGTGCAAGCAGCCGAGGAAGCCTGT
Source organism: Rhynchomys soricoides (assembly GCA_019843965.1). Lineage (NCBI taxonomy): Eukaryota > Metazoa > Chordata > Mammalia > Rodentia > Muridae > Rhynchomys > Rhynchomys soricoides. Next base: position 1,885,070 of record JADRCH010000213.1, on the reverse strand, counting down.
GAAGAGAATTTTTTCTTATTGATGGTCTGTAGTCCCTGCTTTACTTAAAGGACCTCAGGTTGGATGCCACTCCTGGTAACATCTTGTAATTTGGTTTGGTTTTCCTTTACCATAGCTATTGATCAACTATTATCACTCCAGAATATATTATCAAGACTGGCGTACGTGTTCATATGTATAAGTTCATCTTGGAGTATGATGTCAATAACGGAATGTTTGTTTATCTGAAATACATCGCTGACATCAGTCTGATATGGTTTTCTATTTTATATGCTATAAAAACAAAACCTATCAAACCTTCAAGAGTTTTGTGCATTAGGTGGATGAGTGGCTGTCACGGCTTCTCTGAGGAGTGACACAGTAAGATGTCGGGCTTCTTACAACTCAGCTCTGCCACAGCAAGAAACAAGATGGCACTCAGTGTGACCGTATCTCAGTCAGAATTACTGGACACAAAATTTGATTTTTGTACAATTTTTATGCCACTAAATATTTTTCCCTACCCATTTAAAAACCATCTATTCATAGCTCATGGCCATACAAAAATAAAGATAGACTGGAATTTGGCCTGTGGAGACTAGTTCTCGGATTTCCCTAACAGACTAGAAAGCTGATTGGTTATTTTTTATTTTTCTGGCTTTGGTACTGTTTTCTTAATGGAAATTGGAAATTGTCATCAGGTGGATCTTCACTGGAACTTGAAATCCCATGGCAACACGATGCCCTTGTCTTTACCCGCCTTCTCTGCATTGACTGGGGTCTTACTAGAACTTGTTGACTGCTGTCTACCCACTCTGTTTTGTTTGAATTTAAAGGATCTGTCTTGATTTTCTCATACAGAATAAAGAAATAGTAATTCCTAATTACCTTCTCATTAACCAGATTCTAAAATTATGTAATAAGCATGTTTTTTTTAAAAAAATTAAAAAATAAAAAGACGAGGACTGGAGAGATGGCTTAGTGCTTAAGAGTGCTTGCTGCTCTTCAGAGGACCTGAGTTCAAGTCCCAGCTCAGTTGCAGTGCTCATGCTAAAGTGGCTCATACTTGCCATAACTCCAGCTCTAGGAGGGATCCAGTGCCTCAGGCCTCTGCAAGCACTGCACTCCTGTGCACCTACCATCCCCCCACCCAGAACGTAATTAAAAATAGCCCTTTTCTAAGACAAATGATTTTCCATTGAGCACTTAGTGCACGTCTATGTTTCAGTCAGTTGCATAAATTTAAGATTAGGCATTTAAGGGACTCATTTGCTTTTCTAATTATTCTTGTCAAAATAAAAGACTTCTTTGAGAAGTCCCTGGATCAGAGACCACTGGGGGCAGTTTTGTTTTGTTGTTGTTGTTGTTGTTTTTTCTGAGTTAGCAGAAAATAATGTCCTCTTTAAAGTGGCTTGCTCCCATATTTGACCTTGTGTTATTGCATGTTAGGAGCGTTTCTTAATAAGCCCCAAGCCCTTTTCCTTTCTGTCTCCTGCCCAGGACCCTTTGACTGTTAGACTTACTCAAATGGACTGTTTATCCATTAGCAGTTGAACATGGTATGAAGCCTATTGAAACCTGTGCAGAATTTCTCTTTGGGGACACTTTCTGTGATATTTTTCTCACATTAATTGCTTTATTATTGTGTAGATTTATGGTGACTAGTTCTCAGTGAAAGTCAGCTTCCGGTTGCTAGTAATTGTTAAGGAAGTTAGAGCTGGTGATACTGAACACAGACAGATCCAAAGGAGAAGGGAGGGGGAGGGGGACCTGTACTCCATCTGATTGGCTTGAGATGCCTGCCTAGAAAATACTGTCTGCCCCCAGTAATTGCTGAGTCCTGATACAGAGGCATCTCTTCAAATGTGTTCAGTTCTCAAAATACTGTTTTAAATCAGCTTTGTCTTCATTTGACTTATTTGTGTCACGTTTTAAAAATCATTTTTTCTAACCAGTTTAACCAGTCACCGTAACGTGTAATTGTCACATTTTATTATGCTAACTTGCCTTTTGTGTGTTTTTTTTAAGAGCACTGAATAAATTAGTAGTTATTAACCATCCGTTATTGCCCTTCTGATCAGATTGAAGAGTGGTGTAGGTGTGAGTACGTGGGTGTGAAGAGAGCATATCCCTGTCATGTGGGAGAAGAGGGATTGCCACCGCTCCACCTGGAGTAAACCCTGTCTTCATGCTACAGCTCTAGACTTTATTGGATCTGTCTATTGATGGCTTAAACCACCAAACACTGCACTTTGAGTGGTCTGTTTACTAGCTCAAGACAAATACTTGTAGTTATGTCTAAGTAATAGAAAAATGCTGTTGTGTCTCTAAGCCGTGTTCCTTTTCAGAAAATATTAGCACATAGAAAGTCATTTCATTACTGCGGGATTTTCTTTCCTGGAGGTGAGATACAGATCATTTGTATCCAAAAATAATTTTGAATTGCATCTAGTTCTGTGGAATTATGGTCTGTTTTCTAGACATTAAGTTGGAGTATAATTTTTATTTATTTATTTTATGTGAGTACATCGTTGTCTTTAGACACACCAGAGGAGGGCATCAGATCTCATTACAGATGGTTGCGAGCCACCATGTGGTTGCTGGGAATTGAACTCAGGACCTCTGGAAGAGCAGTCAGTGCTCTTAACCACTGAGCCATCGCTCCAGCCCATGGAGTATAATTTTTAAAGTGTTTATTAAGACTTGAATGAAGCTGGGAGTCATGGCACATATTTGTAATCCAGCACTTGGGAGGTGGAGGCAGGAGACTCAGGAATCTAAGATCAGCTTTGTCTACACAATGAGGTCAAGGCCCAAGTGAGTCCCCAACTCTTAAAAGAAAAGAGAGGGGGGGACTTTTAGTAAGTTTTGGAAATGAGGTTTCTGTGACGTTTCACTAACAAATTTAATGTTCCATCACAAATGACTGGAATTTCTGTGCTGGTTTGTGGCTTCTCCTCCATTGCTCTACCTGACCCTTAACAGTGTAATGAAGTAAAACTGACCACCAAAGTTTTCTGTTCTCTCAGCCGTGTTCAGCATAACCTTTAACATTTGCTTAAGCACTCTGACTTCTGCAGATCTGCTCAGGTGTGGGATGCTCCTTTGATCTGTGGAGTCCTGGAGGGTGAGTGCAGTGCTAAGGCAAAATTTTCTATTAGCCAATAGTTAAAATTTTGCATCGGGCATGGGTTTTGAAGCTGTTTGCTTTTACAGTCACCTATTTGGGGATAATCTAATAACAGGACCATTCAGAAATCCATAATGACTACATTTGGGGAGGCAGGGGCTAGCTCAGAACCATGCCTACCATGTACGAGGTGCTGGGTTTAATCTCTAGCACTTAAAAAAAAAAAAGATTCAAAACTATTTGAAGAATTGCTGTTACTGGCAAGCTTCACTGCCTGCATTGGAAAAGAAAGGCCATGTTGTATGTTCTTATCCTGAAAACGATTTTATCAAGTCTAGAAAAATGATGAAGTGTTTGCCCAAATCAGCTCTTTAACCCAGATAGAAAGAAGCTCTATATACTAGGAAACAGCCATGGTCCTTGAATAGGACTGAGTCTCATGGGGACTCTAGTGAGAACCAGAGTTACTTCCAGCATACCAACTTTTAAAAAGATGGAGGGTATGACCAAGGATGAAATGATGCTGAGAAGAAGTGCATTGTGGTAAAGACGGAAGGATTTAAATCTCCTTCCAGGCAAGTTGTTAGTTTATCCCCATCGCTGTCCCTGTGGAAGCTGCTAGTGGCCTGAGTCTTAAAGTGGTTGGAGCTACTGTTCACAGGCTTTGGGGGTTAGAGACTAGGGATGTTTTTCTTTTCAGTAATTTTGGTTCTTTCTACATTTGTTTCCTTTTTTGGCTGAAGAATGGGCTACCGCTGCCTGCCTTGTCATCTTTATGTGCTGTTTACACATGGCTTTTACCAAAGAAGCCGTTGCCATGTCTGATTTATCTTTTATTGCAAGTGCCCATTTAAAAGTGATTTTGAAAGTAAATGTTGTTTTGTTAATTACCAGGTTGATGTTCCTCCTGGTTATTATACAATCAAGGAAAACACTGATATTTATAGTTTCTCAAAATAGAGAAGAGATTATAAATATTTATCATATTAATGTATAGTGAATTATGTTGGATTTTTTTATGCATTTTCTCGGGGCATTCTTTCCTGAGACATGAAACTGCCTTTTTTTTTTTTTTTTTAAGAGAAGAATGTAGAGACAGCACTCGCAGTTAATGGATGTTATCAGGATTGGAGTTGATGGTTTTCCCCTTGCATGCTGCAGACCATCTGGGAATATTACAATGTTGATAATACATGTGACTGCAATATTTATTGTTTACCCTAGTTAAGGACCAGGAGCTGGACTCTTCTGCTGATGTCTTCCTTCTGTGCTTAGCAAGATAACCGAGATCCCTGCCGGCTCTGTGGGTCTTTACAGTGCAGTGCATTTCTTACTGGGTTTGCAAATCAAGGGTAATGTGCTTTGGAGGTACTGTATCTGTGTGAGCCTTGTGCCCCCAATTCTACGGTCACCTCTGCCACGCCCCTTTCTTATTAAACTTGTCTATAGTGCTGGGGAGATGGCTCAGTGGTGAAGGCCTTGCTGTGCAATCATAGAACTTGAGATTGGATACCCAGTGCCTACATAAAGAGCTAGGTGTGGGGCTGGAGAGATGGCTCAGTGGTTAAGAACACTGGCAGCTCTGAGTTCAAATCCCAGCAACCACATGGTGGCTCACAATCATCTGTAATGGGATTTGATGCTCTCTTATGGAGTGTCTGAAGACAGTGACCTCTTTTTTTTTTTAAAAAAAAAGCCAGGTGTGGCAATGTGCACCTATAATCCTGGGACTTTGGGGTAGGCAGAAAAAGGAAGATCCTACAGCAGCCAGCTCTAGGCTCAGAGAGTGTCCCTGCCATCTAGATGAGATGGAAAGCGACCAAGTAAGACACTTAAATCAACCTTTGGACTCCATGTGCACAAACAGGTTATTCTACCTGCACACATATACACACACACAAAACTTTATATCAGTATACCACTTTATAAAACAACCTAACAGATCCCTTTCTTCTTAACATACAGAAACACTGGTTGATAAGAGTTTAATGTATCAACTTTTCTTGAGATATGTGTGTTTCAACCAGCCACAGTCATGGCGGACGGTAGTACAGAGTTGATTGTACCATTAAGTGGGTGCTTAAAAAGCAAGTGTGTTTTTTCTTTTTTTGACAAATTACAAAACAAAATGTAGAGAATATGGAGCCTCTGGTAGTTTTTAATAACCATGGTAGGTTTTGTTACAAGGTGCTAAGTCCAAGGCACTCTTGGAGGATATGAATTCCAGAAAACATGCTTAGGTAATTAGAACATAGAAAGATATGCTTTGAGTCTTAGAAACAGCAAGGAGCTAATTATATTTTAAAGTGGTAGTACATTTTGTGACTAATCAGTATTACCTTTTTAATGTTGGATATTTATATAAGAAATAGCCTTTTAAAATAGCTTATTGAAGGCTGGAGAGATGGTTGAGCGGTTAAGATACCTGGCTATTCTTCCAGAGGTCCTGAATTCAATTCCCAGCAACCACGTGGTGGCTCACAACCATCTGTAATAAGATCTGATGCCCTCTTCTGGCACACAGGTGTACATGCAGACACAGCACTCATATACATCAAATAAATAAAGAAATCTTTTTAAAATAGATAAATAAAATTGAGCTGGGGTGGTGGCTCAGAGGGTAAAGCACCTACCTCTAAGTGTGAGAACTTGGGCTTGAATCCTCAGGTAATTTACCTACATAAATAGGTGGGCTGGTAGGAAGCATCAGCCACCCCAGTGCTCCTACAAGAAGACAGGAAGAGACGGAAGATTCCCCAGAAGCCTTTAGGGCAGCTGGTCTGACATACAGATCAGCAAAACTCAAAAAGACTCCATCTTAACAGCACCCAAGGTCAGCCTCTGTCACTGCTCAGACACAGGAATGAACACACACATACTGTATTCATGCACACACTCAAAATATCCTGTCCAACGTTCCTCTCTTGGTTCAGGAATATTTATTAAATACATGCATAATATATATTCAATTCTATCACAGTTTTTTCAAGATTCTTATCTGCTGATATTCTATAAAGTACACCAAGAATAAGGGCTAGAAATGTAGATCAGTGGTGGAACATTTTCCATGTGCAGAAACCTTGGTTTGATACCCAGCATCATAAAAACTTAAGTGCGCGTGTGCACATACACACACACACACACCCTGCTGAAGACCTACTTGAAACCTTGACAAAGGGTAAAAAAAATGAGCCTCCACCATTAAATCTGTAATCTTGCCGCACTTCAGATGCTCAAGAAGCGCCTGCCCCCACGCAGGGACCAGATGCTACACTGGTCTGCTTCATGCTTCTTTGCCAAAGGGAATATAACTTGGGGCTAAGAGTGCAGCAGATGCTTTGGGTTCAATCCCAAACACTTCCCCCGTCAAAGTCTAGATATAACACACTACTAGTGCGTATCTTCAGTGTATATCACTAAGCAGATTTATTAAGATGAAGGTGGGGGACACTGATCGTTAGTATTTTATGCTTTTGCTTTTCTGTTTCCTCCAATAGTGGGGATCAAACCCTGGATTTTATGCCTGCTAGGCAAGTGCTCTGACACTTACCTACACCCTTAGCCATTGATATGGCTTTGACAGGCGAGTGATAATTTCTGTTGCATGTCTTCACTGTTCTAGAGGTAAATTTCTAATGGAAAAATTTACTAGGAATGAAATCAAGATATAGTCAGATTTGTTCCTAAGAAAGAAGAACCCTGCCATTTCTATAATATAATAAACATTAAGCAAAACATGAGACATAACTTAATTTCTAGCAATTACTTTTCTATATTAACTATACATCATCATTAATGATAATTACTATTATCATTATTGTGTTGGGGTGTGGTTGTATACTTGTTATAGGGCAGCTTGGTGGGATCTGTTTTCTCCTGCATATACACAGGTTCTTAAGTTAACTGGTTTTGGGTCGCTCACCTTTCCTTCCTCCCTTGTTTTGAAAAAAGCTTAGTATGCTGAGTGGCATCAGGCTGGTCTCGAACTCATGACCCTCTTCTCTCAGGTTCCCAAGGGCTAGGTATACAGGTATGAGCCCTACACGTGGCTGAAAACTGTATTTTTAAGTGTATGAAGACCTGAAACAGCACATTATCGGGAGGAGGTCAGTCTTCCAAGTAAGCATTTTTCCTCCTGCCCTCATTTAGCAGCTGGTGGCAGCCTGAGGTGGAGCCCTGAGGAGCATCCTGACAGTGCTGCTCTGTTTCTCTTCTGTCCACCTATATAGTGTCCTATATATGTTCACTATATAGAGAGACAAGGCGATGCTAGGTGCATTTCTCCCTTTCCTCTGAGACAGGTGCTAGTTTCCTCTCACAGCCCAGCAGCTCAAAGGCAGCACTGACCATCACCAAGGAGAGAACAAGCAAAAGGTTAACATGGGGGTGGGAGTGGGGTTGGGGGGTGTTAGGATTTTTCAGGAAAATTTAGATGACTGACTTCTGCTTAAGTAGAATAAGCTTAGAAAGGTTTTTCAAAATGTGTTTTTACTGTGATCTCTTATGTTAGACTTTTAGGCACAACTGTGGCTGTTTCCTTAGTCTCTTCAAATGTGTGAGTCTTTCCAAAGTAACCTGAAAGAAAAGACTAGATTGGATTTAATGGGTGGCAACAGATACCTAACACTTATAGCAAGCTCCCAGTGCTATCTGAGACCCACAAATCAAAGAAGAGGTGACTCATCAACACACATGCATGCACACACACATGCACACCCACCCCCACTCACTCTCTTACACACACACACACACACACACACACACACACACAATTTGAAATTTTGGAGATACAAACCCATTGAACATATAGAAAGCCTTTGGGGGGGGGAATCTGCTTTCTTTTGCAAAATATATTTAGTTCTCATACTTAGCATGCACCATGAACTTTGTTGGGGGCGGGGGAGTTGTACTTTTGAGACAGGATCTCATGTATTCCAGGATCTCAAACTCAATATATAACCAAGGATGGCCTTGATCTCCTGATCTCTTGTGTCTGCCTCAGGAGCTATTATCTTTTTAAATGAAATTGAGCCTTCAAATGATTTTCCTGTTCAACTAAATATTTTCAAATATTTTCTTTTCATTTATTACACACACACACATACATATATATGTATGTACATATACACACATATGAGAGAGAGATAATGTAGTCCTGAATGGCCTGGAACTCGCTATGTAGACCAGGCTGGCCTGGACTCACTGAGCTCTGCCTGTCTGTATCAAATGCTGGGATTAGAGGTCTCTACCACCATGCCTGGCCTTTCTCGTGTGCTTGAAGCCAACATATTGCCATGGTGCCTTAAACAGGTATCTGGTCTGTTATTGTAGTCTGCTTCTTCCTTGAGTCTTCCAAAAGTCCAGGTAAGCAAAAGCTAGACCAACAGACACCTCAGAGTCCCATAAAGCCTCAATTTTGCCTTTTGCTGTGGATGGTTTAGACATAGCCATATGTCAAGTCATATTTCTGGCAAGAACCCTTCATAGTTTCTAGGCTAATTTGGTTTCATGCTGTTGTGCAGTATTATGTAATACTGTGGCCTATGCTGATGGTCATGGCCAAAGGCAACAGCATTGTCAGTTAGAATTTTTCATGGACATTAGCTGCCAGATTATGGGTTTCTCTTGTCATGAGACTTTATATCCCCTGGCCAATCTTATCTTCTTTCTTTTAAAATATTTAAAAATGTAATGTCAGCCACCAAAATAGGTCCTTCTATGGGTTCTTTGGACAGTCATTGTGCTTCTCAAGATTGGACTGTTGTGATGGTCATTCTTAGCATAGTTGGACATATGTGTCAATCCTACTCAGAATACTGCCTGGTCTGTGGGAAGAGAGGAGCCTCAGAACCAGGGACAGAGCTGAATCTAAACCCTGGTTCTAACTTGCTTAATTCCTCCATTTATAAAATAAGGATATTGATAACACAAAGTAAGATAATAAAGAATTAAATGAGGCCGGGCAGTGGCGCACGCCTTTAATCCCAGCACTTGGGAGGCAGAGGCAGGTGGATTTCTGAGTTCAAGGCCAGCCTGGTCTACAGAGTGAGTTCCAGGACAGCCAGGGCTACACAGAGAAACCCTGTCTCGAAAAACCAAAAGAATTAAATGAGGGACTAGGTAGTTCTAGTAGACCCCAGAAGCCAAGTAAAAATGCTAGGTGTGGTGGCATATACCTCATCCCAGTGCTAGGGTGATGGGGACAGGAGGATCCCTGGGCTCACTCACTGGCCAGTAGTTAGCACGCTCCACACCAGTGAAAACCTTTGCCTCTTAAAAACCAGGTGGCCCTAAGTGAAGCTGGTAAATGTGAGAACAGACAATTGGCTAGGGTAAGTGTTCTGGAATGGAAATGGCCTGGGTTAGTGAGGTGGCTCCGAGTAAAGGTACCCAACCCAACTGCCAGAGATCCAACTCTGGGACCCACATGGTGGAAGGAGAGAATTGGCTTCCACGGGTTCCTCCGACCTTCACATATGCAGGTGCACACCCACACCATATACACAAACACATAAAGAGAGCCGGATACAGACTCAGACCTGGCACACTAGACAGACAGTGCTACTGTTTATCAGCAGCAACACAGGAAGGTGAATTTGAAGTACTCTAAGGGAGATAGGAAATGTCCAGTAAATAGTTGTCTGTATTGCCCTAGAGATCAGACAATGGCACCAACCAGAGTGGTTGACTTGGCTTTAGAGTGTGTCACGTGGCTGACCAAACCAACTGCTGCCAGTCTTCCCTCTGTCTATGATAGCTAATGCATGCAAGGTACTCTGAGAATTTATTAAGTTGGCATTACTCTCACTACAGTTTAAACCTTTGGTCTTTTCTATATTTGCTTTAGGGGAAAGAAAATCAAATCTGGTTTTTGCTGCCAAACCTGATGACCTCAGTGTAGTCCCCAGGACCTCTGAGTAGAAAGAAAGAACCAGCAGCCATGCCCAGGGTCATATAAAACAAAAAATAAAAAAGAGGTTTTAGCCTAAACAATGTTTAATTAACAAGTCACTTCTTGATGGCAGTCTGTCGCATCATTTCTGCAGACTGACACAAAGCTGGCCTGCCAGGCATGTTGCATGCCCATAATTCCAGCACTTGGGAGAGTTAATCACAAATTCAAGGCCAGCCAGGGACACATAGTGACACTGTTCTTTTTTTTAAAAAAAAAAAAAAAGAGGCAAACACCAGCCAAGTTAACCAGTGTTTGGTTGTCATAATCAGCCAGGCTTCCAGTTGGAGGAAAATGGTGCAGAGAAGTATTGGTGCCCCCTGTCTCCTCTGTGTGTGAATGGGCTTGGTATTTCCCAGAGCTGGGGTGGGTGCACATCGTGAGAAGGCCCGTTTGTGAGCTATTTTTGGTCAACTCTTTAGAGGGGAAAAAAATCCAAAAGTTTGCGGGATGGGGGTGCTAGAAAGTAGTCCAGTGTGTTCATAGCAATGACAAAGCTGTTCTTGTGTCCTAGGCCTAGCACATCGTAGCTGCTCTGTTGATTGGTTGAATTATGCGAGGGTGGGGGCTTGGGACCTTAGAATTCAAAAGTGTTTTCAGAGATGTTACTATATTTGATCCCAAGACCTCTACAAGCCCAGCTAAATGTTAGTCTCATTTTAAATATAAGGAAACTCATATGCTATTTAGCTAAAATATTTTATGTGTCTGATCTATGGAGAACTAGATTCCCAATCCCTCAGTTCTCTTGCATGCTCTAGGTAATACATATAACTGACTAATGGAAGATGTCCTTGTCTGATTCAGCATGGACCTATTCTAGATGCTCTTCAGTTGCCTGTTTGAAGATGGCTCAGGAGTTAAGTGGATCCAGAGTTCAGGGCCTTAAGAGGGCATTTCTTTATGTTCATCACAAAATGGGCTGGTTTACAGGGGGGGAGCAGTGATTTTTAAATATAAGTAGATAGACAGTGTAGACAGATGGTAGGTAGGTAGATGGTTGGTTGGTTGATTGATCGATCGATCGATTGATTGACTGACACTGAAATGTGTCAGCTGGTACAAGCTGTGTATTTTCTCCTGGAACACTTTCCCATATAGTATGCAAACCAGTAAAATGATCTTTCTGAGATTTGAGACCTGAGTGGTCTTAACTCCCATACAAGAGAGTATCTCTTTATAACAGCCAGAATCAATGATGCTGAAGACTGCTAGAAAATCAAGCTAAAAGTGAAACCGAATGTGTGGTAAACTTTAAGTTCATATTAGTTTATATATGTGAATGCTTAACTTTTCATGATGAACTGCTTCAGAGCTACAAATGTAAAAAACGATGTAGTAAAAGCTGAATAAATATGTACCTATATGTGTGTATGTATGTGTGTGTGCATATGTACATATATACGTATCCATCCCATGTCCCATGAGGAGAGGCATGTAGCTAGGAGGAGACTTTCCTCCCTCTGTGGTTGGCATGTTGGGCTGTTCATCTGTGAAGAAGCATGCCAGCTGCTGCTCATTGTTTTTCCCCTTCCTCTGGCATCAAGCCCGACATTAGGATCAGGTCTGAAGCCATCTATGCAACATGGACTCAGCTTCTGTCTCCCTGCTGACAGAAGTCTAAATCTTAGCTTCTTCTTAGGGACCAATATGATATATACAGTGTGGAGATACGAGAATTCATCAAAACATGTTTTTAATCCCAGCACTCGGGAGGCAGAGACAGGCAGATTTCTGAGTTTGAGGCCAGCCTGGTCTACAGAGTGAGTTCCAAGACAGCCAGGGCTACACAGAGAAACCCTGTCTCGAAAAAAAAAAAAAAAAAAGAACATGTTTTGATTAACTCCCAAGTTACATTGTGTTTTGCATAATTGAGCCAATGAGAAGGGGTGACAGAGTAGCTTCGTTAGGTGTGAACGCAGGCACTGTATTTCAAGGGCTGTAGGCAAATGAATGTGCAGAATACTGTGAGGTGCACTGAGATTGCTCCCCTATTGACTGTGGTCCAGAAATAGGTCCAAAGTTGGAACTGCTTAAGCTCCTGACTCGTGTATGAATAGTTGTTCTTTTGACCATCTTTGGAGCTAAGGGTCTTGGTGGTAATATTATTAATATGTTTGAGACTTCCTGAACATCCTTGCTGATTCTCAAGAGTTTCTCTGACTCCTCCACTTACCCATGATCTTGCTTTGTGTGTGTCATTCATTTGTAGAGTGTAAATGGCATTCGAACAGAGGAGGTGGCTACCGTGACAAAAGGGCCATCCACCTACCCAGCCTCTGAATGGGAGTGCCCCAAGCAGTCAGTAGTCCCTAGTCAGAACCTGATGACCACCCTGCTGGAGTCTCCACAGAGCTTTGATTCTGGCTCCCTCTCCATAAACAGCAAGGAGGCAGAAGAGAAGGAGCAGGGGGCAGCTGGCTATCTTGATGCTGAAGAGATGCCAACAGGCCCAAGTGGGGAATGTTTAGGAGTGGAGGAACAGGCCAGTGCATTAAGTTTCTCAGTAACTCCAGCTTTCTGCCAGCTGCAACTTGGTGGGAAAAAAGCAGACAGTAGCGAAGAGCCGGGTGCACCAACAGAGGCCCTTGAAACCCAGTGCGGATCCTTTCTTGACTCTCCTGTGGGTAACCAGTTCCCCACCCTCATTCGAAGTTTCCAGGTAGTAACCCATTTGACAATGCAGGTCTAATGACACTCTTTGGGAGAGGGCCGGCATCTGGTCTGTTGAGGAGTCGAGGTGGCAGTGGTGGTAAAGGGTGTGGTCTCTGCTGTTTTCGGAGTCGCAGTTAAAAGTAAAGCCCTTGGTGGTGTAAAGAAACTCAGTCAGAGGAATTAACTCTGACTAGTCACATTTTCTCTTATAATGACTTAACAAAACTTGTAGAAATAAACTCCAGCTATTTACCTTGGAGCAGCTGGTGTAAGTTGGTTCCTCTTTCTATTCTCAAGACTGAGCTATGGTGAGAGATGAATTACAGAGGCTCCTGTGGGCAGGAGCCTTCAGAGTCCTAAGACCATGCTCAAGAATTTTCCAGTACTCCTCACTGACTTATGATTCTCAAGTGAAAAGTTAGACCACTCTGTTGTATAGCCCGCCACTGCCACTGCCTCCTCCTAGGGGTTCCTGCGATCACAGACACTAACTTCTGCACTAAGGTGAATGGCCGCTTAACCTATCACGATTGAATAGTAGTTTTTGGGTGATTGATATCCTGGGAAAGGTGAGCAGATATGAGAAAAGGCCTGTGCTGTTCCACTAATGTTCATTCTTTCGGAATTTCGGAATCACCAGGTGGTGGGAAAACTGATTTTTTTCTTTCTGGTTTTCTAAATCCTGTTTCTTCTCGGTAAATCCAAAGTGAACATCTGACATTGATTTGAAAGAAGTTAATGAATTCCAAGGAAATGTGTCCCAGGGCTTCTGCTGCTCCATGAACATTTGTACTTGGTGGGGAATGTGCCTGGCTTTCTTAATTATGATGTCCAGCCACAAGGACGAATAGAAGTGATTACTATTTGGCAAATAATTTTATATTCAAATTCTGAAGGTTGGTCTGAAGTGTTTTATATCGCCAGTCATAAACTGTCTGGTGTTATAATTTTCCATTAAGCTTATGAAAGTGGCTGCAGTAAATACCTCTTTCAATGCCCTTCTCAAGATGTGGCACCTTGACAGGGCTTTTTGGGAATCGTGTCCTTTGGAGAGCGACTCCAACCTTTGCTTGATTCAAATTAATGCTTTGATCAGATCAGGTCAGAAGGCTCAGCCCTCCACAGCTGCAGGAAGCTTTGGCCAACTCTGTTTCTTTACTCTCCACAGCCTCCTCTGGTAAAGACTCAAACTGTCACCATCTCAGATACCGCCAATGCTGTGAAAAGTGAAATCCCAACCAAAGATGTCCCTATTGTCCACACCGAGACCAAGACCATCACCTATGAAGCTGCCCAGGTAAGACATTGTCTGATGCTTCAGAATAAAGACTGGACAGCTCAGCTGGTAAGCATGCTCATCTAGCATACATGAAGACCTGGGTTCTAGCCTGGTCTACAGAGTGAGTTCCAGGACAGCCAGGGCTACACAGAGAAACCTTGTCTCGAAAAACCAAAAAAAAAACAAAACAAAAGAGCTGGGTTCAATCCCTGAAGCACATAAAACCGGATTTGGTTTGGGCTGGGAAGATGTTTCAACTGGAAAATCACTTGCCTCCCAAGTATGAAGACCTGGCTTTGGACCCCCAGATTCTTTTTGTTTTTTAAGATTTATTTATTATTTTATGTATATGAATACACTGTTGCTATCTTCAGATACACCAGAAGATGGCATGAGATCCCAATACAGATGGTTGTGAACCACCATGTGGTTGCTGGGAACTGAACTCAGGACCTCTGGAAGAGCAGTCAGTGCTCTTAACCACTGGGCCATCTCTCCAGAGGGACTCCCCCCCACCCCCCACCCCCACCCCCATTTCAGATAGAAGCTTGCAGAACCACTAGTCTGACCTATGTGTCAGGGGAAGACCATGTCTCAAAAGATGAAAAGCAACCGAGGACTGATACCTGAAGGTTGTCCTCTGACCTGTGAAATGACACCTGTTTGTGTGCATACACACATAGAAACAGATAGAAAATAAAATCTGGGTGTGCTAGTGCATACCTGTAATGCCAGCACTTTGAATGCAGAGGCAAATGGATCAGGAGTTCAGGGTCATTCTCAGTTATATTGTGAGTTTGAGGCCAGCCTGGGCTACATGAGACCCTGTCTCAAAATAATTTATCTTATAAAGTAAATCAATGCCGAATGTCAGGGCTGAGGGTTTAACTCAGTGGAATAACATTGTACTTGACATGTGTAAGACCCCAGCACCAAGGAGCAAATGAAATTACCACTAATCTGTCCACTTGTGCCCATCCTAGTCATTTGGGAATTTGTTCTAGTGATGTGTACGTGGGCTTTAGGTGAGGTCAGCCTGAGCTCAGGTCTTACTCCTCTGTTTCCTAACTTGGACAAGTCATTAAGCCTTGGCCAGCCCTGCTGATGATGTTACTTTCCATGTCTTGGTATTATTGTGAGAGTTAAAAAAAATTTTTTTTTAATCTTTTATTTCCTAATTACAGTGAAACTTCATCATTTTTGGTCATTTGAATGCAGACAGCAAGAAGTTAATTCTCTATAAGATGAGCTCTTAATTCACTTCTACAACAGATGTTTATTGAGCTTTTATGTATTAAGTCAAAGTGGTGTAAGGGTTGACAGTCCCTAACCTCTTAGGGAACATTCTGGAAGGAGAGAAGGGTAACACCAGACACGGTGGCCCATATCGGAATCCCCACACAGAGGGTGGAGGCATGTGGTTGGGAGTTCAAGACCCTCTCTGGGCAAGCCTGAAAGACCTTGACTAGAAAAATTAACAAGCAAAAATGAAAAAGGAAGGGAACCCACATAAACACACATTAGATACTAGACAGTTCTATAAAGAAATTCAAATGTGATACAGAGATATTTCAAGACCTGGGGATGCAGCTCAGTGGTAGAGCACAGTGTAAAGGAGCAGTGGGGTAGCTCTGGCTGGGCCCTGAAGATCTCTTCAGCCAGTCTGCCCATCACCTCAGGAAGCTCGGAGCATTAAGCTTATGCTTTGCAATTAAACATGGCATTGTACCCCCTGAGAGGGGTAGCTGCTTGCTGGATAATCCTAGATAATCCTAGACCAGGCACCAGCCTCTCCAGCACTGCCTCTGACTTGGGATAGGATGACATCCCGCTGCAGAATTTGCAGAAGTTTGGGTGAAATGGTCCTGAGGAACACTTGGCAACTCCATGATGTTCAGTCAGTGTCTGTGTGTTCCTCTCCTCTATCGGTGTAGTCTAAAGTGTGGGATTTAATTTGGTGAGTGACAAGTTGCTTTAAGGTTTCTGGTGGTGGGTAATAAAGTAGCATCATTAAAGCAGTGGCCTTCTAAAGATGATTACCAGAGCTGTGTGTTTGACTGTAGTGAAGTAGGGGCAGGCCTGGAGACAAGGTTATGACCAGGGCAGATCTGGGGAGATGATCATAAGAACAGAAGTGTAGCTTTAGCAAGTGAAGGGAAAGACCTGTCAATCAAGAGAGACAGAAAAGCTATCAAGCTCCACTTGGCAGTGGAGCTGACTGAAAAAGGAGGAAAAAAACCAGGTCATGGTTTTCATACTGTTAGCCTGAGAATGCAGAAAGAATGATTTCCATATGCAAAGGAATGCATGCTTTAAATTGTCAAAGCTGCGGAAGTACCTAAATGGCCTTCAGTGGGGGAGTTGGTTAAGTAAGTTTTGGAGCATCCTCTGGGGAACTTCTGTGTGGCTTCTTCAGGGGACCAGTCTACATAATAAATGTGTGTGTGAGCGATATGGCCAAACAGTAAAATGAATTGTTTTAATATGAACGTATGGCGTGAGTTAATCCAAAAGCTATATTTCTTCACCCTTGCTTTTCCTCAATAACCACAGAGAAACCATGATTCATTTCAAGCTGCACCTCAATAGCTGGGTAGTTAATTGATCTACCTTAACCTCCTATGCTAACCTGGCTGCCTCCCAGCCCCAGCCCCAGCCCTGCGATACCTGTAGCGCCACCACTGCTATGCTTACACTTACACTTCTATATCACAGACACAAACACTCAAAGAATGAAAAGAAGACAAAGTGTAAGCCATATATGTAACTCACCACCAGTCTTAGCACTTGGGAAACTGAGACAGGAAACCCCTGAATTCAAGGCCAGCTTGGGCCTGGTGTAACCAAAACAAAAAAGAAGAATCAGGTAAAAGAAGTGTGACCCCCAAGAATGAGACTGGAGCCTGAAGGTTGGGCAGTGGTGGTGCACACCTTAACCCCAGCACTTGGGAGGCAGAGACAGGGTTTTCTGGGTTCAAAGCCAGCCTGGTCTCTAGAGGGAGTTCCAGGACAGCCAGGGCTACACAGAGAAACCCTGTCTCAAAAACAAACAAGACTGGAACTGAGCCTGCTCGGAAATGGGAGGGAGGCTCACGGCACATCACTTAAACTTCATGCTGAAGTTTTAAAACTTTGTAGCATATACATTAAAAATTTAGTGGGGCCAAGGCAATGCAGACCCAGCTACTCTTGAGGTCTTAGGATTGTGAGTTCATGGCCAACCTAGGCAACTGAGTCCCTATCAAGACTTTTTTAAAATGCAGGTTAGTGGGGCTCAGTCAGTTGTGTTTGCCTAGCCTGCATGAAGCCTGGGTTCCACCCTCAAAACCTTGTAAGACAGGCATCCTGATGAGAGGTGGAGGCAGGAGGGCCAGAAATGTATTCTGTCTCTCTGTCTGTCCCTGCCACCCACCCCCTCCGGCTTCACACACACTGTGCTTCCCAAGTACTGTAGACCATGATCAGCCTCCTGAGTGTTTGGATCTCTGTCCTGGGCAGCAACACCAGCTTAGTGGTGTTACCATTTATTATTTTCTTACAAGTGGGCTCCATACCCACTCAGCACTTACTGGGTTCTGCGAGGAGGAGCCTGCTTCTCAGGCGAACATAACAAGGGCTTTAGCTGAGAGTCGTCTCCCAGGCCTCAAGGCCACAGCTTTCATTTCGCTTTTGATGGACAGCTGAGGTGTACCCAGAGCTGGGCAAATGTGACTAGAACTGCCCTGAACTGCATGTCTCCGTAGATATTTCACTTGGTAAACACCTGAGAATGAGATGCCCCGCTTACAGCACAGGTGACTGTCAGAGCTGTGGCACCTTTAAGGAAACATTGGTGAGAGGGTGAAGGGAAGAAGACCTGTGAGGGGAGAGTGGGTAGATGGAAGTGAGCAGCCACAACAGGGCCTCCATCTTCCTCCTCCAAAGACAGAACAGAATGCGGGGTGAGCAGCAGGTGGAAACAAACACTCACAGGCTCTGCTCTGTGCTCAGGGTCAGCCTCCCAGGCATGAAATCTTATAGCCTTGTGTTTGGTTGGCTTTTTCAAGACAGGGTTTCTATATAGCCCTGGCTCTCCTGGAACTCACTGTATAGACCAGGCTGGCCTCAAACTCACAGAGATCCACCTGCCTCTGCCTCCTGAGTGCTGGGATTAAAGGCGTGCGCCACCACTGTTGGCTGATGTATACTCTTACAAAGCACTTCCACTTCTGTGATTTCTTCTGCTCTTCACAGTGCTGTGTTTAGGCAGAGCATGTGCTACAGTGCCAGCTTCTATAAATGAAAACGGTAGGCGTGGTGGTACATGCCTAAAATCCTAGAATGTGGGAAGTAGAGGCAGGAGGAAGGTGGGGCGGTTTCAAGGCCAGCCTCAGCTACAAAGCGAACTTGAGGCTAACCTGAGCTACTTGAGATCTAGAGAGAGAAGTGAGGAAACAGAAGCTAGAGGATCATGAGTTTAAGTCCAGCCGTAGCTAAATAGGTAGTTTGAAGCCAGCATGAACTACTTGGAGCCTGGACAGTAAGTTGTTTCCATAGCTGGGTGCTAACTGCAGAGAAACTCAGATTCTAGTCTTCAAACAAATTTCTCGCCCATTCTGTGTCTTTTGAACACCTATCAGCTATAGGACCTTGGCCAAATTAACCTCCCTGAAGCTCAGCTTTCCTAACTACGCAGAGAATCAGTCTCTACCTCAGGTACCTCAGATGTGAGGCAGCAGTCGCATGGTGTGCTTGACACATAGTAAGAGTGTAAAATGTATGTCGGGTCTGACTCTTCCATAGATAAATGGTCCCAGCAGAAGAAAATACTAGTGGGCCAGCTAACACTGCACTGGTGAGGGACAGGAACCTGGCCTCCACCGTGACTCTGCCCCTTCCTAGTCTTCTCTCCTCCCTAGTACCTCAGAGATTTGTTTGTCCAGATAAAATGTGTGGCCCTACTCATGAGTGACATAAAGCCAGTCATAGTGTTCCACGCCTGTGGCCTCAATTATTCAGGAACTGAGGAAGGAGAGTTACATGAGCCTAGGCTAACCTGAGCAGCATAGTGAGACCATGTTTTTTAAAAAATTAAGTTGACAACACCGCTTATGCTGGCGACTTACATAAAGAGGAGGACGGGGTGATTTACTGTTGACTGGTGCGGCGCCTGTCATGGAAATAGTGTCCATTTTCTGTGGGGCGGTACCCTTTATGGAGATAGTGTCCGTTCTCTGAACCCCTGACACCAGCGCCCTATGTTTCCTGTCTGCTAACTAGCAAGCACACGCCTTAGGTAAGCTCCGTCTTATTCCAGTTTTCTTCTCTTGGCCATGGAGGTCCGCTTGGCTCTACTGCCCACAGGCCTGCTGATAACAATTGTCCCTGGTCCTGCTACCCTCTCTTTAACGTCTGCTAATATCATTTCTTAGCTAGTCGTAACTAGCAACCTTAGTCCTTGTTTGACCCTATGTTTTGAAGCCTGGCATTTAAAATCCAACAAGGAGGAGCCCTTATAATCAGAGTCTCTAAACCCTACCATGCATGTACCCTGCTTTCTCATGGGTCGACACTTTCTGCCTCATATGGTCAGTTCCTGGCTCAGTTGGAGGGAACTGTTCCCTCAGTGAGGCGTAACTCACTCACACGTCAGCCACCCAGAGCCAGTGCCTCTCCTGCCTTGAGGTCTGATGAGAACACAGTGACCCCTCCATAGTTTCAAGTCCCAGTTTTCTGACTTGGGGGGGGGTGGGGTGCTGATGCTCTTTGTGAATTGCAGTGTGTGGACCCTGTGTAGCTGGAGTCATCTTGAAGCTGCCACACCCCTGCCTCTTTCAGACCCACTCCAGTTACTGACCCGGTGCTGAGGAACTCGTAGTCATCAACGTTTTTAGGGAACAGGGCACTCTGTAGCCCTGGCTGTCCTAGAATTTATAGACCATACTGGCCTCAGACTCAGAGACCTGCCGCCTCTGCCTCCCAAATTCTGGAATCAAATGTGTGTGCCAGCACATCTGACTTTATTCAACTTTGTTGTTTCTTTCTTTCTTTCTCTTTTTTTTTTGGTTTTTCGAGACACGGTTTCTCTGTGTAGCCCTGGCTGTCCTGGAACTCACTCTGTAGACCAGGCTGGCCTCAACTCAGAAATCCGCCTGCCTCTGCCTCCCAAGTGCTGGGATTAAAGGCGTGTGCCACCACTGCCCTGCTTGTTGTTTGTTTCAAGACAGTGTCTCCCTCTGTAGCTCTGGCTGTCTTAGGGCATTGGAATTGGAGTTACAGATGGTTATGAGTTGCCATGTAGGTGCTAGGGAGAAGGACCCTATCACACCAAGTCCTCTGGAAGCGCAGCCAGTGCGCTTAGCCTCCAAGCTATCTCTCCAGCCCAGTTCATCCAACTTTTTAAGCCAGTCTTATTCCCAGGAGATTGGATCTGCTTATCAAGTGAGAGGTCACTGTAAGAGGATTAGATTTTGAAGCAGAACACAGCTGAAGAGCCATTTTGAACCTGGAGGTTCGAGCCCAAGGCCTTCTTAGGGGCCTGATGACTTGTCCTTTTTTTCTGCAGACTGAGGACAGCAATGGGGACTTAGACCCTGGAGTCTTGCTGACAGCTCAGACCATCACATCTGAAACCACAAGTAGCACAACCACGACACAGATTACCAAGGTAATGGAGCTTCCAGTGGCCTTCTGTGCTTTGTGCTATACCCTAGAGGAGACCTATGTAAGCAAAGGCTCTCAGCTCTGTTCCCATTGCATTGGTTTTTGTTTTTGTTTTGTTTTTTGTTTTTTGTTTTTTTTCTGAGACAGGGTTTCTCTGTATAGCCCTGGCTGTCCTGGAACTCACTCTGTAGACCAGGCTGGCCTCGAACTCAGAAATCCGCCTGTCTCTGCCTCCTGAGTGCTGGGATTAAAGGCGTGCGCCACTACTGCCTGGCCCCATTGCATTGTTATTCAAAGCGTCCCAGGTGGAAAGATGCCTTCCCCAGAAATTCACCTGGGAAGGCCACACAGTCATTTTCATTACACATCTGTCCATCTTGCTGTGGAGGAAGTCTACGTTCATCTTGAGATGGGGGTATAGTTCAGTGGGAGAGCATGTACCTACCACGCACAGGCTGTGGTTCCATCCCAACATGCAGTCCCATGCACACACATGGGAGCGTGTGCACACACACACTTGAAAGACAGGGATTGTTGATATGGTACAATCATACCTTTTGAGCTAGAAACCAGATCTGTGACCGGATGAATCATTTTATGTTTGTCCTGAGGCCATGGGAACTCCAGTTTGGAGCTGAAATGCTGAAGTCACTGGGCTGCTTTGCAGGAAACAATGGGGACAAAACTTGGAATTATCCTTAGACAGTCAGGCAGCCCAGCTTTGCTGCAGCACTAGAGGTAATATCCCCTACCCCAAGATATCCCACTCTGTAGCCCAGGCTAGCCTGGAACCCAGGAGTACTACCTCAAGCAAAGAAGTACTGGAATTATAGGCGTGTACCACCACACCTGGCCTGCAACCTGTTATAGGTAAGAAGTTTAGAAAAAAAGAAAACAAAATTTGGCCAGGCTTTGTCATAAATAGGAGTTACCTGTTTGAAGCTCTGTTCCCATCCTAAAAACAATCAAGTAAAAATATAAGAACGGCGTGGCGTGTCCCTTGCTGGGTGTCTGTAGTTTGGGGGGAAAGAAAGCAAGTAAATAATAACAAATTGTGTCTTTTTGTTGTTGTATAAGAGTCTAGTGGGCCAAGGTCGGGGAGCAGGACGCTCCTTTTGGCAGGTCCCACCCTGTGCAGAGATGTGGGGAAAGGCAGCTCTGTGGTGCTCAGCCTGGGCTATACTCTCAAATAACAAACAAACAAAACATTTTAGAACCATCTGGGCTGTCTTGCTTTTTTTCCTTCCTGCTGTGCGTGGCTCTCACCCGGCATTTTCCTTTGGTTACAGACTGTAAAAGGAGGGATTTCCGAGACCCGGATTGAGAAGAGAATTGTGATCACAGGAGATGCTGATATTGATCACGATCAGGTGGGAATGCGGCAGGGCCTTGTGGACACAGCTGCCTTAGTTCTTGAGGAGGAAAACAGGGGAATTCAGAAGATGGAAGCCTAGGGGGCGGGGCTCTTAGTGGGGTAGACAGGTATGGTAACTGAGGCAGGAAGTTCTCCACTGCCAGCCTGAGCTACACAGGGAGACCCTGTCTCAAATAACAAGAAGTGTGTGTGTGTGTGTGTGTGTGTTCGTTCGTGCTTGGGGACGATGGTGGCAGAGGCAAAGGGGAGGTGCTGTCCCCTGCTGCAGAGAGCTCCTGTAGCAGAGCCAATTGCAGGGGGAGAGCGGAAGGTGGGTGAGACACCAGGAGACGTAGAACTCATTCTGTGTCCTGGATCTGTCACCAACTTGCTGTGTGACCTTGGATAGATCACTTTACATCTGATAGTCTCCTCTCTAAAAAAGAGTGTCTTGATCCAGATAATTCCTGGGCCATTCTGGGTGCTAAAATTCTATGTTTTTATGTTAATTAGGTGCTAATTGTGTGCTACAGGCAATTAGAAAATAATAAGGTCAGAATTAATGTTCCCAGTTCTCTGCTGGGTGCTGATAGAACAGTGAAGCTGCTGAGGAGAGAGGGGGTGGAAGAGGCTGTGGAGGGTGTAGGCCTGCCAGAGCAGCTGCTGGCCTCTGCTGACATACCTGACAACCAGAGGAAGCTGGGGGGCTGAACTAACTCACTGCTGTAGACACTCTCTCAGAGTCCCAGAAGCGAGGCTGGAGGCCCGAGTAGGGGCTTTGTGGCCTGTGTGCTGAGCTCAGTGGGTCCTTACTATCAGCCACAACCTGTGGTTTGAACCCTGCTGAGTGTTATCTGTGCTCTCATAGCAAGAGCTATGGGGAAGAAGATATTTAGAGCAAACAAGCCTGAACCCTACCTACCTCTGCCCCTGATCTGTCTATGCAGTTTGACCACCTTTGAGCAGCAACTTTATTCTGTAAACTGAAGATCAGCATGGGTCAGAGTTGGTGTAATGATACTGATGGCTCAGAGACAGCTCAAGGGCCCCTTGTCTCTTCTAGGAACTGAAGGCTCTAGCTTCGGGGAAAGTGTTTTAGGAAGGACTGTTGAGGAAAGCAGCCATGGTGTGGGATTTCTTAGAAGGAGGCAGAGCCTCCAGGGAGAGGGCTTGAGTAGGGTAGAGTGTGACAGCTGGCTCAGGGAGGAAGAGCAGGGTCAGCAGAGACCGCAGGCTTTGTGGAAATCTAGATGCCAGAGTCTCTCTCTAGTCCTGGCTGGAGATTGTTCTTAGGAACTGTCAGGCAGACAGCTCCAACAGGTTACTTGGATAATGTTGTCACCTCCTGCTGTGGCTGTCCCTCTGTGCTCTGTAGCTGTTCCACGGTAGTCCAGACTCCTCCAGGGGCTCAGACTGGCACCCTGGAACATAACGGACTATATGGTAAAGAGACTTAGATTCAACAGCCCGGTTGCCCTCCCAGCTGTGCGGCAATGTGGCATCTGGGTTGGGTGCAGCGTCCTTGTTTTTAGAGTGGAACCCAGCAGAACCCTTACTCTCTCTGTTGTGAAGATTAAGTAAATGAATGTACTTAGGCCTAGCATGTGCCTAGCATGCCATAGGTCAGCCTGCCTGTGTCTTCTTGTCTTCCTGCAACTGGTGCCAGAGACACCTCTTCCTTTTTAAAACCTGTGCTTCCTTGCCTTCCTGACTTGACAACCCTGTTCCTGTGTTGAATGGTTTGTGCTTTAGATTCCCTATGTGAACAGATCTCCTCCCTCCTGAGGTTGCCCATTTTTCTGAAGAAAACCTCTGCCCTTCCCTGCCTCTGTGGTCTGAGTCCCACAGGATAGGCTAGGACAGGACAAGGCACTGGTCCCCTTGGGCTGGGCTGTGTGCTGCCCCAGACTCCCTTCATCAGCCGGGTTGCTCTTTGCCTGACAAGCTCTGCCTCTTGTCACAGGTCCTCGTACAAGCCATCAAGGAGGCCAAGGAACAGCACCCAGACATGTCAGTGACCAAAGTGGTCGTCCACCAGGAGACCGAGATCTCTGAGGAGTGAGCTCAGGTAGGGGTGTCCTTAGTGTTACTAGCAGCACTGAGGAGGAGGGGGCACCTAAACGTGGGTCTGAACTGTCCCCACCTCTGGAGTCCCCTGTGACCCCTGACTTATTATTATGCCCTTGGCAACTCTAGGAGCCACAGGCCAGAACCAAGCAGGCTGGAGCACAGAGCTGAGGAGAGCAGGCCCAGGCTTCTGGAAGAACTTGTGGGGGAGTTGGGAAGTGTGGAGCTCTGGGGGCCAGGCCAGATAGCTGGGACGAAGAGATAAATGCATCCCTAAAGGGAACGCTGGGCTAGGCAGCAGGTACAGCTGCCCATGTCACAGCCAGAAGAGCCTCCTGGTGAGGCTAGAAGCTTGTTCCTTTGTAGGGTTCAAACCCACCGGTGCTTTTTCTTCATCCTAGGGACTGTCCTGTCCTGTCCCCACCTGTCCCCATCCAAGAGAAGCCAGCATGTGATAAAGAAGCCAGCCTGCAGCAGACTTCAGACCTTGAAGACTGTTCCACACCACAGAAACCCAACTTCATTTTCTATTCAGAATTTATACCAAGAGACTCTTCTAGGTGCCACGGGTGTTCTCTATGTTATGATACAGAAACTGTCAACTTTGCGCTCTATGAATTGTTTTTAAGACACTTTGATTTTTGTATGGGGTGGTTGGTAACCTCTCAACCTAGCCTCTCCTTGTTCATTTTCAACAAAGACCCTGACAGGATCCACAGACTTCTCCAAGACACCCCCCGCCCCCAGAGACCCTGCCAGCTGTTAGAGGGCAGAGCCAGCTCCTCCCCCAGCTTCATGCCCTCTGGATGATACAAAAACTTCATACACCAGTGAATGTCGGGCAGGGCAAACACCCTGGTCACAGATCCCAGAAACATAACCTCCCACTGCAGGGTGTTTGAGGCAGAGCCCTCCTTTGCTGAGCACGTGATGTCACTCACCCCCATCTGTTTGGAGCTTCTTTAAGTCAAAGGAATCAATTGCTTTAGCTAGAGCTGATACTGTGAACTTGTGAATGCATCTGTGGCCTTCACCTCCCCAGCTGCCCTGTCCCTCATTGGAAACAGCAGCTTCGTCGAGTGCTCCCCAGCTCCCATCTCAGGCGACCAGAACTCATGGAAAAATTAGGCACATTTGGCTAAAAGTGCCAATGGAACATTTTTAGTTTAGGGAAGAAAAGTTAATGAGGTTTTAAAAATCAGGTCTTGTCGTTCAGGGAGCTTGCTTCACCCAGGGGAGTGGCACCTTTACCTCAGTCGGATCCTGTTAAGGCGTGCTTCCAGCCTCAGCCTGGGCCCCCTCCCACCTGGCATGGTAAGGGGCATGGCTCAGGGAAGAGGGTGCATTCTAGGACCTTTCTGTGACAGACCTGAGGATGCCCTCTGTGAGCAAGTGTATTTCCCATCTCCTGGTGGCCATCCCTGGTCAGGGTAGGTGTGAGCCAACTCTGCTCATCCCCACTCACTGCCTGAGAAGTCTGCCAGGTTTTGAGAGCTTGATTTTATGGTGGGCTTTGGATTTAGTTTCCTCTTTCCTTTTTTAAATATTGATTTTGAAAAGGGAGCCTGATGTCCCCAACTGGTAGTGAGAATTTGGGGACTTTCTTTTTTTCTTCCCCAAACAGGGCCTCTGTAATCCTCCGGCTAACTTCCTACAAACATCTGCCTGGAAGATTAGTAGAATCCTAATTCTAGGCTGGAATGAACTTCATGAGGCTTGACAGCGGGTCACTGGCAGCAGTGGCTGGGGGCTGAAGGGTAGTGAGCAAGAGCAAAGTCAGAAGCCGCAGCAGCCTCTGGCCTCTGGGCTGAACTCTCTATACAAATTCAGCAACTTTGAACTGGTTTTGAGTGTGCAGTTTTCTTTTAGCTTCCATGAGACTGTTACCAATGGCAGCTTGCTTTAAGGAGGGGGAGCCCAGGTGGGAGAGGGGCAGGCTTGAGTTCCATTCTCAGAAGTAAATTGTAGACTGGGTCTGAGCCAGAGAAGGCTGGGCTGCAGGGGGTGGATTAGCAGGGACCCTAGCTACCCCTCAGCTCTGAAGAGGAGGAGCAGGAAGAGCCTGGCCACTGTGCCATCCCATCAGGACCTCAGACCTGGGTACCTGAACTCTGCCCCTCTGCTGCAGCCTCTGTCTGGAAATTGGACCAGAACTCTGATATCCCTCCAGTGCCCCCACCCCCCACCCCCTTGCTGGCTCTGGCAACAGATCCTGGGATATGGTAATTGTTTGGATTTTCTTTCTGCAGTTGTGTGTGAAGAACAGGCTCTGTGCAGGTAGGAGGAGTGAGGGGGGAGGGGAGTCCCATCTCCATGGTCAGAGACTTGGCGGGACTTTTCCCAGAGTGACTCAGGCACACCACAGTAACAATCCCAACTGTAGGTTTTATTTTTACTTCAGAAGTAGATTTCCTTCAAACCACGTGAGATCTCTGCCGCCCACCCACAAAGCAAGCCCTAGATTCCTAAGCCGAGGGCCCAAGGAGGCTGACTCCAGGGGCCCTCCCCCAGACCAGCAGTGTATTCCGGGGAATGTATTCTGGGGTCTGGGGGCCCTGACTCACTTTGAGAAATGGAGCTGTAACTTCTGCCTGGCCAGCACCCCCAATGCTCATGGGAAATATCAGCCCCAGGCTGGTTGTTTTTACAAATCTCTCTCAGATATATTATTTTCATGACAAAAATGAAGGAGCTTTGTAAATTTTTTAAAAATTATGAATCATATCAAGTAGTTGTTTACATTTGACAAAATAGGAACTATGTCGGCAGAGTCCAACCGGAAAACCCCTTAGGTGAGATAGGCAGTAACTGGGCCTGCTGTCTGCGCCTTTCGTAGTGACAGATGTGGCTGTAGTGTTTAGGTAAGTGTTTGGTCTTGCTTCTTGTATGGCATTTTCCAATAAACTTTAAAAAAAAAACCTTACTGTGGGGATTGATCCACTTTTTAAAGTTCTAACAAAAGCGTGGGGAAATTAAACCTGGGAAGGGAGACGGAAAGGGAAGCTGCCGCTGGTACAGTAAGCTAACCCACACTGGCCAGGGTGCAGTGGAAAGGAACTGCTGAGAACTGGAGGGTGCCTCTGCCAGCTGGGGCAGGCTTTGCGGCACAGGACAAAGACGGGTGAGACCTAGTGTCTCCAGGGGAGCAGTCTGATCCCAGGGTCAGGGCTTTGGCAGTAGTTAGCCCTGCAGGGACAGAGCCCGCTTGGCTAAGGGAAGAACGGACTTGAGGTGGTGGCAGTTGGAGGTTCAGTCACTGCCCCAGACAGCTGCAGAGGGTCTCATTCCACCTCATCGCCCACCTTCCTCCGGTGGTCCCATTTCCATCACGACTGTCATCTTAGGGGGAGCCTGTCCCAGCCTGGGACATCCCAACCTACCACTGTTGTTTGCCAAGGTACCCTGTGCATCTCAGGATGCTCTTGGCCTACCCTGCAGCCCTTTCAGATGCCGGTCCTGGGCTAAGGCCACATGGGCTGAAGAAATTCCTGAGGCTGAAACATGCTGGTGTCCACATTAACACATGCCCCTGGAGCTAACACTGCTCTACACATGCAGGTCAGGAGCCTTAGCGGCTGCTGCTACCACGACATCCATCCTAGCTTCAGAGATGACTGGAGCAGCTACTGGGCACTGGACTTCTGGCGTCCTGGCCCCATGATCCACACTGGTAGCCTCACAGCAGGTTATACCTTGCACCTCAGACCCGGGCCCCCAAATCCCCTCCTAATTTGGCATAGCCCCCCAAACTGAGTCGGTCCAGCCGTGGCCAGCTTCGGTGGGCACAGTCCCGAGCTGCTGGGGCCCCCAGAAGAAGCTCCCCCAGGCCCAGGTCCAGAGATTTGGAGTGCTCGATGCAGGAACCAGAGGGCTGCACCGTGATGATCACATGTCCAGTTTGAGTCCGAGGACCCCAGGGTGGTGGCAGCCCCGGACCCTTCAACGGGTAGCTGTGAAGCAGTGCGGGCAGCCCCGAGCGAGGGTTGGCAGGTTCGGACCGCAGGCTGCGCACCGACGGGACCGGTGAGGGGCCCCTCCTCGGAGCCCGGTCCCAAGTCTCGGGTTCCGCGACGGCGCCCGGGGACCCATGCGCAGGGCTGGGCAGCAGCGCGTCCCAGCCGGGGCCATCCGGCGGCCGCAGCGCCTGCGCCCTCAGCACGCCCCGGCGGAGACGCCGGGTCTCCAGGTCGCGGTTCTCGTAGAGCAACGTGTTGGCACAGATGAACACGAACAGGCCGACGCCCATGATTACCGGCCCCAGCAGCCGCAGGCGCTCGTGCGGCCCATGCGCGCGGCCGGTCCTCGGGGCGTGGGCATGGGAGGCGCGGCCGGGCCAGTAGCCCGCCACGGCGATGCCCATGCCC
>JADRCH010000213.1:1824977-1851648 GCA_019843965.1 Rhynchomys soricoides | reverse complement strand
CTGCGGGGACGAGCAGAGAGGCAGACGCTGACCCGACGGGCCGGGCTCCGGGGGAGGGAAGCGCGGGGCCGCCTCGGCCGGCCGCTTGGAGATCCCTGGCGGCCACCTCCGGATTTTCCCGGGGCCGCAAGGCAGGGAGCCGCCCCCGCTCGGGTTTTCCGCAGCGGAGCTGGGAGCCAGCGTTGGCCGGGCCCGCGGGCGGTGCGCAGGGAGGGGGCTGCGGGGCTCGGGTGCAGCCGGGGCTGCGGGGCTCCTTCAGCCTGCGCGCGCTCCGCTCGCCCGCGCGGGCCCCCGCTGCGACCGCGACCCGGGTAAGTATCTCCCGGGCTCGACCCCACCCCCCGCACGTGGCCGCCCCGAAGTAACCAGGGGAGGGGTTGCTCGGCCCGCCCGGGGCTGCGGGGCTCGCGCGCGCGCGCCCCACCTCCCCCCTACTGCGCTTTACATACCGCAGCGAGGGCCGGCGGAGGTGTCTCTGACTCCGGCTTCTCCTTGCTCGCCCCCTCCTTGCAGACTTCCTCAGCCAGCACTGGAGCTGCAGCAGGAGAGACTTGAGCTAGACTCTGGGAAAAACCGCTCTGGCCGAGACCAGCCAGTCAGAGCAGAGGAGGCAGCGGCGGACTTTGTCCAGGATTCTTCACTCCTCCAGGAGAGGCCTCCCCCTCCCCCTCGGCCGTGCTAGGGCCGGGGCTGGAGGCAGGGGACTGCCAGTACCGGACTCAGGTCCTCGCCGGACGGACTCTCCTCCTGGATCGCTTGCCGGCCCAGGCAAGGCTGTTCCCAGATTGCGGTGTTTCCGATTCGGGCTCCGGGGATGAATCATCCCCCTTTCCCGCCGCCTGGCCTCTTTTCCAGCCTCCTCCGCCCGAGGCCTCCGTGGGCCGCGTCCGGGCCAGAGCAGCACCGCCCCGGGGTCGGGGCCGCACGCTGGAGCCGCTCCAGGAGGCCGTGCGCCGTGGTCCCGGCGCGGGGAGGCCGCAGGCAGCGGGGTCCGGGCGTCCGGTCTCGGCCCCCGGGGTCCCGGAGAGACGCGGCAGCGGCGTCCGTCCCCGGCCTAGCAAGGAGCGACCCGCGCCCGAGGCCCTGCAGGCCCGGCCCGGACCCCTGCGCCCCCGCCCCGGCTGCAGAAAGGGCGCGGGGTGGCTGAGCCCCGCCCCGGACCCCGCCACCCGCCTCCGCCCGCGCCCTCGACGGAGAGGCGCCCGGCCCGGCCCGGCCCCGCCGACGGCCCCGCTCGCTCCGCCGGGCGCGCGGCCAGTTTCCATGATGCGGCCGCGGCCCGGGAGCCCCCACCTGGGATTGATTAGCCCGTGCTAATGAGAGCCGGCTGCGCGCGCGGCCCTCGCCCCTCTGGCCCCGGAGACCGGCATCCCCCGGCCGCAGAGCCTCCCAAGTCGATCTGGAGAAGGCGCCCCTGCCCCACCGACGCCTCACCCTCCCATTCCCTCTGCTCTCGAGGGCTAACGCCCGAGGTGTCTGCCTGTGTTGACTCCCTTCTCCGTCCCAACTCACTCGCAGGGGCCTCTGTGGATCCCCTGCCTTCCGGGTGTTCCTCTCACAAAGGAGACCACAAGCCCAGGGCACAAGCTTCTCTCTCAGCTGCCTGGGCCTCCTGGTCGGTCCCTGAACCCCAACCTCCACTGGCGAGGTTCACACTCACCACCAGAGCACACTCGGGTCCTCAGGCCCCATCTCCCCTCTTTATCTAGAACCAGCCAGTTATCCCTCCCTGTAGCCACTCTCCTCTCCATCTCTCGACTCCCTATAGTCTGGCCGCCGCCTGTCCCTGCTCACTGGTCTGCAAACGTCACAGAGCACCATTCCACTGTGAATCTGCCTCTTGCTGAAAACCCTCTATGGCTTCCTGGTGCTGTCCAAATGGTTTCAGAGCCTTGTGGGTTGAGCATGCTCCTAACCTTCTCACCTGGCCCGTGTGGCTGAAACTGCCTAGGTCCCCAGCCCCTCTGAGATCTGGCCCCAAGGCTCAGCCAGGTCGTGGCTTTTCAGGAACACCGATTTGCCTCTTCACCTCCTCCAGAGCCCTGGGCCCTCGCTTCAGCCCCTGGCCAGGTCTCCCCTCTCCTCCCTCTTCTGCACACAGCTGAGCTGAGAAAGCGCTTGGGGATTGCCCTGTTTCCCCGGCCCTGGCCAGCATGGAGGTCTGAGGCACAAGGCTGGTTCTGACGGGGAATGTGTGCCTTAGCTTGCCCTCCATGCTGGAGAAACATGTGTGAGGCCTTTGACTTCCTCCACTCCCCTCCTATCATCCACCCTGGGCCCTGGAGGAGGAAGGAAGGAGAGGGGCAGGAGAGGAAAACACACCTAAGCTTTCTGTGGCTCAGTTTCCCGATCTTTATAAGAACAACACCACGGTGTGTTTTCAGAGTTGAGATGACTGCACACACACGTGTTGAACACCTGGTGCTAAGTGCTTTCCAACAGCCTGCCTGCCCCTTGACTATTGCATTGGCTTGAGCTGTGAAGGGGGTGGTGACCACAGGTCCCTTTCCAAGGTATAACCCTGGCTCAGGTTCTCTGTAAAAGCTCCGAGAAAGTGTGACGAGCAGGGAGATAGGAAACTAGGAGGGGGAGGCAGACATCCCGTCCGGCAGGCCTCCCCTGCAGAGAGACCTCCCAGCCTGGGGTGGGGGTGGGGCTTCCATCCTGTCTCTGCAGATGTGTGGCTGGCCACTGGCATCTGGACCTCCCTCAATTCTGCCCTGGCCTCTGTGTGACCTAGATGCCTGCTTTCCCTTCTGAACTAGGAGGAGCCTGGATGGATGTGGTAGAAGCCAGAAATGTGACACCGTCACCCTGAGGCCATCCTGGGGGAGGGTACAGTGTCTCCCCAACACACACACACACACACACACACAAAGACTTAGACATGCAGGCACAGCTCTACCATGAGCAGGGCCTTGGATCCTCATCCTCACTTCACACCAGGAGGCTGTGTGCATCCTGAGTCACCTCTAGAGGAAGACTGCTGGTGGCAGTGTGGTCTGTACACCCTGTCCCTAGTGACTTTAACCTAGAGGTGCATCAGCTCAGTCAGCTAAGACTTCAGAGTTGTCCAAAGCACAGAGTGTGGTTCTGCTCCATCCCAGCAGAATGGTAGCACCAGATTGGGAGCAGTTTTGTGTGAGCCATGTTTCACAGGTGAACCCAGGCTCTATTTTCTGAAGGCTGAGTCCCAGGGAGGGGGAGTGACTTGCCCCAGGTGGCCTTGCCAGTACCTGGCAATGTCAGGATCCAGGCCTCTGAACTAGTCACACCAAGAGCTCAGGTCCTTAGAGGATAGTGGCTGTGACCCGATGAATCCATGCCTACTCTGGAAACTCTACTCTGGATGATGTTGGGCTCTTTCTAGTTGTCCTTAAGCTGGTGACAGGAAAAATTAATGTGGATTCTGTGGCTCTCTGAAGCCAAGAGAGGAAAAGGTAGAACTTGGTGACACAAGAGCCACTGAAGGAGTAAGGCCCCTTTGTGACAATACAGCAGCCTCCTCAAGTCATGCTTGGGTGGAAGGTTACTAGGCTCATCTCTCTGGTCTACCCAGTCCTTTGTATAGTCTGTGAGGTGGGCTTTCACCCATATCTGTGTGGAACCAGCTTCTGTGGGAGCCAGCCTTGCCTTGGTCACATTTATGCCAGCTTGTGTACAAAGTAAGAAGACGGTATTGACCACTTAAAGGACCTTGGGGCCTTCCCAGTAGTCCCTCCCACAGAAAAGTGACACGCTGAGGCCAGTCCTTTAGCCACTTCTCTGGGCCTTTGCAGCTCCCTTCCTGGGACAACACACCTGTCTACTTAAAGCCGGTGGAGGCAGCAGCTCCACCCTAGTCCCTAGGGAAGTCCTGGCTTGTCCCTCTGAAGACCTGAGGAGGCCTGGTGGAGCACTGCCCGGAAGTGTCTGGAAACCTCAGCTGCAGTCATTTTAGCTCCATCATTACCTAAAAGTTCCAACTAGGCCTTATCAGAGCAGACATCTTCCCCTGGTCCAGTC
This sequence comes from Rhynchomys soricoides, assembly GCA_019843965.1. NCBI lineage: Eukaryota > Metazoa > Chordata > Mammalia > Rodentia > Muridae > Rhynchomys > Rhynchomys soricoides. Next base: position 1,847,643 of record JADRCH010000213.1, on the reverse strand, counting down.
AACTGGAACCAGGAAGTCCAAGGAGCAAGAGCTGGGAAGAGTCTCTCAAAACCCTGAGAGGGAGTAAAGGGTCCTGCAAAGGACTTGAGCTGCTCATCTGCCAAGGGCTTGGAGCAGAGCTTCTTGGCGGTAACATGGTCTTCCTCTCCCTGTGACTGTCGTCCTCACCCTCCTCCTCCTCCTGAGAACTTCCAGATTGAAGGGCACAGCAGGAACCCCCCAACCCAAACCAAGAGAAAAGTGCCTATCGTGGGCATGTCTGCCCGTTTGCCTCCCTGCACAGTAAGGTTGGAAAATGGCATCTTTGTGTGCAGGATGAGCCCTGGAGAAGCACAAGATGGCAGGTCACCCACCCATCCTGGTGTAGTAGTGCCTACCTGCTGTGAACTTGGGTGTTTTGTTGTTTGGGCTGGAAAAAGCAAGGTAGAACCCTTAGCTGTTGGGGTGGCTGGGGAGGCTGCAGGCTTGTCACTCCACCATCCCTAGGCGGTGGCACTTGCCTTGCCCTTGTGGTTAAAGTTGCTTGCTCTCCCTTGTCTCCAGGAGCCTGACCCCAGAGAATGGGCAGAGGAGTTGGGGACCCCATAACACAGCCAGGATTTCGAGGGAAACTGGGAAATGGGGCCAATGAGACAACTAGGAGTCCACCACAGATAGCACAGGAATGTGGCAGCTCCTTTAGTGACAAACTACACTGCCAATGAGGCAGTGGGCTCCGTGTCTCACAGGCTCCGGGTCCTCTAGGAGGTTCCCAGCCTAGGGAGAAATGGAGAATGTGTGAGGCGCCCCCTGGCGGCGGGGCCGCAGACATGCCCTCGCTGGTGCCCACGTGTCCTCGCTCCTCAGGAACACCCACCCTCCCGCCTCACGTGTGAACTCCCTGCAAACCACCCTGCTGCCCTGGGGAGGTCAGAGCAGATATCCACCCGGGTCCCTGCCACGTGCAGCTGAAGTTGGGCTGTGTAGTGCTCTTAGTGACTAGAGAGGGCTGCAGCATTCTCTCCCCTGAGGTCCTTTCGTTAAGGGGTGCAAAGTCACTCCGTAACTACAGAGCTACCCTCTATTCTGTACTGTGTGGGTCCATGTACACACTCTGCCCTGGTCGGCTTGAGTGGACGCAGCCCTAGGCTGGGTATCCAGCAGGCCCGTAGAGGCGCGCCCCTTTGTCAGACAGAATACCTCTCTTGAGGTTTGTGGTGAGGTCCATCAGCACAGGGGACAGAGACCCACTCACAAATCCCTCTCATCTTTGCGCAGCTAGTGAGCCTTTGCGTCCACAGCCACGCCATTCATTTGACATGACAGGGCTGCAGGCCGCAGTGGGACCCCCACAGTTGTGAAGACCCTCAGTCGTGAGATGGCACTCGGGCGGCCTCCGGTGTGGGACGAGGTGGGGAAGAATGCCTCTCTGCTCAGCAACAAGCCCGATCCTGCAGGGCGCGGGGGCTGAAGGAAGCGGAGAGATGTCAGTGTCTGGACCGCAAGTCTGTGAGCATCCAGAGCATTTAAGTAACTTACAAGGCCATCCAGAGCACGAGGGTAGCAGCAGTTTCAAGTCCTTCCTGGGAAAATGCAGTCAGCACACCACCTACCCAGGGCCTCACCCCTGCACTGCACCCAGCATCTAGGGATCTCAGATCAATCACCTCTCTCCCCCATACTCCCCAGTAAATCACTATAAGGGAGAGGAGAGAATGTTCTCTGGGGGTCTAAGTCCTAGAAGATTCTTCTTAGAGCCTCACCTGGATGGCTCGAAACTCCCCAACCTATATATGTTTCCGCGTTATTGGCTCCAGTTGGAATTCCTGGGTTGGAAGAATCACCCATGATGCCCCAGGAGGGTTTTATTTTTCCTTTCAAACATCTTTAGTGATTTCTTTTTTTGCCCAGAGATGCTGGAGGGCTAAAGACGAATGAAGTCAGAGAAAGTTCCACAGTCAAGTTGGATGGTAGGTGCCTGGCTCGCCCCCACCTCACCCTACCTTTCCCTACCCACCCCTGTAGCTCCCGAAGCCTGCGCTGCGGATTGTGAGGGAGGGAACTGCTGCGCTCGGTTGCGGCTGCGGAATGGTGCCTGGATTTACGAGCCGGCTGCATGGTGAGGCTTGGCTGGCCTCCCTCCCCAAGTCGGTTATAACTCCAGTGTGAAGGCCTTTGTACTGGGCACTTTTCTTTGCCCTCTCGGGATTAATGTCTGGGGAGGGGACGACTGCCCAGCTTCTGCCACATCTGATCTTTCTCTTGCCCCCGGGGTGGTTCATAATTCCCTCCCTGCAGCAGTTCACAATCGGGTCCGCAGCCCTGGCCCATAACCAGTCGTACCGGTAGTACCTGGCAAGACGCACGCAATACAGTGGATGTGATTTGCGTTTCTTTAGGAGCAACCCCAGAGTTCGTGGGTGGACTAGAAGCACCGGGGTTGCCTAGGAAGTGAGGGTTAAAGATACATGTATTCTCTTATTAGAGAAAAGAACTGTGGTTCTAACGGGGTCCCCTGAAGTTTTCACTTGCCCTGGGAGGTTCCTTTCTCGCGATTCCCTTCATACAGCCTCACCTTCCTGCTCCTTAAGCCACCATGAGGCAAAGCCCTGAACATGCGGACCAGGCAGAGAAAGACCAGACCCTCTCCAAGTGTCGGCTCCGCCTGAGCCCCAGCGCACAAACCCTGGTTCTACTGAGATGTTTTTCCGTGTGTTTTTTTAAAGGCAGCTCAGTTCTGATGATCCCTACGTGTGGAGCTGGGAGTGCCTGGTTTCTGTGTAGCTTTCAGTTTGGGTGAGCATATAGGAAGCTTCCTGTCCTAGCGTTTCTCCATCCCTTCCCTCCTAGAATGTGACCTCAGGGTTTGCAGAAACCGCAGCACTCCCCAGGGTTACCCTTCTCTTCTCGGAGGATGCCAGGACCCATCCTTTTTTGCTGAAGTTGAGGGAACCAGAGCCTTTTCCAGCTCCTATCACAGCCTGAGTGCTCACCTTCCTCCTGGCCCTCAGGAATGGCTTCCATCTTGCCCACCTTCCAAGGACACGTTCTAGCTGCCATGCTGGATAGAAAAGAAGTCCTAGATGCTGGAGTTGAAGCCGAGATAGATTTGCCTAGTCTGCATTACGCTCTCGGCTACACACACACACACACACACACACACACACACACGTTGCCACAGAATCTCTTAAAACTCAGCTTCAGTGGAGAGAGACAGAGAGTCCTCACAACAGTCTGTAACTCCAGTTCTAAGGGATCTGACGCCCTCTTCTTTGGACACCAGGCACACACATAAATAGAATTAAAAAAAAAAAATCAGCTTCATCGGGGTTACATATCGGGGTGACATATCAACGCCATATGTCCCTGCCTCCGCTGATTGTAATAATTCTTTTCTGGGTGCGTCCTGTGTAAATTTCCCTCCTTTAATTTTTCCCTACTCCTTTTCTTTCCTGTGCCCTCAGTGTGGTGTAGAGGCTGTGGCTGACTAACCACACACCGCTGCCAGCTCTGCTCAGTAAATATTTCAGGCTTTGAGAACTTTCCAGTTTAGCTCTGTTGCCTCAGACAAGCTCTAAGTAGACAGGCATGGCTGGGCCCAGAGTGGACCTTGTGTGACTTGGCATGGCTTTTACCTTTACCCCCAACCATTTGAAACTGCTGAAACACTTCTGAGCTCACAGGCCACACATCAGTGGGGAAGCAGGCTTCTTCAGCCATGGGTTATGGTTTGCCAACCCCTAATCTCAGACTACAGACTGTTAAAGTGGGTGGACTATGCCTTTCCCTTGACTGTGACAAAATGCCCACAGAAGTGAGTTAAGGCAGGGCTTGTTTCGTTCACAATTTAAGGATGTGGTCTATCACGGCTGACCGGAGTGTGAGGCAGCTGGCTACTCTGTGTCTGTCAGGCAAGAAGCGAGGAGAGATGAACGCTGGGACTCAGCTCACTTTCCTGGTTTCCTTCATTCCTAGACCCCCGATGGTGCCTCCTGACCACATACTGGGGGTGGGGGGTGGGGAGGCTCTTCTCTCTCCAGGGACTTTTCTGAAAACACCGCATACACACAAACACACACATAAAGGTGTATTTCTATGCGATTATCAATCTAGATGACAAGAGCCAGACATGGTGGCTCACACCTGTAATTCCAGCTCTCAGAAGGCTGAGACAAGAGGTTGTCGTGGGTTAGAGGTCATCCGGGTTATATAGTGAGTACCGGGGCAGCCTGGGCTACAGAATGTGAAACTATCTATAAATAGTAAGTAAATAGTTTTGAAAGCCAGGCTTGGCGGTGTACACTTTTAATCCAGCCACTCAAGAGGTAAGGCAGGTGGATCTCTGTGGGTTCCAGGCCAGCCAGGGCCACATAGTGAGGCCTTGTCTCAAAACAAAATGAAACCTTTCTGAGGCTAGCAAAATAGCTCCATAGCTTGGCTGGTTTGTACCTGGCACAGTCTGACTTTGAGGTTATGGTATCTATTACCATTTTGGGACATTCGGCTGTGCCCCCTTACAAGCAAGCAAGCAAACAATCATTCCAGCTGTGCTGTGCTGTTGACGACCTCATCGCTGCTGGGTAAAGACTTTCCAGGCATTGCCTGTTGGAGAGGACTACCACACTCCTGTAGCCCCTCACCTCTTCTCTTTGATGAAGCTCAATAAACCCAGCTCGGCCAGCTTCGGTGGAGTCATGCCTCAGTTTGTCTCTGGGACCTTGGGAGAAGGGTAGACATTGCTTACTCCCCTGGGGAGGAGATTTTAGTAGCACATGGCGTAGCTAGGATAGGAAAAACGGAGGTCAAGTTTGGGAAGAGCAATGGCGTCTTACCTGACATGGGTAATGAGACAGATGAGGTAGAGTGGGGTTGGGAGGGGGGGAGAGGAGGATTTTGCCATGGTGATTGTCCCTACAGGGTTTGTGGGAATAGTGGCAAGGGCATGGGCAGTTGTCTTCCAGGTGGTATGGAGTGGCTTTCCTGCCTGATGGGTGGGGTCTGCCCCGGAAGTACAGAGCTGTTTTTAAACAACAGAAGGTGTAGTGCAGCTCTTGGAAGCCCTGGGAGCCTGAGCACGGTGTAGAAGGAGCAAGGAGTCAGCATCTGGGGTGGGGGGCGGGGCAGGGGCGGAGCCGTGGGAATCAGAGGTCTACGGAGGGGGCAGCCAGGAGGGAGACTGCAGGTGTTAAGGGAAGGAACTGCAGCCAGAAAGGGATGCGAGTCTGTAGTGGCTTAGTACAGTACTAAAATGGATAAAAGAGAAGAAAAATGCAGACGATGGCCTGCTGTGGGGCCAAAAGGTGAAGAAGCTCCAGGTAGCGAACCCCTCGCCCTTGAGAGTTTTCTTTGTGTGGAGACTCAGTTAAGAGGCATGTGCGCACACCTAAAGAAGCAAACCGGGGCCGGGCAGTGGTGGCGCAAGCCTTTAATCCCAGCAGTTGGGAGGAAGAGGCAGGCGGATTTCTGAGTTCGAGGCCAGCCTGGTCTACAGAGTGAGTTCCAGGACAGCCAGGGCTACACAGAGAAACCCTGTCTCGGAAAAAAAAAAAAAAAAAGAAGAAGTAAACTGGGTGGGGAAGGCAGTTCTCCAAGGCTGCAAAGCCCAGTGTTGATGCGGAGTTCTCACGAGGTTTATGGTTGGGTGATACCCACCAAGGTGACTGGGGAAGTTGCGATAGCCTGCTCCTGTAACTGTGAAAGTCTACAGAAGGTAAAACAGGGTTAATACGGGTGCTCCCAGAGGCCATATGGGGGTTAATTAGGAATCTCAGTGCCAGGAAGGGGTTATCCCCCTAGGAGTTGTTGGTTACAGAAATCCTAGAGGCCAGTAGGACACAAAGGTCATGGCCACAGTGTCTGGTTGCATTCAGAGCTGATGGTGAGACCCTGTTGTTGAGGATGGAAGCTCAGGGACTTGGAGAAGTAAATCCAGAATGGGCCCAAAGTGTCTCCTCCCAGCGAGCTAACTACCTCCTGTGGTGCCAGAAGCTACCACAAACTGTGCTGGGGGAGAATTAAGACCTGAAGACTTATCCAGCTGTGGATCCTGCATTCCTCACTGAGAAGTGGCAGCCAGAGGTGCAGCAGTGTGGTAGTGGTTATGGGTGGAAGCAGCTTTCTGTTTGGACCCAAGGCTCGCTCCACAGGAGGAGAATCACATCTGGCTCAGGGAAATTAAGACAAAATCTTGTGACCAGAGGGTCACAGGCTCTAGTGGAGGAGCAACCACTCTTGCCTGGGTAAATGATGCACCAGCTAAAGTGCTTCTCACATGCGTGTTTACGTAGGTTTATTACCCACGTCCCTCAGGACGTGTTTCCATCTGGTTTTGTCAGTTTCCTCATTTGTGTTTGGTAAGAAGAGGGGAAAAAATCAACCCGGGCTTGCCAAAGCCCTGTCCTGGAGACAGGCATGGAAGGACATGAAGGTTCAGTATCCTGCTCGAGCCAGACAACTATGGTATCCCTGCCAAGGCTCAGGTACCCTTGTGAAAGGGGGAGGGGTGGAGGGGCTTGTGAGTGGTTGTTCTCTGCTACTAGCAACTGCCCGCTGGGGTTCTCTGTGCTGCGCCCCTTGCTCCCTGGGCTTGTCCATTTCCTCTCAGAAGGGTGGCAAGGGTGTAATCGCAGGCTTTTCCACCTGTGCCCCAGTTCCCAATAACAACTTAGAGGGTTATTATTTATGAATAAGTGCCTAGGCCATAAGCGAGGCCTGTCCCCTGACTAGCTTGTAACTTATTTATTCCATTTATACTATTCTCTGTCTGCCACATGGCTGGTTACTTCTCCTCAGTTTCATGTGTCTGACTTCCTCTGCGTCCAGTCAGGGAATCTTCCCATACTTGCCTTATTTCCCAGAGTTCCCCTCTCTCCCCTGACCCCTTCCCACCTCAGCTTCTTGTTCATCAGATTTTTATTGACAAGTGATACTCCCACACATTGCACAAGAGATTATTCCTACAGGAGGGTCTTGGAGAGTCACCTGAGTATCCAGTCTCTCACTCCCATCCATTTTATGCAGTTGTGTGCTGATTATACAGGGTCTAGGGAAGGCTCTAGAGGGTAAGGCCAGGAAGACTGGGGGAGGGGATGCTCCATCCATGTCAATTCTACTAGGGAGCCCTCATGCCTGCTGGGCAAAGGCTTTCCAAGTGCAGCCTGTTGGGGCAGGGGCACCACATCCTGTGGGTAACCACTCTCTTACGACCAATAAACACTTTGGCTCCTCGGAATGAACTTTGGCAGTCATGCCTGGGTTTGCCTGGGTTAGGAGAGGGGTAGAAACTGTTTCTCTCCGTGGACTTTTCATACAAACCACCATGTTGTCTGTTTGCCACACACTAACTTAGATCCCCTGGGAGCACTTGCTGGGCTGGTGGCCTTCCATGACCAGCAAGACTTTCTTTTTTCCTTTAAAGACAGGGTCTTAGCTGGGCAGTGGTGGCACAAGCCAGCACATGGGAGGCAGAGGCAGGTGGATTTTTTTTTTTTTTTTTTTTTCAAGACAGGGTTTCTCTGTGTAGCCCTGGCTGTCCTGGAACTCACTCTGTAGACCAGGCTGGCCTCGAACTCAGAAATCCGCCTGCCTCTGCCTCCCGAGTGCTGGAATTAAAGGTGTTCCCCACCACTGCCCAGCTGGCAGGTGGATTTTTGAGTTCGAGACCAGCCTGGTCTACAGAGTGAGTTCCACGACAGTCAGGGCTACACAGAGAAACCCTGTCTCGAAAAACAAAACAAAACAAAAATTTCATGATACCTCCTCCTCCTCCTCCTTTCTTCTTTTCTTAAAAAATGTTTTGAAAGCATTTACTTGTCTGTGTGGGCATGTATGGGAGCATGTTCTTGTCTTCCACTGTGTAGGCTCTGGGACTTGAACTTGTGTCAGCAGGCTCCACTGACCAGCTGACTGGCCTGACATCCCTGTTTCTAACCACTGAGCTTCATCACCTCATCTTTCTGGGTTTGAGGGCTGATCAGGCAACACCTGTCTTCACGCATACCCTGAGGATAGATTTGTGACTTTCTCTTCCATGATCATGTGGATGGGAAGGAGAACATTCCTAGCTCTGAGGGTGTAGCGTGTAACAGAGTGTTAGGTAACACCCGCAACATCTGTCAACCCAGAGCCTCCTCCCTTCCTTTCCTAAAGAGTCTGAGTGCTTAGTCTCTGTAGTTCAAGTCCCGGTGGGGCCTTTCGGAGTAACTATGTTTCCCTTAAAGCAATGGCTACATTTTCTGGAATGTTTGCAGAATGTTTGGTCTTTCTTCTCACAATGCAGGGAGGGAGAGGCATGAAGAGACCCTTAGCAGTTAAGAGCACATGGGCCCTTGCACTTGATAATGAGCCTCGGATTTAGTCCGGAAGAAAAGCCTCTGCTCCTATGATTTGTCTTTAGCTGATCTAGGATTATTCCCTTTTAAGAAAAACAGTTTCAGGCTGGAGCCATAGCTCAGCAGTTAAAAGCAGCCTGGGTTCAATTCCCAACAACCACATGGTGGGTCACAACCATCTGTAATTTCAGTCCGGGGGATCTGATGTCTTCTTCTGGCCTCTGTGGGCACTGCACACACAGATATATGTGCAGTCAAACACTGACACACATAAAACAAAAATCTCAAAAACATTTCTTTTTAGAAAAAAAAAATCTTGAGACAGTCTCAGGTATCCCAGGCTGACATCAAACTTGCTGTGTAACTAGAGATGTGCTTAGAATCTGATCTCCTGTTTTCCCTTCTCTGGACCGGGACTAGGAACTGAACCCTGGGCTTTGTGCACTCTAGACAAGCGCTCTCTCTCTCTCTCTCTCTCTCTCTCTCTCTCTCTCTCTCTCTGAGACAGGGTTTCTCTGTGTAGCCCTGGCTGTCCTGGAACTCACTCTGTAGATCAGGCTGGCCTCCAACTCAGAAATCCGCCTGCCTCTGCTGGGATTAAAGGCGTGAGCCACCACTGCCCGGCCTTAGACAAGCACTCTTAATGCCACATTCTCAGCCTGAGTTTAAGCATCTGGTAGGGCTTACGTAGAGCTGTCCAGGCAACTGGGTGACGAGTTTTAGGAAGTTAATTGACTCAAGTTCTTGAATATGTGGGGTCCTACTGGAACAATTTAGTTATTCTGGCAAATTTGTGTTCCGGTCAAGTTCATCCAGGAATAAGACTAATAGGGGCTTGAACTGCCCCCACCCTCCAAAGTCCCACTGCCCTTTCAGTTGTCAGTGCTGACACTATGGTGTCATTGGCACTCATTATCCTGGATAATTTATTAAATGTATTGATCTTCTTTAAAAAACAAAACAACAAACCATGGGGTGGTGGCATTGCATGTTTTTAATCCCAGCACTTAAGAGGCAGAGACAGATGATCTCTGTGAGTTTGAGGCCAGCCTGGTCTACACAGTTCCAGGACGGCTAGGATTACACACACTGAGAAAGCCTGTCTTGAAAAAAAACAAACCAGGGGGCTGGAGAGATGGCTCAGCCGTTAAGAGCACTGACTGCTCTTCCAGAGGTCCTGAGTTCAATTCCCAGCAACCACATGGTGGCTCGCAACCATCTCTAATGGGATCCGATGCCCTCTTCTGGTGTGTCTGAAGAGAGAGACAGTGCACTCACATACATAAAGTAAACAAATAAACATTAAAAAAAGAAAAAACCAAACCATCGTTTGGTTTTCTCAATTCCGTTTTCAGCTTCATCTATACCCTCGTGTTTTTATTTCTATTGTTGGTGCTTGCTTTGGGCTCAATCCCCACTCCAAGTTTGCTAAGGCAGAAGTTACTCATCCTAGGTTTTTTTCTGGGGGGGGGGTGTTCAAGACAGAGTTTCTCTGTGTAGCACTAGTTGTCCTAGAACATACTCGAAACCAGGCTGGCCTTGAACTCAGGGATCCACCTGCTTCTACCTCCTGAGTGCTGGGATTAAAGGTGCACCCCACCGCTGCCCCGCCCTTGTCTTACACTGATTCAATACTATAAAAGTTCACCTCAGGACTACTTTGGCTGGGTGTCATATATTTTGCTAAGTTGTAGTTTCATTTGCCTCAAGAAATTGTGGAAGATGTCTCTGTCGGGGTCATAGCATGCTCCACCATGCCCAGCGTTCTATGCAGTGCTGGGGTCAGAGCCAGGACTTCATACAAACCAGAGTAAACACACCACTCACTGAGCTACACTCCCAGCCTCTTCCCTTAAGGTCTTTCTGGACCTGGTGGCTCGTTTCTGTAATCTGAGCTGTCCTGTGGGGACATGAGGTCAAATGACTGTGCAGTGATCTGTTCTCTCCCTTCACTATGATTCCAAGGGTTGAACTCAGGATTGTCAGGCCTTTATTCACTGAGCTATCTCACTGACTGGCGTCTTCCATGATTAACTTCTGTGTGTATGGTTTTTACCTTCATGTATGTCTGTGTATCACTTGTGTGCCTGGTCCCCATGAAGTCAAAATTGGGCATCAGATCTCCTGGAGCTGAAGCTGCAGATGGTTGTGAGCCACCATGTGGGTGTTGGGAATTGAACCCAGTTCTCTACAGAAACAGTATTTTTTTTTTTTAAAAGATTTATTTATTTATTATGTGTAAGTACACTGTAGCTGTCTTCAGACACTTTTTCTTCTCGCTCCAGCTCTGGCCGTGCTCGCTGTAGCTGTCTTTAGACATCCCAGAAGAGGGCATCAGATCTCATTATGGATGATTGTGAGCCACCATGTGGTTGCTGGGATTCGAACTCATGACCTTCAGAAGAGCAGTCAGTGCTCTTAAACGCTGAGCCATCTCTCCAGCAACCTTTCATGATTTCTATTAATGTTTTAAGGTCTATTTTATAGTCCATATTTATGAATATTCCATTAAGTTGGAAGTATTTTTTAAAGATTTATTTATTATGAGTACATCACTGTCTTCAGACACACCAGAAGAGGGCATCAGATCCCATTACAGATGGTTGTGAGCCATCATGTGGTTGCTGGGAATTGAACTCAGGACCTCTGGAAGAGCAGCCAGTGCTCTTAACTGCTGAGCCATCTCTCCAGCCCCAGTTGGGAGTATTTTTAAAATGATTTTATTTTGTGTATGGGTATTCTTCTGGGACACACGTATGTATGCCAGTGGTTCTCAACCTTAATCCTGCCACCCTTTAACCCAGTTCCTCATGCTGTGGTCACCCAACCATAATTTTTTTTGCTGGTCTTAAGCCAACTCCCAAAGGGTTTGTGACCCACAGGGTGAGAACTGCTGTGTCAGTGTGCAGAGACCAGAAAAGAGGGGGATGGGTCCCCTGGAATTAGCTTTATAGATTGTTATTTGCTGTGAGGATGTTAGCAATCAAACCCAAGTCCTTTGAAATTGTGCACTTAACCTTGGTGACTGGGATGCTCGGAACCAAACTGCATTGCAAGAGCAGTAAGTACTTTTATCTGCTGAGCCCTTCCTCCCAGCCCTGTGTGAAGTCTTTTTTAAAATGTCAGATCCAGTTGGATCCACTATGTAGTCCTGGCTGGCCTGGAAGTACTGCGTAGGGCAGGCTGGACCCATTCAGAGATCTGCTTGCTTCCACTGTCCCAGTACCAGGCACCAGATGCCCAGGCCCCAGCTTGCCAACTCCCATTCCCGTACCCCTACCTTCAGTGTCTGTTTTAATTATCTACATACCATGGTAAAGGGGAACAAGCCTAGGGCCCACGCATGCTAGGCAGGCACTCTACCACCAAGCACACCCTAGCTTCTGTGGTCTACTGAACATAGTAGGATTCTTATATAAACACATAGCTGAGTTTTGCCTTTTCAATTCACCCTGATCACCTTACACCATGGGACTCAGGGTTGGAATAGCTTAGCATGCTGTTTGTCAGCCATGTTCTTTGTTTCTATTTTGTCTTCCCTCTAAGCGGCCCCCATGGGGTGGGGTGGGGAGCAGAGACCAGGTATGGAAAAAAGCATCTGTGAGCTCAGCACCAACAGAGCAAATTGCAGTGACCTGGGTTCCTAGAAATCCTCCGTGGCATGTTTGGGGGTGGGGGAGGCATGAGTGCAACTTTCACCATTGAGAAGAAAACAAGCCCTTTTTCTGTCATTGCCATCGTGGGGTGACCTGGGCTTGGCCAGACTGGAGCCCTGGGCAGGCTTTTTTGGACCAAATATTAGAGCAATTTAAACTCCAGAGCAGGGCTGAGAGATGGCTCAGTGGGCTAAAGCACCTGCTACCAGCAGTGAGACTGAAGTTCAGTCCATACAACTCAACATGGAGGGGAGAAGTGATTTCCTGAGAGCAGATACCATGGCATGCACGATTCTCCTCACCCAAAATTAGTAAATGTAATAAAATACGCACGGCAGAGTGATGGTGCTGTACTCTAACTTCTTTAAGACAAGGTCTCCGACCTGCCTGCCTTTTCCTCTGAAGTGGGGGATTACAGGTAAGCCACGTTACACAGTGAATTAGAGCTCAGAAAAAGGTAGCAAGCAGGAGTGTGCAGGCAGCTTGGTACCATGTGACCAGAAGACAGCTCTTGGGAGTGGGCTCTTGCCTGCCACCTTGTGGGCATCTGGGGATTGAAGGAAGACGGACACAAGCATCCTAACCCATTGTGCCATCTTGCCAGCTCCAGGCCTTTCGAAGGAAAGCACATTCAGTCCTATGACAATCCTGCTTGACTTCGGGACTCAGTCTCAACTGTTAACTCTCCCTTGATGTGACGTCACGTCTTCATGTAGTTATCACAGATGAGGATTTTACAAGAGAGCCAGAGGAGAACCAAGAACAGGAGAGCGGAGATGGAGTAAGGTCTTCCACGTGGCTGAAGCACTCTGCCCCCAGGCTTCCATCAGCCATGCGCACACCTGCCCACAGTATGAGTGCCGGAGCTCAGGCCCTCTTCTTTCAGTTGCCAGGGTCTTTCATGCACTGGACTGGGTGGGCAGAGCAGCATGGGCAGGGTCTAATTCCATCTCAGCCTTCACTGCTCCATCTTTGGTCAACCTAAGAACACTGCAGGAAACCTCGAAGGGGAGGCAGGACAATCCAAACAACACGTGGACAAAGAGGGTGCCCAGTCTCCATAATGGCCAAACAGCAGCCACGACGATCCCAGACAAGTACCAGGTTATATTCCTGGACAAGAGAACCAAGTCGTTCCTAGCCTCCAAATGTGCTGCTAATACTGGAGAGGCTGCGTGCAGCTTCCCTGGCTGACAACACAGATTCTGACAAGTTACAGAGAACAAGGTTAATGGTGTCCATGAGCGTGTGCCTTCCACTGCAGAAAGAAGAGGACACCTCACACCTCCCTTGGGTGACTTTATTCAGAGCTTCATGTTATGAGAATGCCAGGAAAACCCACCACCAGGGACCTGGGCACATACAGAATTTTCATATGGTTGCACCTAAAGATCAACGGTTAGAACCCATGTCTAAGTGAACACTTCTCCACGTCCACCACAGACCTTACTGTAGAAACATAACTTTAAAAGCCAAGCAGGAACAAAGCTTGCATTGTGAGATGGAAAAGATAAGAATTTCTTTAAAAAAATTTAGGGGTCACAGAGATGGCTCAGTGGTTAAAAGAACTTGCTGCTCTTCCTGAGGACCTGGATTCAGTGCCAGCACGTGTGTGCCTCACGCCCTAACTCCAGTTCCAGGGATTCCTGACCTCTGCAGGCACCAGGCACACATATGTAGGCAAAACACGCATACAAAAACAAACAGAAAAACCCCAGAAATGTAAAATGCCCACGTCCCCATTCTTACAGGGTGAAGCAAGGAGACAATGTCACCTGTGTGAAATTGTGATGTGGATTCCTCTTGTCATGACGACGCACTGATGAACTGGGATGAAGGGAAGGGGAGTTCAAGGGAGTCTGGGAGGTCTTTAGTTCGGCTGCCTAGGCTGTCCTGGGATTCCATGGTCCAACCTGAGCCAATTCACCTACCTCTTCTCCAAGAGCTCACAATGGCTTTGGCACCACAGCCATCCAAATCACCCACTACCGTGCCTCACTGGTCTCATGCCCTCTCCTGACCACACTCCATAACTTTTTTTTTTTTTTGGAGACAGGGTTTCTCTGTGCAGCCCTAGTTGTTCTGGAACTCACTCTGTAGACCAGGCTAGCCTCCCGACTGCTGGGATTAAAAGTGTGCGCCACCACTGCCTGGCTTGACACCTGGCATTTTACATGGTGAGGTGCTGCTTTCCAGCGTGCAGGCCCACTTCCCAAGCATGTTCCTGTTTAAATACTTTAAGCCCTCGATGCTGCCAGGACAGACCCCAACCCCTGCGCTCATGTTCCTTCCCACACTTCCTCTGGGCATCATCACGGCTGGGCTTTACCACTTATTCAAACCCACATGGCCTATGCTTTTCACCACCAAGGCTTTTTGCTCAGTAAGTCTTTCACCAGCATGTTTCTTGAACCCATGTCTCCAACCCTAAGCCACAGGGGTTGCCTTCCCAGAACACACCCTTGCCTTTAGTGCTGCTCATTTAGACAGGTCATAAGCTCTGGGAAGGGAAGAACAGCCGGACTTTGTGTTTCCAAGCCCCTGTAGGTCTGGCTTATGGACAAGCAGTTTGAACCCTAGGACAGACCCTGAACAGACCCCTGCAGAGCAGCTGTCCTCCCAGCTTGCCACATGTACTAAGGAGCCCAGGGTCCGCCTTGCTGTGCTGCCCCTCAACACCAGATGTGAGCCACCGTCTCAGGTACCTCCTGAGCTATGACAATGAGTTCAAGAATGACTGGGGCAAGGTAATCCAGCAGCATGCCCCTGGTTTTCAGGTCGGATTTTACGGTGATGAGAGAGGATCATGGTGGGGTGGACTCACGACAAGACCGACAAGCACAAGAACCACCTCTGCTCATGAAGAACTGGCGGGCGATGTGGCTTCCAAATGGCCTCATTTCTCCTCAGCTTGACCACAAGCTTCTCAAGAGAACCCCAGAATCACAAACTCTTGGGGACTTGCCTTCACTCTCTGGGTGAGAGTCCTTTGGGGAATATTGCTTCTCACCACAGGAAGAACAGCAGGACAGATGACACATCTGGAAATGCCATTTAGATACAAGCACGGTGAAATTTTGTCAAGCAAAAATAGTCTTTATTCAAATTTAATGGAAACAGGGGTCACTATACTTTGCAAGACGGGGAAAAATAAAATTAAAAAAAATTCTTTTCTTTTTTTTAATATAAAACAATATAATCACAATACCAGAATATGGAGCTCTACAGTGTTACTTCCTATGGGCTATGCAGGTATCCATTTCTCTTGACTGTGCTATTCACAACGTTGTTAAGTCCAGAAACAGGAGACCGAAGCGGGAGACTTGTACTTTCACTACGTGGCACACATCAAAGGGCATCGATTCGAGGGCGAACGGTTGAGCTCACCACCCCTACCTACGCCATCACTCCAGCCTGAGAAGCCGCACAGGTGCCGAGCTCCCTGTAGCCGTGGCAGGCCTGAAAGCCAAGGCGTTTGGGTGTCCTACTGTGAGTAAAAAGGGAGGTTTCAGGAGCTGCTTTTCAGTGGAGGGAAGGCCTGGCGCCGGGAGGCAGTACCGAGGAAGCACTGAGATTGAACAACTGAGACACACCTTTAGGGATTTAATGAACAGCAGTGACGGGTGTTCTACTTCACTCTTGTGCTACGGCTACCAACATGTACAAAAAACTTCTCGGCAGTTCCAGTGTGGCATAGCCAGTTAGGACCTTGAGTGGGACCTGGATCTGGACCGGGAGGGCGACCTGGAAGCAGACCTGGATGGAGACTTGGACCGAGAGCGCGTTTTTGAAGCCGACTTGGACCTGGAGCGCAACTCTGCTGGGAGATTAGGTTTGGATTTGGAAGTGGATCTTGACCTGGCCCGGGGCTCTGGGTTGGGACCCTCGCTCTCACCCTCAGCCCGACTTTCCCTCTGGCCAGACTCTGCCTTGGCATGTTCTCGCTCCTTTGACACGGAGCGGGATGGTGACCGGGAGCGGTCGGTGTCCTCCTTCTTCTTCTTACTGCCGCTGCTGCTGCTGCTGCTGACTTTGCTATCCCGCTTGCTGCTGCTATGTTTTCGGCTGCGCTCGCTCTTGCTGCGGCTCCGGCTTCGACTTTCTTCCCGGCTTCTCTTCCTGCCCTTCCGTTTGTCCTTGCTTTTGCTGCGGCTGCGGCTCCGGCTGCCCACCTTGCTCCGGCTCCGGCTGCGGCTCTTGAGAAGGCTCTTCTCCTGGCTGCGGCTCTTTTCCTGGCTGTGACCCCTGCTCACGCTCCTTCGCCTCTCCTCCTCTGCTCTCCTCTCCTGGCTCCTGCTCCGACTTTTACTGTCATGGCGGCTGGGGCTGTGGCTCTTGGCTTTGCCAGAGCTGTCATTGTTCTGGAGCTTCTCCTCCGCATGGTCTTTACTCTTGCTTCGGCTCTTGTCAGGGCTGCGGCTGCGGCTGCGGCTCTTGTTGTCTTTGCTGGGGCTCCGGCTTTTCTCCTTCTTGCTGCGGCTGCGGCTCTGGCTGCGGCTGCGGCTCTTGCTTCGGGAATGGGAACCTGACCTGGAAGACACAGGAGCTGGGTGAGTAACGGGTCACTAGACACTTTCTAAGTCAGCAAATGGTGGGAGCACAGGGAATGTGGGGCATGGAGGAAGGCCACGGGTGGCTTTGGGACCCCATTTCCAGGGCTGGCACAGGCAAAGCTACAGGCCCACCTGGATCGAGACCGGCTCTTTGAATGGCTGCTTTTACTGCTACCACTTCGGCTTCTGCTCTTCCGGGAATGTCTGCTCCGAGAGCGAGACCTGTGGTAGAGAAAAAAAAAAAAAGTTTTTGAGACAGGGTCTCATTAACCTTGGCTGGCCCAGAACCTGCTAGGTAGACCAGGCTGGCCTGAACTCACACAAATTCATCTGCTTCTACTCTTGAGTCCTGGGATTAAAGGTATGTACAACCACACACAGGTTAGAAAAAGAAAATTTAAAACTTGCCAGTAAGGAGCTGGAGATTTGCTCAGTGGTTAAGAGCACTTGTTCTGGGAGAGGGCCTGGGTTCAATCCCAGGCAGGACCCACATGGTGGTTCACAATCATTTGTAACTCCAGTTCCAGGGATCCAACATCCTCCTCTGAGCTCAGCTGATACTAGGCATGCGCATGATATGGAGACATTGGCTCAGCAGTTAAGACCACTTGCTGATCTTGCAGAGGACCCAGGTGTGATACTCAGCACTGACATAGTGGTTCACAACGGTAACTCCACTCCCAGGGGAACTGATACCTTACCTAGCCTTGGCAGGTAGCAGGTACACACATACAATACAGACATACATGCAGGCAAAACACCCCAACCCCAAATTTTAATTATATAAAAGATTGTCTAATTATACTAAAAAAGGCTGTTTAGAGTCAACCAAGACATTCATTCCTTCAATGAACACAACACCTGCTCTACATAATAGTTGGGCAGTGGCGCACTTGTAATCAAAGACACGAGGTGGAATGTTCTGGGTTAGAGAGACTTAACCTTCTGCTACATGACTGAGCTGGATCCTGGCCAGGAACACTACAGCATAAAGACACTCATGGAGCAACTCATGGGTAAATATAAATATGGCTCGGATATCTGGTGAAGACAGTTATGCAGTGTTCTTGGGGACTTTTAGATTAGTGTTCTACTTACAAGGTCTTTTTTCAGATGAACATAAATAGGAAACACACACAAAGGAAGGAAAAGAGAGAGAGGGGATGCTGCAAGCACATCCCACACTGGCCTTCCAACTTTTATGTCTGACAATGACCACGATAGAGGTGTGGGGAATCAGTCAAGTGCACTGGTGTGAAAAGCAAACAGAGCGAGGCTCAGGGCTCTGAGGACAGCTGTTGGAACCACGGTCCTCAGAGACACAGAAAGATTGCTTTGTTGTTTCTGTTTTGTTTTTTTTCTGTGCTCAGCACAGTGAACCCACACAGACACGACAGGAGTTAGGTACAGAGCACTACTGCCATAGCCTTACTGAAATATGCCCTCCCTGTAATACCACAAGCCCTAGCCTTGAGATCACAGGAAATAAGTAGGGAGCACACCGTGCGATCTATAAACCCGGCTCTGGGAAAGTTCAACACAATGCACACAAGTCACATCTTCTCTACTCTGGGAAACTCACCCCACACTCCAGGCCTTTATGGACCACCTGTCTACCCATCACCTCCAGCTTTATGAGCTCTGTCTCCACTAGGATCCTTACTGACCCCCACATCAGCCGTGCTGGGTCACAATGGCCATCACTCACTCACTGACTGTTTTCTCTAGTGAGGGCGGGGATCAGATCTGTCTTGTTCACAAATACCCGCCAAATCTGGTGCTCTCTACTCCTTTTTCCCCCCTGGTTTTTTAAAGACAGGGTTTCTAGGGGCAGCCCTGGCTGTCCTGGAACTCACTCTAAACCAGGCTGGCCTTGAACCCAGAGATCCACCTGCCTCTGCCTCCCAAGTGAACCAAGTGGGATTAAAGGTGTGTGCCACCACTGTCAGCTTCTACTCCAGTTGCTTATAAGAACAGGTGCCCTGGCCTGATGTGTTTCTAGCCCAGTTCATGACTCAGCTCCCCAGAGAAAGGTGAGAGGCCACCGAATCCTGTCTCAGAAAAGGACTTTGCTTCTGTTTGTATTTGTGACGTTAAGAGGTTCATGAGTTTCACAAACTGTTCAGTTCAAAGTTCTGAGAGACTGAAGCCCATGAAATCATGCTCTGAAGGCCAACAAGAGAACACGAGTGGGCCGGCAATGCTAATCAGTGTCCAGCTCACGCTATGTCAACAGTACCTTGAGTGACTCCGGCTTCTAGAGTAAGACCGGCGCCGTCGAGAACCTGGCTTGTCTTCGACTAATCTGATTTTTCTGCCGTTGACTTCAGTTCCGTCCAGCTTTTCCAAAGCTCTTTTCATATCAGAGTAAGACACAAATTCAATCACGCCTTCATTTTTGCGTCCCTTGTGAGCATCTGCATATGTCACTTCTCCTGCCTGACGCATGTAATCCTAAAGAAAAAAAAAAAAAATACAAGTTAAAATGCAGCAGGCAAGTGAAGCTGTGATGCAAGTGGCAAAAACATCTATGTCCTTCCATTGCTGTAGGCCCATGTGTTCATCTAGTCAGGGTGGCGGAGTCCAAGCGCAGAACCAGAGCAGAGTGTGAGCAAAGGGAAGTACAGCTAAGTGTTAAGGACGGATCTGGGTAAAGATGTTGGCCTAACGTCCCCGAGGTACATGTAGCACACACTGAACAGACATCTGTGGTCTGTGTTCATTCTACTGAGTTCTCTTCTGCATTTGTAAACACTGAGCAGCATGTCACCTCCTTGTTTGCTACCATGTCTGTCAGTGTGTCTCACTGTACATGATCTTCTAGTCACCGTCCTCACACACTTCTGAGGGTTTCTCAACTGCCAAGAGTGCAGGCTGTACTTAGACTGTGATCATTATCGACAATCCAATCAAGAACACCTCTGTACAAAAATTTATTTGAATTATTTGCAGAAGTATGGGTTCTGGATAAAAGGCTAGTAGCCATTCAAACTAGGACATGCATCAGTAAATACAGATGTAGTCATGGTTAGACCAAGATGGGACTGCCATGACAAAATTAGGGAAAGGATGACTGGTGGTGAGCTGGGCCGGTGCTACTATCTTCACATTTTTATCTTATGTGTATGAGTGTTTGCCTGGCATGTCTGTCTGTCTGTGTGCCCCGTGCATGCCTGCTGCTCTCAGAGCTCAGAAGATGGAAGAGTCCCCTAGAATTAAAGTTAGAGGTTTTGTTCAAACTCAACAGAGATGCACCTGCCTCTGCTTCCTGAGTGTTGGGATTAAAGAGTTTTGAATTGCCACGTGGGTGCAAATCTAGCTCCTCTGAGCAAGAGCAAGTACTCTTAAATGCAGCGCCACCTCTTCAGCCCTCAGCGCCACTACTTTATTTCAGCTAGCCACACATACAGAGCAGTGATGGCTAACAGACAGTTCCTAACAGCAGCTATCATGGTGAGTGCTCCATAGTGCTTTAGGTGCTCACTTTTTATTCCAGTATGGAATTATTTTTTCATGAAGCAAAGTTGGGGAGGGTTAATAGAAACCCAGAAAGATGTGCTTCAGATTATGGCTGTGGGTAAATCCTTCAAGAGTCACCTCTTAGCTGGGCATGGGAGTATATAACCTTTAATCCCAGCCCTTGAAAGGCAGAGAAAAGTGGATTTCTGAGTTCGAGGCCAGCCTGGTCTACAGAGTGAGTTCCAGGACAGCCAGGGCTACACGGAGAAACCCCGTCTCGAAAAACCAAAAGAAAAGGAAAAACCAGCCAACCAGCCAACCATTTTGTTTTATGACTTTGTACGCACAGGTTATACCCGTGCATCACATGCACACAGAGCCCCGGGAAGCCAGAGTAGGGCGGCAGACACCTGCGACTGGAGCTACAGACAGTTGTGAGCCACCTTGTAATCTTAGGTTCTCTGGAAGGGCAGTCAGTGCCCTTAACCACTGAACCATCTCTCCTGCCCTGGAACCCAATTCTTAATCTTATTCCACCGTATAAGTAAAACTTCAACCCAATTTACACAACATGACATAAATCTATTACCTTAAGAAAAGATTTATTCATTTTTACTTTATGTAGATGGTGTTTGGCCTGCATGCATGTTTGTGCATCATGTGCATGCCTAGTGTCTGAGGAGGCTGTCCTCAGTTGTGCGCTGTCATGTGGTGTGGGAATTAAACTTAGGTCCTCTGGAAGAACAGACACTACTTTTAACTGCAAGCTATGGCTCCCAGCTCCAAATTATGGATTTTAAAGAGTAAGATCCCTTTAGTTTGTTTAGTGTTCTAAATTTCCTTATTAATGGCTAATATTTTCTTTCTTTTTTCTCCCCCCCCCCCCCAAGAAAGGGTTTTTCTCTGTGTTGCCCTGGCTGTCCTGAGACTCACTCTGTAGACCAGGCTGGCCTCGAACTCAGATCTGCCTGCATCTGCCTCAAGTACTGGGATGAAAGGTGTGTGCCACCATCTAATATAGCTAATATATTCTATACCTAGGACCCCTTTGACTTTTAAATAAAAACATGCTAATAATTCTAAAACCAAGCCTGGTGATGTAAGACTCTGATTTTTAGCTACTCAAAGGAGTTAGGTCCAAGGTCTGAATAAAGAGTGAGTTCAAGGCCAGTCCAGGCAAATTAGAGTTAACTTCAAGAAATAGCAAAGAGCATTTGGGCATGGTGATGCAGGCCTTTACTCCCAGCAGCAGAAGCAAGGGATCGCTATGGAGTTCAAAGATAGCCTCGGTCTATACAGTGAGACCTGCCCCAACACCTTCCTTCCCTTGCACAAAAGGGAAAGTGGTATACACTTGCTCAGCATGTGCAAGGTTCAGCTTCTAGTACAAAAAGAAGTTCACGTTACACAAAATTCCATTAAAAAAGCATTTTGTAGTTGAGAAACCAAGACAGAGGTAAGGAACTTGGCTACAGTCATACAACTGGTAGGAGGCAGCAGAGACACTCAATCTTCTTTAATATCTATTATTTTCATTTTCCTGAGAAAGAAACTGCCCAGGTATAGTAGCAAAGCCAACTAATGACTTTGCTAAGTGGACCAAAGAAAACATCAACACTTTCAAATATTCCGTGCAGCCACATGCCAGGAAGAGTTAGTCTTCTTTTTCTTAATTTTTTCTTTTATGTATATGAGTGCCTGCGCACCATATGCATGTGGTGTCAGCAGAGGTCAGAAAAGGAATTGGAGACCATGAAACTGGAGTTATAGATGGCTGTGAGCAGCCACGTGGGTGCTGGGAACTGTACTTGTCCTTTGAGAGAGCATCCAGTGTTAATTGCTGAGCCATCTTTCCAGCCCCTAGAGTTTTATCTTTAAATCAGGTGCATATGCATGTATCTGTGGGTGGCAATGTACACATGCTTACAGGTGCCCCTGGAAGCCAGAAGAGGCCATCTCATTTCCTAGAGCAGAAGTTACAGGTGGCTGTAAGCCTCCATAGTGGAGTGGTGGGAATTGAATTTGGGATTTCTGTAAGAGCAACAAGTATTTTTAACTGCCCCCCAGTACAGGCTCATAATTGCTAAGGTATCTCTCCACCCCCAAGGCCTAGCCTTTTATGCCAGACTATTCTCAGCTCATGGAAGTCTGCCTGCCTCAGCCTCTGCCCTCGGTGCTGGGATTGAAGGCGGTGTGCACAATCTTGCCTCAAGCTTTTCTTCATCTCATCTTTGTTGACCTAAAGGTTGTCTGTAGCAAATCTGAAAAAGATCCTTTAAAATAAAATGAATGGCTAGGCAGTGACTTTAATCCCAGCACTTGGGGGCAGAGGCAGATCTCTGATGTAGAGGCCAATCTGGTCTACAGATTGAGTTCCAAGACAGCCAAGGATACATAGAGAACCCTGTCTCTAACCTCCACCAACAAAACTCCCAAAACAAAACCAAAAAACCCCCAAACAAACCATAACACGAATGTAAAGAACTCCTAACTACTCTTTCTCAATGCCTTCATTTTGGTTTAAAAAGAGCTTGCCTTTCATTTGTTCTGAGACCATCAGGTTAAGATGTCAGCAAGTTTTCTTCCCTACCAAGATTAGAAACTAATTCTGTCCTCAAGAAGTGAACTCCAGCACCCTGGATAGCAGCAGCAGCAGCAGCAGCAGCAGCAGCAGCAGCAGCAGCAGCAG
>JADRCH010000213.1:1754413-1824967 GCA_019843965.1 Rhynchomys soricoides | reverse complement strand
AGCAGCAGCAGCAGCAGCAGCAGCAGCAGCAGCAGCAGCAGCAGCAGCACTTTCACTCTTGTGGCGCTGAGCTTCATTCAGTGCAGAGCCTTATGCACACCAGCCAGGTTTAAGTGCTCAGCCCCAAGATACAGCCCAGCCCTGCCCAACATCAATATCATCATCTGATGTGCATTGGTGTTTTGCCTGTGTGCAAATGTCATATCCTGGAGTTACAGACAGCTGTGAGCTGCCACATGGATGCTCCCTGTCCCTCCCACAACCCCTAGATCTTGGAATTTTTTAATAAAATTCTTTTCTTTCTCAAATTATTTTATTTCTTTTATTTTTCTTCAACTTTTCACTTTTTTTCCTTTTGAGTTCATTTTTTAAATTTTATTTCTTTCTTTAAGCAAGTCTCAGGATGCAATCCTGACTGGCCTGCACTCACTGTGTAGGTCAAACTGGCCTCCAGTTTATGGGGCTCTGCTTGACCCTGCCTCCAAGGGTTGGGGTTA
The DNA here is from genome assembly GCA_019843965.1 of Rhynchomys soricoides. NCBI lineage: Eukaryota > Metazoa > Chordata > Mammalia > Rodentia > Muridae > Rhynchomys > Rhynchomys soricoides. The sequence continues at coordinate 1,824,470 of JADRCH010000213.1, read as the reverse complement.
AAGGGTGCACCGCTCTGCCCAGCCCACAATAAATACTTCTTCCTGAGAGAAGCTGTCACTTTTGGAACTCACTGTATAGTATAAGCTGGCCTACCTTCCCATCTAGACCGCTTATCTATGCACACCACCATAGGTGACTAAGAAACTAATCTTACAGAACAACACAGGCTGGATAGTCTCACTGTGTAGACCACACTGGAAGCTGAAAGTTAGTAATGCTCCAGCTTGGGTTTACAGAAACACAGGTTTTTATTAGCCTTTTCTATGCAGCTCGGCCCTGTTAGCTCTCTAGAACACTATCCACAGTGGAAAGTTCCATGTAATACAAATGATTTCTTGGAGCAGTTGGCATCCACATAAGTATGAATGAGGTTTTAGTATCCTTTACACTCCTAAGCCCAGGTAAATGTACTTGCTTCTTACCCTTACCCATGCCCAACCTGAGGAATTTAAAAGGCCAAACCTTTAGGTCTTGCCAGCTGCACCGACTCGACAAATTCTCCACAATAAGTCTGTACTCTGTGCGAGTAGGGGGACCGTATTTATCTCGGCCACTTCTTCGATAACCATATCCACCTTTAGACAGTTCAAACAGACAACATCATACCGTGTAAGAGGAGAGATGACACAGTACACTCTTAAAATAGGTAACTCAGTCCCCCTTTCTAAACAATTGCATGTGTATTTTAACTAAACCTCATCTTTAATTCGAATTTAAACACAAAAAACAATCAGTAAGTTATAGGCATACATATCCACCAGTTAATATCTATATTTTAAATTAGCATGTATAAATCAAGACACACAACAATTTAGAAAAAGCAAATTATTATATCAGTTACTATTATTACCCCTGGTGATTAAAAATTTTGTGAATATTTTTTATGGAAAGAAAAAGATGCAGGCATCTATTTCAGTTCATCTCATTTGTGTCTGAGGGAGCCTCAGTGCCCAGGTCTAATGGTACGACTGTGGCCATCACATGGCTTCCTATCTTCTGGTCAGCCAAGGCCTACCCATGGAAAGCATGAAAAGGTCAGCAAACGGAACAGGTGGTCATCTTAGCCTCAAAGGATTAGCCTCAGTTTTTTAATTAAAACTGAGGTCTTTGTTAAATATATGTCAAATTGCATTACAGAAGAAAATGTTTTAAAGTATTAAAACAAATTCATGGCATAAAATGTTAAAATTTATACTTACAACTCTGTATTTTAAAAGATTTACTCTTATAGAAAGAGCTTAAATATCTACCTTAAAATAAAACATTAAAATAATTTAAAAATTAGCATTTATAACAAAGGTATGTTACTGATACAAATATATCCTTCAAATGCTTACTGCGTCCAGAACCGTAACTGCCATCCCGACGTGGGCCTCGGGCATGCTCAACAATGACTCGCTCACCACAGAGGTCTTTACCATTCAGTTCATAAACAGCATCATCTGCATCACGCAGATCATCAAACTCCACAAAGCCATACCTACGAGAGAGCAAACAAAGCCTGGTTGGCATCAGTGGCATTCAGCTTCACTAACATGTCAGAAATCAATGAGGTTCATGCTTAGCACAGGCTGGGGGTTGCAAACTAAGGGCCCACTTTCTCTTTTCAGTAGCCAAAATCCTTGTCTTTGTGCCAACAGGCAACTAACTGCAAAAGTCAGAAGTCTAGCAGGAACCAGCAGCAAGTACTTCCACGGGCTACTTGCTCTAAGGAATCAATGGGTGCCTTTTCAAACACCACCTGATCCTTTTGCACTTTTACAAGTGGTGTGTGTCCTAGGTGCAGCTGGGCTCCCCTGATGCACTATTGCATTAACTGCTGGGTCATGTTCAAAGTAACGCAGGTAAAAGTCACAGTATCTTAATCCTCTTTTGTCAAAAGTTTTTTTTTCAAGGTTCCCGTTTTCCTACCTAAACAAATTAGTCACAAATGAACTAACTCTTCTAGAAATTACAAGCTATTTACTTCCCTGTGTGATTCCAAGTTCATTTCCATGATGTCTGGAAAGGCTGGCGTGAGCTACATAACTGTACCAGCTCATTTCTATTGTACTATTAGGTACTTAGGAGCAGAGATGGGGTGGTTTAATACATGTGGGGGAAGCCCTCCCCACCCCCTAAATCCTTTAATGCCTGCTACAGACTAGTTAAGCAAAGTACAGAATCTGTAAAATACTTACATGCAAGGTTAAACTCTCTTGAATACATTTTAGTTTGGTCTATGAAAGGCCTGCTTTGTGAGCACTGCCTGTATTTTAAAAGCAAAAAGTCATCCTTTGGATCCTGTCCAATCACAAATGAGTTACAAGCCAATTCTTTAGATTCTGTCAAGTTTGTGCACACAGGCAAATGATCTTTTGTGCTCAAACATACTGACACTGGACACAGGACCCAAGATTTGCCAGGGACAACAACAAGAAGAACATCATCATCACTGCCATCACCAACTCAGGAAATTTTGGGGTTTGGGGTTGGGTGGTTAGGCAGGGTTCACACTGGAACCCTGGCTGGCCTTGAACTTCCCATCCTCTTGACTTACTCAGCCCCGAGTATGGAATTACAGGCATGCATGCACCACTTTGCCTACCTACTTCAGTATCTTGAGTTTGTGATAACATGTCAAATGAGAATTCAGAATTGCCAAAATTCACCTTAACCAAAGAGTTCTTTCCAAACAAATCTCTCAAGGTGACAGTAGTGGAGGTTACAAGGTGACAAGGTGTATGTCAAGCTTTGGAGAGCTAACTTCAATCATTTATACAATCTTCTGTCTGCATGCCGGAAAAGGGCACCAGATCTCATTACAGATGGTTATGATCCACCATCTGGTTGCTGGGAATTGAACTGGGGACCTTTGGAAGAGCAGTCAGTGTTCTTAACCTGTGAGCCATCTCTCCAGCCCCTGGAGAGTTCATTTCTTTAATCCATTTTTTGGGGGGTGGGTGGGTGGGGGGTATGTGTGCATCATGGCTCCTGTGTGGAACTCAGAGGACAACCGTAGGAGTTCACCAAGTGCATCTGTCCCAAGCATTGTGGCAGAAAGTGCCTTTACCCACTGGGTGGTCCTGGTCCCCCTTCTGTTTTAGAGGTGTTTTATGCTGAAATGTCTGAGTGGCATTCAAACTTTAAGAGGCACTGACTCTCCATTAAAAAAACAAACAAACAAAAACAAACAAAACAAAACCAAAAAACCCTAACAAAATAAAGCAGACACACCTAGTTACTTAACAGGACTTGTTTTCAGAACACCTGCCCATGCAGCTCTGTGGGGTCTTTTAAACAGACTTCCACAGGCTGGAGTTAGGAGCAGCTTAGAAAGAATGGTCTTGAGCAAGCATGCTGTTGCATTTGTCAAGGAAAATAAAGCCTTTCCAATCACTCACTGTGCTCAAAACTGCCCCAGTCACTTAATGGATATGACATTGTAGCAGCCTTTCCCCTTCCTAGGTAAAGTGAGTCACCAGGGAAGTGATCATTTAACAGAGATTTTTTTTTTTTTAAAGAAAAGGTCTTACTATAATCCTGGCTGGCCTTGAACTCAGAGATCCACCTGCCTCTGCCTCCAGTGCTGGGATTAAAGGCATGCGCCACTACATCTGGCAAGGTGAAGTTTATCAAAAAGCAGATTCAAAACAAAACAAAACAAAACAAACAACAAACCCAACACTGCTTTACTTAGGCTTTGTTTAGATCTATTTAGATAGGTCATAAACTACCAAAAAGAACAAAGTATGGTCTTTTCTGTAACTGTGCAGACCAGTCCTAGATCTGCTCTGCTTTCTTCTGCTCGCAGCATTGCTGCCCTTGGCACCAGGAGAGAAGCAGACAAGAAGTAGAAGGATGGGCAAGAACACTTGCCATGAGCCCAATGAGATAGCTTTCTCTCTAAGCGGTACCCATCTGCTTGGTACCAAAGATCAGAAATGACTTAGTATAAGGTAACAATAGCACTGATTCCTAAAGACTAAACAAATAAATACAACAAGAAGAAAAAAACTCCCCCAAACAGTTAAGGTTTATAACTACAAATCACAGAATCACAAAATCCAAGACCCTAAACTCTGCAGAGCAACTGAGGAAGGGAGCCCAGCTGTGGTGGGCTCAGTGAGGTTAGACTCCATGAGATGTAGCACTCAGCAGAGATCACTCTATCCTATGGCTTACATGCAGAGCTCAAGTGACCTTTCAGGGAAACCTATGATAGCCCATCAGGGAGGCACAGTCATTTAAACATAAATTGGTGCTCAGACAGACCAGTCTCCACCAGCTGAGGCTGAAGCAAGATGTAGGACAATTTGTGATGATGCCAAAGGAAAACAACCCATGTGATCGTTCCTAATATTTACTCCTAAAAACTCCCCAGGGGATCACTTAGCTATTATTTGACTAAACCAAATAGTTGACTTATGGTCCAATTTATTTATCAGGAAAACTTTGGTGGCTTCTCTGTGAAATGCTTTAAAAATCTATCAAGAGCATTTTAACGACAAAGTTCAGATTAAAGACTAAATCAGGTATTAGACTGTCACTTCTGAAACTGGCATGCTGGATGGAGCTGAAACCACAATAATACCATAGGGAAAAAGCAGAATGGTGGGGAATCCTCTTCTGAGGACGAACAGACACGAGATCAGTATTTCTACCAAAACGCTCTCCACTCAGTTTAGCATTCTCCAAGCAGGTCCAGTGAATGGGCTCTGAATAAGCAGCAGCCGGAGTAACAGTGATAAAATGTCACCTAGTACTGTTCATTAAACATTCTCTATTCTCAACAATGTGACTTTATTTAATATTTATAGCATTCAAGAGGCATGTACCAGTAACTCTGTTTCACAAATGAGAAACTGAGGCACAAAAGTGAAAAACTGTCACTAAAAACTCAGCAGGGCTGGTGTGCAGAGAGCTCTGCCTCACATCTATAAAGGTGGTCAGCAAGCTCTGGCCTCTGGTCTGGTTGCAGGCTCAGTTCTGTTAGGAATGAACTCAACAGCATACTTATTTCCTTCGTGCTTAATTGTCAAGTGAGAGTGTATACTACCTACAACTAAGGTTTGCCCAACACATGAGTATGAGAAACATTAAAATCTGCACTCCTTTGGGTAGGTCTAGATCAAGAATAGTCCCTGAGGTTAGGGATAAATTTAACTTTTTACCGTCTAAGATATCTTTTAAAACTATGGATCCCAAATTAATTTTAAACACCTTAGCAGTCCTTCATCTGAATTTTCACATCTTCAAAAAGCCAATCTTTCTGATGGATTTCAGTAATTCTTCAAAACCCAACCTGCATCCCACTTAATAAATGATTTTTGTCCCCACCACTACCCCCGATTTCTCTGTGTACTCTTGGCTCCCACTCTGTAAACCAGGCTGGCTTTGAACTCAATGCTGGTTTACCTCTGCCTCTTGAGTGCTGGGATTAAAGGTGTATGATACCTTTGCATGGCTAATAAATATGTTTTTAAATTTAAGTATTAACTTAAACACTATTCCCTTTGTACTTTACAGCAAATAAGATGAAACCAATCTATTCTTAAAAAAACAAAACCACAAAGCTCTTTAGAATTTTCTGTCCAGGTAGGGGAGGGTCTGAGGCATGCTTGTGACTTTACTAACGACACAGCAACTGGTGGGATCTGTAAGCCTCACAAAACACGACTTGGACAGATAGATTTCTCCGGTTCTACCTATAAACCCGCTGCTGCTGCTGCATTAGGAGTACAGTTAGGAGACTCCAGCACAGGAAGGGTGAGCATGAGGGAGGTGGGGAGAAGGACTTAAGTGCAGGCCCTATCTAGCAGAGACCACACCTTGCCTTACTCAAGGGTGGCAGCATTTTGTGCTTTCTCTTAAGCACTACCACATACATGACATTTCAATTAAACAAAACAAAATCTTTTCTTAATGTTTCTTCTATTGTGTCTTCCCAAAGTGTTTTCCTCTGATCCTGGCATTAAGAATGAGGGGAGAAGGGAGAATTGGTATCACTTTCTCCTTTAAAAAAGTGAGCTTTATGACTGAAACAAGTCCAGCAGGGTACCTGGAGAGCATAAAGCAAAGTCATGTTGCACCCAGAGCTGCTCAGATCTTTGGTCCATTCGCACCCCTGTGTATGCTCTAGTCTTCTTCATCCACAGCTGATGAACTCCTCGGGTCAAACTGAAAAAGCACAACTGGAGTGACGTGTCTTCAATCCAAGGTCCCTTAAGATGTTCACTTAGAAATGCTCATCACATTTCCTACAAGAGTTCCCACCTAAGCTCACAGTGCTGCCATACAGGCGCTCTCTGACCAAAGGGCCTCAACAGCACCAGGTTCTCCTTTTCCTTCATGTGCTCCTGGAGAGGATGCCCTTATCTCACCCTCTTCACAATGCTTTGGGGGCTGTCTGACTTCCAGACCCTCTCATTCATCAAGGAGACTGAGAACAGGACCAGGGGAGATGATACGCATGGCTGGCCTGGAGTTGAGCTACTCACTTGGCTAACTGAGCAGGTGTGACTAGAGGGCGCTGCCGGGGAGTGGATACAAGGAGCAGGAAAAGCAAGCCTCCATGCGTTACTGCGGACACCCACCAACACTGCTTCCCGAGGAGCATGCCTCGGATGGTCTCTCAATAAGGAAAATGTGCCCCTTTCCACAGTGGATCTCTGCTCACCTTTGTCCTAAAACTGTGCCACATGCTTTTCTTTGTATGTGGACATGAGAGTCCTCAGCCAAGCATCAGCAGGATGTGAGTTTTGCTTTCCCAATGTGGTGAGCCATTCCCACATTCACTCATTTCCTTGTAAGAACCGAACCTCTCCATGGCTGGTCAGGATTAGGGATGTTGCTGTAGCCAAGGAAAAATTTTCATCTGTTGAAGTAAACCCACAGGTTGCCTTGAACCCTCAATCTAGAGCCAGTAGCCTTGTATTTTGAGGGCAGAGCCCTTAAATCTGCCCTGAAAGAAATGGTATTCAGTGAACAGGAATCATACAGCTTTCAAAGCACTCAGTAGATCCTAGGCTTCAACCAACTTGGGTCTTAAGAGGTGAAAGGGGCACAGTGACAGGAGAGTAAAGAGAAATTCTCGAGTGCTGCATCGAGTGCACACAAACACGTAGAACTAAGACAGTTCCACAGCCAACTCTCAGGCTCAGGTGAGGCCAACTTGGAGAAGCTTGTGAATGAGAACAGTGTAATTGCCCTGATTCCACAGGTCTGCAGCATTCTAGGGCACTAGCAGCCAGGCCCTCACGGCACATTAACCAGTGTCACATTTACTGTAGCATTAATGGTCATGGGTGGGAGCTGGCTTCTGCAGTGACTGAGGGAGTTTACAACCCACAGTGGTAAGCTGCTGCTCCAGGAGCAGGTTCCTGAGACCCTTTCCTATTCTGAGACAGGAAGGAGGCTGCTCTTGGCTCTCTGCCCTCCCTTTTTCTTTAGTCTCAGAGGAGGGAGGGCCATCAAGGCCATCCAGAAAAGGTGGAAGACTTACCCGTGCTCACTCAGTGGCAGAGCTGGGGTGCGACTTCAGGGCTCACCATTACCCAGCCTGGGGCTCTCTCACGTCGGCAAACTGGCAGTTCCCGCACACCAAGAGCTCTCTGATTAGAGCTAGTGTGGATTCCTGGTCTGCAAACGGTTGGCCACAGCTCAGTCTGCACTTGATCTTTCCCCACCTTCAAAGAAGAAAACCTACCTCATGATTTCTCTCTTCCAGAACCCCTGATCACCTGATTCACTCCCAACAACCTTGCAGTCATCTGACCACTCTCCCTGGGTATCCCGTGCCTACTGTCAAGTTCCATCATCTTCTCATTGCACTGCCCCGCCCTTGGGACTGTATTCCAGGCTACAGCTACTTTTACCCAGGCACCTTGTCTCTACACTGTAGTGGGAAAAGCCAGCAGCTAAATTACTCTGCCCCCTATTATCTTCATGTCCTCTAGACACCTTGACTACACAAGCTGAAAGCACCTCCTTCAGGAGGCCTCAGCACCTGCATGCCTGATGCTCAGCCACACTTCTCTGCACTTCCATCAGTTTGTCTTACAAGGCAGTGCTTTTTAAGGCTTATTCCTTTCCTCTGTACTAATTTTGCCACTTCATTATGAGGGCTTTCACATAAAAAAGGCTAGCACCTGTTGGCTATTTAGCACACCACTTGGCTTACAGTAAAATATTATCTGTAATATTTCATTTGTTACTCATAATAGATGCAAAGTGAATTATTCTTCTCACTCATGGAGATATCTAAGGCTTGGAGAGGCCAGGCCGCTTGTTCCCAGGCAGGGAGCTTCTGTGTGGTGGAGCTGAGAATGAACCCAGGCCCAGGTCTCTTGAATTCCAGCTTTAAAGCCACAGATTCCCAAAGCCTTTGAAAGGCAGGTGGCTTCTCCTGTTCTCCCACAGTCCCAAATAGAATCTTCTCTCTTTAATAAGTACTGCTGCTTCACTTAACCATAATCTAACCTCAGCAAGCCAGGTGGTAGCAGTTTTTTGATACAGCAGGGTGAAGTCTCCAGAGAAAAAGGACACTGGTCTCAGGGTAGGGTGAAGCACTCTAAGCTGGGGCATGAGACAACCGGGTTACTTTCACTCTTGTCTTTTGGTTCCCATTAGCCAGTGTCAGCCATCTGGTCCTTCCGAAAACATGTGTGGGTTCAGAACATAACAGACTAGAAGAATAGAGGAAAAATAAGATTATTCTGTGCAATCTCCATTCTAGAGGTCCCGCAACAACCCCTGTAGTCTGCCTTTGCTTCTGAGGCTCAGCAAAAATTAGATCAGGATAAAGATACTTGGAGCTAGTTGTGACAATGTGACTGATCATCAAAGAGAATACATAAGGATACATTTAATTAGTTTTGCAAAGGAATGGTGACTGGGACCAAAATATTTTATATTTATGAATGAATATTAAGAAGGGGGAGAGGAAGGGCCAGAAGTCAAATACTAGGTTTACAGACTTCCAAATGCAAAGACTTCAGTAGCAATGGATGATATATATCAAAGACCTGATTTATTTTTGACTAATCCAAGCTACTCTACCCCACTAGGACTCTTTCTTTCTTCAAATTCCTCTGTAATAATAACCAACTCCTATTTTTCTGTCTTGCTGTTTGTCAAGCATTATAGGAAGCACACACTACTTTACTTAACCTTCCCCACTCTGAGACCCACTGCCACTCCTAGACAGAGAATTAAGACTTGGAGCTGTTGCCGGGTCTCTGGCCAAGGCTACTCAAGGTTCTGACTTTCTTCAAACTCAGATCCTAACCTACAACCTGCACCCTACCAGGCTCTGCCACCTCCCAGACCCAGTGGAAAGTAGTCCTTAACAAGAGAAGCTGGGAAAACAGGGGCTTCAGGAGCACAGGTATAAGGAGGACGAACGCCCACATTCTGACCACAACTATGAGCACAGTAATGGCGGGGACACCAATCGATCCTGTAACTCGAGTGTGTGAATACTAATAAGTTACAAATGTTTATTTTCTACTAAGCTAAGTGGAAACAAAAATAACTATAAAAAGTCCAACAGTTCAAGGGCTCTCATCTCGCCAATGGATTAATCTACTAATGAGCACATAATGCGATGGAATTATCAGGAAGTATCGGAAACGTATTGGAGGACATAGGTCATGAGTGTGTATTTGGGGGACATACAGGCCATTTCTTGTTTCTCTGTCTTTTGGTCATCACAAGGTGGGCAGTCTCCACCACCACAGGTTCTAGTTGACAAGACATTCTCCTTAACAAAGCTCCATAGCCAAGGAACCAGCTGAGCATGGACCGGGATCTATAAAATGGCCAAAACAAGTTTTTTTTATTTTAAGTTCATTTGCTCAGGAATTCAGTCACAGCAATTAAAAATGACTAACATAAAGTAAAACATCTGATTGAAAAAAAAATCTAACGATACAGAGCTAAATTCAAGACTCAATGGAGACCAAAGCCAGGGCCTTAGGCTTGCTAGACAAGTACTCCACCACTGAGTTAAATCCCCAACCCAAGCCCAGGGTTTTAAACCACACTGCAGATACCAGACCATCTCTAAAGGAATATCCACATACTGGGGTGAGAAAACAGAATCATTATAAAAAATAACTTACTCCAGAAGAAGTAGGTTTTTAAAGCATTACTTTGTAACTGTTCTGACAGCCTCACCCTAAACTGTCTATAAACTCAGCAGGCTGGTGGTGCCGTGGTGCAAGGCCCTAGGACTGTGTAGCCCTGGCTGTGCTGGGAACTCTGCAGACCACCAAGCTGTCCCTGAATATGGAGATTCACCTGCCTCTGCCTCCTGAGTACCAGGATTAAAGGCAAGTCCACACAAGGTCTTGAAGCAGCACTGCTATAGAGTTAAGTCTGCTAAGCTGCTTTCCTGAGCTCTTGCCACACTTTTAGCCTAGGAATGGGATACCTAGAAAACGACACAGACTATTTAGTCTGAGGATCAAACTACACTAATTATACCCTCCCTGTCATAACTAAATGGTTATTTTAAAGTAAAAAAAAAGTTGCTTTCCTTAAAGAAGTTTGAGGCAGTTGGGGTCCACAATTACACCTATGTCTCTTTCAATTTTTTGTGTCTCAAAAGTCTTACACTAAAGTTCATGAAGCTCAAACACAAACTAAAAACATGTACATACTCATCATTACTAATTCAGAACACATCTCTTGGGACACAGAATAACTAACACATATCACCATGTCCATTATGCCCACTCACCAAAACAAGAATACGCAGCAAACAGTGCTACCCAAATCCACACCAGGTCGGCTCTAAACAATGCAGGGAGCAGGTTGTCAGGTGCTAATAAGCTTCGAAAGACTCATACCTCTGGGACCATCTCGGCTGTTTACATGTTGCTCTTAACTGCCCTGGGTAGCAGTCTAGTCTATTCTTTTTAACTTTGTTAAAGATGCCAACGCCATGTTATTTCTTGGAGATAGATTTCCCAACTGGCCATTTCATTATTTTTACAAAAATGTCAAGTTCTTTTAGCTCTACTGTCTCACTGCACCACATGACACATGCCCTGAGTCTTGCCCACCTTGCCAGGCTGCTTTCAAAGCTCCCTTAGTCCCCCTCGTCTCTCTAGGTCTTGGAGTCTCTTTTGGCACTAACTGTTAAGTCTTTGGCTATCACCTCTAGCCTGAGGCTTTCGCCTCAACTCACAAGTTATCCAGGGGCTTGCCTTAGATTGACATATGGCTATGTAAATCCAGAGCACAATCCAACCCTTCATTTGAAGAATATTCTAAGATCAGAGGTTGCAGAGATGACACATCCTACTCTAGGTTGCCATGACAGCCTGAGGGTTAACCATTCCCCATCCATTCTCTACCAAGGTCAGCATCAAAAAAAGTACAACCTGTCCCACTGGAGGCTCTTCAGTTTATTAGAACCCCTAGAAAAGACACAGGGTGAACGGGCCAGGGAACCCAGATTACCCCCGTAGGCAGGAAAGGAGCAACAGGAGAAAAGTGCGACTGTCACTGCAATGCCATGGCTGTAACCTTGGCCTGTCAACCACACGCCTCAGTGCCATATTAGCACAATCCAGGGATGCCACTTGTTCATAGTGCTTTGATCTAGTTAGTTGAAATAGAAACTATACAGCTGGTGAGACAGGACAATGGCTAAAGGTCAAGCCTGGCAACCTGAGTTGAATCCTGGGAAACCACAGCGCATGTTAAGGAGAGAACTGACTGACTCCAGCAAGTTTTCCTGTGATTTCCACACACGTGCCACAGCATGCCACCACCTCCATAAATGGATTAAAAAACCGAAAAACAAACCAAACTATACAAGGAAGCTGTTAATATTTTCTAGTTTTTAGAGTTCAGTGTTAGCTCACACATTTATAAGTACCACTCTCGATATTTTCTCAGATATGTGAAGCACTTTCCTTTTGAGAATGCAAAATACAGGTGCCTGTGTAAAGTTACCTAGAATGGCTCCACGGAACCAAACCACACATATTATACAGTCAATACTCTGTACTTTAAGAAGAGGCACCTTGTGTAGCTCATCTCAAAGAGAAAAGGAAGAACAAGACACTAAACAAAGAACAGGAGTTTTAAAAAGTCTTGACCAAATAATTACATTTAATGTTTATTCACAACACAAACAAGAGTCTGGCACCCAAGAGGAGAGAACTCGAGCCAGGCTAATTTATGTTAGAAATATCTGGATATAATTTAAAGTATAGTCTTGTTTCTTGGTACTGATTTTTGGGAAGAAGTAACATAATAAAGTGGACTGCATTTGTAATAGTCACACAGCTATTAAAACAATGACAGAATATTACTTCATCCAGGGTCCTGTCTTTTCCTTTCCTTTTCTTAAAGACAAGGTCTCACACGGCGGGTTGTCCTCAAACTTTCTGAGTAGCCAAAGATAACTTTGTTGTATTCCTGATTCTGCTGCTTCCTCTTCCCAAGTGCTGGGACTACAAGAGAAAGCCACCACACCTGGCTAGCTTTGTTGATTTTTTTTTTTTTTGAGACAGGATTTATTTTTTCCTTTTCCTTTCTGAGATAGGGACCCATTCATTACATTGCCCAGATTAGCCATCAACTCCTGGCTCAAAAGATCCCCAAAGTATCACTTCAGGCAGCAAAGCTGTTAAACACTACCATGGCTCAATACCAGGGGGGAAGCCATGATGCATGCATGCATTCTTAGCCACTGTTGCCTTTCTTTAACTAGTACGGTTATTTTTGTTTTTGAGACAGGGTCTTACAATGTAGTCCTAGCTGGCCTGGAACCCACAGAGATCTGTTTGGTTCTGTCTGTTGGGATTAAAAGTGTATATCACCATGCATTAAGAACTTTGTGTGTTCATTTCCTGTGGGACTAATGAATTTTGCTCCATGAAATGCGTCTTAAAGACACAATACAAAAAAGATTTTCATGTATATGACATCCAATACAGGGCTATTTATAACAGCTAGTATTAGGGGACAATCTAGGGGGAATGGCTAGGCAAAGTACAATTCAGCCAAACAAGGAATTTTAGGCAACCAACAGCAAAGATTTCAATATAACAACAACAACAACAAAAATCCTACAAGTCAAAGTAGAAAAAGTGACACACAACACATGGGGATGTACCTCAGGCGCTTAGCATGCATGAAGCTCTGCGCTGATTCCAGCACAGCATAAAATGGAAAAGGTGGACCACATCCTAGAATTCCAGCACTTGGGAGACATAGGAATATTAGAAGGTCAAGGTCATCCTTGGCTACATAGTAGGTTCAAGGCTAGCCCTGGCAACCAGACAGGCTGCAATATGTAGTCCAGACAGGGCTTAGCTCTAATATGTAGTCCCGACAGGCCTTGAACACACAATCACTTTGACTCAGCTTGCTAAATGACAGGATTACCATAGTATATCATCAGAAAGCCTCTAAAGACTTTTGACATCTCTTTTCTGGTTTTTACATTGTCTAAATTTCCTACAAGCTATACATATTATCTAAGTCAAAAGTTACTTTTGTGAAGCTCTCAATTCTCCTAGGCTAAATGGAAAAAAACAAAACCCCCACAGTACTTAAAAACAGTATAATACAGTTTAGTAGGAAACTCAGAAGAAACGAGTTCTTAAAACGAGGGACGCAGTGGAGCTGGAGAGATGGCTCAGCGGTTACCAACACTGGCTGCTTTTCTGGATGACCTAGGTTCAGTCTCCAGCAACCACATGGCGGCTCACAACTGTCTATAACACTATGTCCAGGAGATCTGATAGCTTTTTCTGGCACCAGACACCCATGTGGTACAGACATACATGTAGGGAAAACACCCACATACATAAAATTAGATAAAGCACACAACCTATTGGTCTGAAAAATCAAGGGCTACCAGAAAACATAAGAATGCGTATTTATTTTTATGCCCAAATCCTCAAAATATGCAAGAAGTTTTACATAAAGAATATTTTCTAGGGCTGGAGAGATGGCTCAGTGGTTAAGAGCACTGATTGCTCTTCCAGAGGTCCTGAGTTCAATTCCCAACAACCACATGGTGGCTCGCAACCATCTATAATGGGATCTGATGCCCTCTTCTGGAGTGTCTGAAGACAGTGTGCTCATATAAATAACAATAAATAATATTTTTTAAAAAAGAATATTTTCTAGTGCTACATATGCATAAAATAGTGAAAACCAAAAAATAATCTAAATCTTCTAACCTAGCTTTAATTGCATACATTAAATAGAATTTATATGTAGCATTTCTATATAATCATTATAAAAGTCAGACTGTAGAGGTAGGAGGTGTGGCTCAGTGGTAGAGTGACTTGCTAACCATGCATACAGTCTGGGGTTGGATCCCTGGCACAACACAATTCGTCATACAAGGCAGGTTGCTGGAGTTAGAGAATATTCCCCAAGACGGACAGATCAGACATTTAGGCAAACAGGTAATAATGTGCCACCTGATCCTAAGTTGGTTGAAAAGGGGGAGAAAAAAGAGGGAAGAGAAGCGAGGAATGTATATACAGCCGGGCAGCGTAGCACACACCTTTAAGCCCAGCATTCAGAAAGCAAAGACAGGTGGATCTGTGTGTTCGAGGCCAGCTTGGTCTACACAGTAAGACCCTGTCTCAAAAACAAAGCAAACAAACAAAAAACAAAATGAAAGGAAGACAGTAATGTGTAGAAGCTGTAGAGGTGACAAGGTCAACCATGTGCCCCAATCGCAGGCAGGGTCATCTCTGGATGACCTTTCATCCCTTTTATGTTAGAAAAAAGTTAAACCCGGGAAGCTGTCCTAATGGGAAATATACTGTACTTTGAAGAAAAGCAAAATATGAATAAGGAATCTTTTTGTTTGTTTTGTTTATCAGAACAGGTTTCTCTGTGCAGCCCTGGCTGCCCCGGAACTCCTCTGTAGATCAGGCTGGCCACAGATCCCACTACCTTTGCCTCCTGAGTGCTACGATTGTCAGCCACCACAGCCCAGCCTATAAAGAATCTTTTAAAATTTTATGTATAAGGCTGTTGGAAAACTCTTTAACAAAGCGACTCTCTTGTTAGGTAAGCAGTAAATTAATATAGAACCAAATTCCTACCAGACTCAAATACTTGAGACACTAGTTCAAGTGGGACACTACTTTTTTTTCCCCTCAAGTTTTTTTTTAAAGATTTATTTATTTATTATATGTAGCTCTCTTCAGACACCCCAGAAAAGGGCATCAGATCTCATTACGGATGGTTGTGAGCCATCATGTGGTTGCTAGGATTTGAACTCACAACCTTCAGAAGAACAGTCAGTGCTCTCTCCATCTCTCCAGCCTGGGACACTACTTTTAAAGATGGCAGATGGCCTATGAAAGCAGTAAGACAATGGTACGGTGGGCTTCAGAAAGGGAAATCAGACCCTTGGTGTCATTACTAAACAGTGCCGCATTTACCTGCCATTTGGCAGTGGCTCAGCTCAGCAGAAATCCATAATCTGAACTATTAGCTTATCTAGACCTCCTTCACTTCCCCTCTAAAGAACAAGCTCCTGAGAAGGCTTCAGTCCATGGAGAAAATGCCTGTGTAGGTTCTGGAGGTGGCAGGTATTTCTCTAAGCAAATAAGGCCCAGTGACAGTGATGGGGAAACAAGAGGGATCTAATTCACTGCAAGAGTTTTTAAAACACTCACCCTCCCTCCAGTTTCATACCTAACTTTAAACAAAGGTAAAGACAAAAACTATCCTTTAATACCAGAAGTTGAAAAAAATAAAAACAAATAAACCACCACCAATTTACAGCTTCCTATTGAAACTCCAACCGTCTACCACTTCACTGTCAAATACAGGCTCACTTTCCCTTGAGTGCTTTAACTAACGATTTAGCTAGCTACAGAAAGAAAACCTCAATAATTTGGAACTTATGCTATTATTAAGCAGGTAAATCACTTAAGAATGGAGAAAGTTTTATTCAAAAAAAAAAAAAAAAAAAAAAGAAAAGATCTGTGACTGGAACTACAAGATGTTTGTGGCCAGAGAGAAACTGTTGTACATAAAAACCTTCCACATATCACAACAAAGTGATTTATTAATAAAAAAGAAAATCAATACAATCCACATGTAGTCAAAGCCAATAAAAGCTACCTTAAAGCTGAAAGATACTAGTAGTTTTGTCTCCTTGAAACTCCCAGAATTCCCTCCGGTCCACTCTCGCCCAAAGTGGCACTATGTGGTTTATTGGACAGGTAGGAATGTAGAAGACTCTAACACAATCATGAATGGTCAATATGGCACCAGTGAGATTTTGCATCACACTTGTAGTCCTCAGAAGAACCATCTGTTTTCAAGTTCTCTAAAACAGAAGCAAGTCGTCTGGCATAATAAAGTAGCAGGCAAGGAAATGTTGAACTGTTTGTATGAATGCCTCTCCCCTAAAGCCAAAGAGAGGCCTCAAAATCCTTTCCTGGACACCAAATTTTTATTCTGTAAGTATAAAGTATGCTACCTAATTAATTCTCAACTTTACCCACAACCCATCTGCCAACACCTAAGATACCTGGCCTTAACAAATGTGAACACTCCAGCAATTCTTTAAAGCCACATTAATCTAAAATCTGTTTTAGAGTTTCGATCCAGTAATGTTCAAAGACATTTCCCGTAAGGAACCCTACCATGCTCCCAGGCTTCAGACTACACAAGCAATCCTGCAGCTACAGTTCCCTTTTGTTCCACTGCTTCCATTCAGCCTCTCTCCTAGCACCTCCAGCATCTGTCTTCTTCCCGAAAGACATTTTCCTTTGCAATGTTTTCAGAATGATGCTAAGTTGTATCGCATGGAATTAGTGTCTGTCATTAATAAACCCAGAAATAAGTTCCCACTCTTTATTCCAATCTTGATCTATGATGGATTTCATGCACACCACCCATTATTTGACAATATAAGAACCAAAGTTTCTAAAAGACATAGGCAGCTAAAGTTCTGAGTCTGTCTGTCCTCTTAGATTTCCCTGAGTTGTTCCATGCTTCCCTCAGCGTCTTTGAATTCTACTCATGATTTAAGATTTAGTGTAAAATTCCTCTTTAAAAAAATCTTTTTATTATTTACCCTTATTTTTATTCTTTTAAATTTATTTTTATGTGTATGAATGTTTTGCCTGCATGTCTGTTTACCACATGCCTGCCAACTGCTTGAGGATAGAAGGTGTCAAATTCCCCAGGACTGGATGGAGAGACAGTTGGGAGCTCCCATGTGGGTGCTGAGAATTGAACGTAGGTCCTCTGGGAAAACAGCCAGTGCCTCTAACAATGGAGCCATCTCTCCAGCCCCCTAGTGTAAAAATTTAATAGTTGTTTCTGGTCTGGTATTAAATTTCTAGATCTTTCATGAGGTTTGATCCCAGCTAGGTTATTTGTTACAATTGGTCCTTCCTGGACCACTTCTTCACCGATTCCAACAGAATGTATTTCTGGACATTTCTTTCTTCATTTTAAACCCTAGTAAATCCATACTTCAAAGCTCATTTTAAGAAAAATCTATTCGGGCTGGAGAGATGGTTCAGTGGTTAAGAGCACTGAATGCTCTTCCAGAGGTCCTGAGTTCAATTCCCAGCACTCAATGGCAGTTCTCAACTGTCTGTAACTCCAGTTCCAGGGAATCTGACACATTCACACAGACATACATTCAAGCAAAACATCAATGCACATAAAAGTAAAAATTAAAAAAAAAAAAATCAATTTTAGTAAAGGATTCTACATTTTAGTTGTCTGAATTTTAAGTGAGAACAAACAGTCCTTAATTCAAAATGCATGTCAATCATAACAGATTAGCCAGGTACAGTTGTGTCTCATTCCTCAATTCTTGTACTACAGTCTTGTTGGTGCATTTCAACTTTCACCCACTCCTTGAGAAAAAGAGACCTCACCAAACATACTGTTAGCAAACACTAACGGGCTAAGATGCTTCCTAATGACTCCATTACAGCAGACGGCAAAAGCTTTATTTAGACTTTTTCTACCTGATCTTCCTTTTACATATGAATGAGAACAGTTTCAGAGAAACTGTCACTTACTCAAACTTAAATCGAGGAGCCAGGTTTGACTCAGACTTATCTGTCTTGCAAAACCCATGGTCCCCCCCCCCAAAAGTTATTCTGTCAATTTAAATGAGCAGGGGGGGAGGGGGGAGGGGAAGTTTAATCTCTCCCATGCAAGGTTAAGTGTCACAAAAACAATTCTCTCATGTCGTCTGGTACATTCTGTAAGAACTGTTAAGTTCACCGAACAAAATGAGAAATTGTCTATGTGAATCGAATCCACATTCATAAACATTTTTTCGAAGTCTTGTTCTCAGCAAGGAGATTCTTATTCTAAGTGTCAATTCGAAATTCTGACAGTTTTGAGAACATGTTGGCTCATATGCAACTCATACTAAGGTATATTTCTTCTCAAATGTCAGTTACTACTGGTCTAATTGGACCAAACACAAAGTCTTAAAAACAAAACAAGCAAGAAACAAACACAACAAAACCAAGGGTTCTTCTAACACCCAAGGTTTAGTGCCTCCGATGCCGTTCCGGTGCTTAATATCGTTCAAGTCCTACCTAGTATTTCTCAGCTCCCAAGCAAAAGATGCTTGTACATTCTCCAAGCCTGACAACTCACCCGTTTCCCCCAAACCTGATAGCCTCTGTTAGCTGTTTCGCCAAAGCAGATTAGGAGGAATACAAGCCCGGACCGTACGGGGGAAGCTGTTAAGTATGCAATTTAGAGACGTGTCTCCACTTGCACCAGCAGCCGACGCAGACCTAGCCAGAATGGCCCCTACCCACTCAACAAATCCTACGACAGCAATTATTTTCTGCCAAGTTGCAGAGCCGAAATCACAACGTGGAAACTCTGTAAGGACTCCCCCAAGATAACGAGCTAGGACTTTACTCTCGTAAAAGGAGCGGACAAGGCTTCCAGCGCGGCAAGACAGTACTTTCGAAACTGTCACTGCACTACTAAAACTAGAGTCTCCCGCCCTAAGTGTGGCACACGGAAAAGTCAGAGCTCCAGGTCTCAGAAACACACGACGGGAAGCCTCTGGCCGCTCAGGCTGGGAACCAGGGAGAAGAGAGCCGGACACTCATCTGCTCCCGGCAGCCCTAGAGCGGGAAAGGCCCGCCTCTCTTCGGAGACGAACCAGGCCTCGGACCCGTGGTCCAGCGACGGAAACCCAGGCCTCCCCGGCGCCTGGAGCCCCAGGCTAACCCGGGCCTCCGTCCCCATTATCCCGCCACCACCCCCGCCCGCGCAGGCGCAGTGGGAGCCGGGCCTACCCGCGCCCCCGAGGCGCCGCCGCCATGGCAGAGCGGAGGAGGCCGGCGGCGGCTTAGTGCCCAGCGAGCGCAGCGCTCGCGTCCCCACGGCCTCCCAGCCACTGCTACGGCCCTGCCAGCCCCCCCGGCCGGCCCCTCCGCCGCCCTCCTCACCCGTTCTTCAGATCCACCTCCAGGATCTTCCCGTAGCCCTTAAAGAAGCGCTCCACATCGCGCTCCCGGGCCTGGTAGCTCAGGCGGCCGATGTACACCCGCGGCATTCCGGCGGCGGCGGCGGCTGGCCCCGGCCCCCCTCAGGCGGCGGCCGGCGAAGGGAGAGCGCAGCGGCGGCGGCGGCGGCGGTAACGGGCGGGCGGCGGGACGGACGCAGCCGAAGCCCGGCGACGTACGCGAGCACGCAGCTCGAGAACGCGCGCTCCCGCGGCCCGCGCCCTCCCCCCGCCTCCCGGGCGGAAAGGAACGGGAGGGAGCGCGCTCCTGCTTCCCGCCTGGCCAGGGCCGGGGGCGGGGCTTTCCTGGAGGCGCGCCGGCGCGGGGCGGGACCTGGCTGAGTGAGCGACGGCTGCGGCACGTCTTCTCGCGAGCTTGCCGTGGCGTCGGCACTTCCCCCGGAAGTGCCCGCGCGGGTGCGCGCCGAGCGTGTGTTCCCGCCTTTGTCCTTTACTCTGGGAGTCTGTTTTGGAGTGGCTTGCGGTAGATGTCCCTGTGGGAAGTTAGTGGGTCCATGACCTTGGACTTATTTTCTTTTCTCTCGGGTCTTTGAACCTCTTTTATCTGCCGTGTACTTTCAGGGTTGTTTCGACAGTGTCGATACTAGGTAATGTAAAAGTGTTCAAATAAATGGTTCGGTATCTGCGGTGTTGTGGACCGAACCCAGGGCCACGCGGATGTTAACAAGTGCCCTACCTTTGAATTACATCTCAGATTTAAATTTTTTTTTCTTGGATACAAGATCTCTTTAAAGCTCTGACCATCCTAGAAATAGCTCTGTAGACCAGTCTGGCCTCGAACCCTACCTGCCTCTGCCTACAGAGTGCTGGGATTAAAAGCATGTGCCACTAAGTCCACTCAGTTTAGTACCTTGCGGTTAGATTAAGCACGACAGAAAAAATTTATTTTCTTTTCCCTTTATTTATTTTGTTATGAGAAAGGATTTTTCTGTAAAGCCCTGGCACTCCCTCCATGGACCAGGCTGGGTTCAAACCTACCTGCTTTCCAAGCGCTGGGATTAAAGGAGTACCCCATCTCTGCCATCTCAGAAAAAAAAAACTTCTAACCTGTAAGATTATAGTCTATAGATGTCCAGTGTATTGCCAGAATAATCAAATGTAATGGATTGTTCTGGGGCATGTGGGAGCTCAGTAATGATTGGTTCCTTTTCAGCTTTACCTAAGAATCACTGAGGGGTTTAGTTTCTTTACTGCATTTCCAATTTAACTGATGTGCATTGTAAGGTTTTCTCTTCTGCTTTCCTTTCTAGAGGCAGTTTCTTAAGTATTCGTTTAGAAGTTAACTTACCATACACCACTTGGCTTTTCTTTAAGACAAGAACTTTCTATGTCCAATGGCCTTGAACTAACTTGTAAAAGCCTTCTAAGAACTGCGATTGCAGGTGTGCATCACACCTGATTTTTGTCTCTATTTTAAAAGTCATTTCGGAAGCATATGAAAGGCACTCAGGATCATTTTGTCTCATAACACTTTTATACACAGTAACTTACATAGTCACTATTCTAGTGAAGGAACTGAGACAGGGTCCAACCTTTGTTTTTGTTTTTTGTTTTCTTAGAATTGCCACAATCTGTGACCATGAATATTCAAGTGGCCCTGTATATTCAAGTAGGATCTATCCTGAAAATGGAAATATCATTACGGACATGTCTCTGGCAGAACATCTGTCTAACCTAGCCTTGATCCTCCGCAACACCTAGACACACGGAATTTGGAAGTAGGAATATTAGGTTAAAGGGTATGGGCATTTTACTTAGGGAGTCTCACTGAGTACTCCAAGCTGGCCTTGAATTTACAGCAGCTCTCTTGTCTCAGCTTCCTGAGTGCTGAGGATTGCAAGCATGTATCACAGTGCCTGCTTTGGCATGTGTAACTGGGTAGCTGTTGGGTCTCATATTCAACATCTTATCAAATATTTTGATCTAGCCAGGTGATGGTGGTACATGCCTTTAATGGATTTAAACTCAGAAGGCAGAGGCAGGCAGATCTCTGAGTCCTAGGCCAGCCTGATCTACAGAGCAAGTTCCAGGTCAGCTAAGGCTACACAGAGAAACTCTGGAAAAAAAAGTCTCGTCAACCCAGCGAAGAGGTATCCTCCAGGCCATTTGGTTTACAGTGATCTTATTTTGAAGGAGCGAGCCTCTCTTCATGTCCTCATGTAACTTCAGGGCTCCTGGTCACACATGGCATGCACTTGATATATGCTTTCCTTTGTGGTTTATTCTTTTCCCATTTTACTTGATTTATAGCTCACTATAGACTAGGAAAATCAGCTTGTCAAATGAATTGCAGATACTTCACCAGCGTGTTGACTTGGCATTTCTTGTGTGTGCATATATGTGAATGCATTGGCAGAGGTCAGGGGACAACTTTAAGGAAATGCTTAACGGTGTGATCCAGGAATTTAACTCAGTTCCTGAGACTTATGACACATTTGTGTTTTGCCATAAATAGGATTACCACCACTCCCAATTTTATAATTCAGAGGCATTCTCACTTTGGGGTCTTATGTTTCTTTTGATGTTGTTTGGAGGTAGGATCACACATAGTCCAGGCTGGCCTAGAACTTGCTATGGAACTGGGACTGCCTCCCCCAAATGCTGGAAGTATAGGTCTGAGCCAACATACTTGGTTTGAGTTTTGCTTTTTTTGTTTTTTTTAGCATAGAATAGAGTTTATTCAGGGCATGGGGAGGGGAGTTAAGAGGGTAGGAAAGGCAGAGAAAGGCGGGGGGGGGGGGGGGGGGGGGGGGGGGTAGAGAGTAGAGGGGTGGGGGGCGGCCATGTGGGTTTTTAAGTTTTTTTTTTTTTTTAAATTTAGTTGTGTGTGTGTACGGATGTGAGTACAGGTGCCTGTGGGGGCCAGGGGCCAGGTCTTTCTGAAGCTGGAGTTTCAGTGGGTATGAGCCACTTCACTTGATTTGTGTGCTGGGAACAATTCTGGTCTTCTGCAAGAGCAGTATATGTATGCTCTTAAGGGCTGAGCCAGCTCTTCGTCTCTATTAGTTATAAGGTTAGCTTTGTACAGCAGCAGCTTATCATTTGGGAAATGCTAGAACACCTGCTCACCATGTTCAAGCCCCGTGTTTTACCCTCAGAACCATTTGCAGTTGTTCCACCAGGTGCTGTGCCCTGTGCAGGGCGTGGGGCCTGCCAGGAAACATTGTGGTTATTGCTAATCCCTTCAAGACAAAAGGATAGTGATGACTGGAGCACACAAGTTTGTGCAAGCACTTTTCTCCTGGGCCTGTCTTCCCACGAGGACACAGGTACTCATCAATACCATGACTTGTGGAGTGGATGCTCCCAGAAGAGGACATGGAGGTAGGGCCAAATCAGGCAGCAGGTGTGCTCAGCTTTGTTTTCAGAAGGTCATGGCTATTTGTCTTTTATCTTGGGAACCTAGGGCTCCATTTACAAAGGGTTTGTTTTAATCAGTGGGCCTGAAGGGTGACCCCCCCAAGTTCCACAGCCATGTCCTGCTTTTATATAGAGTGGATGAGGCACAGGAAGTCAGTTCTCTTTTTATCTGTTTTCCCTCTAGCTTCTGAAGTGTTGGTACCCATTGACTGGTCTTCAGAATTTGGCTGTGTGGGCGTGTGGTGCGGGATTTACTTCTCTGAAGTTCAGAAGCCTGGGAATTTCTCCTTTATTCATCTTTAGCTTCTGCCCTTGCAGTTGTCCCACAGTGCTGCCAGAGGAGCTTTCCACACCTGTGCCTCTGCTTAATTGTCTGTTGTCCCCTCAAATCTCTTATCTGAGAATCCTGACCTGCCACACCACCCTTTGCTGCAGCTTGGCTCAATTCCAGGGTGTCATCACTTATGATCAGCTCAGTTAAACACTAACACGAGGGGCTGAGATCTGTGTTAGGCATCTGGGGTCTGTCTCTCTCTGTGTGTGTGTGTGTGTGCATCTCCTAGGCTCCTCTGACCTTGTGTCATTCTTGCCAAAGTCAAACACGGCTGTATTACACTCCAAGAATCATGTTTGAAAACCAGTGGGAAGGTAGAAGGGGAGAACAAAACTGCATAGCAGCTACACTTGAACAAGGTTCTAAGATATTAGCACCCAACACTGTCATATCACACTGGTCAATCTTGTTGCAAGGGACACAAGGAAGGACATTGGTTATAGCCCACTATTTGCATACCTAATGGCTTCAGGTTCTAACAGAATGGATGTTTGGGGAAATGAAGGCTCCCCCTAAGTGCCCAGCTCTAACTTTGCTTATCTGGTCTGAGTCCTGCTGTTTGCCTTCCTTTCCTGAGTAGATACGAAGACCAAGCCTCATGCCCAAGCCACACTGCAGTTCTTTTCACTGTTCTTCCTGGAGTGTTCCCTCCTCCTTTGCACCTGCCATCTCAGCAGGGCCTCCCTTACTGTGCTTGCTCTAATCCCCAACCTTGTGACTCCTCCAAATCCTACCTTTTGTTCCTGTTGCCTCTGGGCGGCCTCCCTGTCCTCTTAGGTTTTTCTCACTTGTCCACATGGACCTTTGGTACAAAACACTGGCAACCTAGAGGACAGACCAGGGCACAGAAACCGGGCGAAGCTGACCCTGAACCCAGGTGCACAAGGTAGCACATTTTGCCCAGCAGGTACCTGCCTACCTGCCCTAGCCTGGGGCTGAAGCAGCCCTTTCCTCTAGAGAGCACAAATGCTCCCAGAGGCAGGCCGAGTAAGCTGGATCCTGTATACTGGTGTATACACACTGGTGTGCAATCATACCCCCCCCCATCCCCCTAGTGTCCCCAGCTTGTGATTATCACCCTTGCCTTGTTCTCAGGCAGGTTCTAACCTTCAGGATCTCTGTGATCTGACCTCTGCTACCAGTTCCCATCTCTGTAAGCTGCAGCTCTAGGCAGTAGCTTCTCTCTTGGTATCGGTTTCCCAAGGCCTCTCTCACATCCAAATTCTTGGCTAACGTTTCCCTACTTGGACTTCAGGATTCTGAAAGCAACAGTGCCTCGAAGAATGCTGTGTCAAGGAATCCTCCTTGACAGAGACTGTCTCCTCACAGCTTTGCCCTTACCACTGTATGGTCTCATACGAGGCTAAACCACCCAAAAGTTAGCATATCCTTCATTGGGTACTCTATAAATGCTCTCCGAATAAGGATCTCAGTTGAAGGTACAGAGGGCCAGCTGACAAAGGAGACAACCCCAAGTTGTGCTTTGGGCAAAGTGACTATGAAGCAAACATCTGAAAGTTGGACTTCTTGCTTGGATGAAACCAACTTATTTTTCAGTCAACCAGTCAACTTGTACCTCAAACAAGCCTTGCCCAGACCTCAGGTATTTGCAGCTCTGCATGCCTTCTGTTTAGCACCAGTCATGATGGCTCTATTTGGAGCTTAATGCAGGTGTTCTCAATAGCAGTACTAGGACCATTTGGGCAGGATGATTCTTTGTGGGCGTTGGTCTTGTGCAATGTGTTTGTCCTTTTAACCACTACTGGAATGGAACACAAGGCCTGAGGCATGCTAGATAAGCACTCTTATCGCTAAGCCACACCCCTGTAGCCTTTGTAAGAAAACTGAGACACAGTCTTACTGTATAGCCCAAGCTGGCTTCCAACTTGTGGCAATCCACCTGACTTAAACCTCCCAATTGCTGGAATTGCATGTGTGTGTTATAACTGACTGTAAAATATTTAACAGTATTGATCTCTGCCCAGTTGAGGCAAATATCTCCTTCCCCAAGCTGTGATAGCAAAAAATGTCCCTCTGGGGTTAAAAATGCCCCTGGCTGTGAGCCACAGGTATGATGTTTATTCTTATAGTTACAACTGAAGTTCCCTGAAGGTGGTCTAGACACCTGCTATCCTGTGTCTCTTAAGCTTTAATGATCTCAGCCTGCCGCTCACCTAGGCAGCAGATCCCCTTGCCCTGGACAGAGCCATACACTTCAGGAGAGGTTAACCTTCCATTTCTGCAGACTCTAGGGTTCACACTGCTGAGGGCAGAGCATGAATTCTGCACTTGGCAGCAATCTCATAGCCTGTGCTTTCAGGGTGGTCAGGCAGTGACTATGGACAACAGGTGGAGAGGTGGGCAGGTGCATATCATTCCTCCACAGGCATGGCTGAACTCTCCGTCCTCTACTCGGGAAGCTCAAGGTTTATTCGGGGCCCTGGGGTTGGCCTCCCACCCTCCTGGTAGGAAGAGGCAGTGAGGGTGAGGCAGTCTGGGAAGGCTGAGGCCCTCATGGAGGGGCCAGCAATCAGCCAGTTTTGCTGGCCTGCCTCTCTTGCTTTCCTCCTGGTCCTCTGGAGTAATTACATGGTGAGAATCTGCTTCGAAGACACAAAAGGCTTCATGGAGGCTTCCAAAGCCTTCTGGTAGTCCTGCAGTGGAACCTCAGACCAGGAAGGGGCTGTGAGCTGGCCTTGGTGGATGAGGTTGCAGAGAGTGAGAATCAGCTCCTTGAACTCACCTGCAGGAGGTGCAAGTCAGACAAGGAACACTAGGTGAGGTCTGTGAGATGGCTGAGTGCTCCTAGGAACTGTAGGTGGGCAGTGACTACTACCCTTCTCAGTAATGGTTATAGAGGCCCATCCACAGGATAGGACTGATGAAGAGCTGGCCCCAATGGTGGCTAGGACAGCATTACTGAACTAAAGCCAGAGGAGGCCAGGAAGGCAGAGTACCTGGCACATTGTTTGATGGCAACAAACCAGATGAGGAAAAGCTCTCTTGACAGCCCTGGGCTTACACTAGACTCCTCAACTGAGGCAACCACTATCCCTTCCTGGGTCTGTGTCTCTTGCTGAGGGCCAAATATAGTGTAGGAATTGAGGTGAAGGCCTTGGCTGCGAAGTATGCTGCTTTTTTTAAAGATTGATTTATTTATATATTTTATATATATGAGTCCACTGTAGCTGTCTTCAGACACACCAGAAGAGGGCATCAGATCCCATTACAGATGGTTGTGAACCATCATGTGGTTGCTGGGAATTGAACTCAGGACCTCTGGAAGAGCAGCCAGAGCTCTTAACCACTGAGCCATCTCTCCAGCCCGGGAGAAGTGTTTTTCATAGAAATAAACTCAACTTTCAAATTTAATCCTACTTCCTGATTAAAACACTATGCTGGAAGGCATGTCTTTACTCCTAGCTCTTGTTAGGCAGATGCAGGTGGATCTCTGAGTTCCAAGTTAGTCTGGTCTACACAGTGAATTTTAGGACAGCCAGAGCTACATAGTGAGACCCTGTCTTGAAGCACACACACACACATACACACACCTCATAAAACAAAACAAAAACCACTACCATGCTGGCTCCCAGTTATCTTCAAGGCAGGAGTATGAACTTGTTAAGCCTTTTGTAATCTAGTCAGAACCTGCTCTCTCAGTCCAAGACCAGACTTGATCCTCCAGGTGGTGGGTTCCTCTCTCTTTAAATGTTTGCTTTGGGTGTAGTATATGTACTTCTAAGTATATATGTGTGTAGGTGAGACCACATATTGATTGAGGTGTCTTCTCTCAGTCACATTTCTTATTTATAGACAAGATCTTACTATGTAGTCCTGAGTGGCCTGGAACTCTGTATAGATCATGGAGATCTGCCTGCCTCTTCCTCTCAAGTGCTGGGATTAAAGGTGTGCACCATTCTCAGAACCCTTTTATTTTTTGAGACAGTCTCTCACTGAACCTGACGCTCTTTGATTTGGCTATAGGCTGGGCTACTCTACCTTTTCCCCTCTCCTCTCTCCTTGTAGTCCTGGGGTACAGGCTTTTTATGTGGACACTGGGGGTCTGAAGTCAGGTTCTAAGCTTGCTTGGCAAGCATTTAACCAAGTTACCCCCAGCCCTTCCCCTCGCTCTCCTGATCAGAACACTGGTATGTGCCACCACTTCCCTTCAGCCAACTCCACGTCAGTCTTCACTCTCAGCCTTGGCTCCTCATTTGGGGAGCTGGGCTGTACAAGTCAGAGGCCTATGCTGACTCTAGCAGCTCCATTCCAGAGATAGGATAGTGTTGGGTAATTGACTTAGTGGCTCTGAACCTCAGTTTTCTCCTCTGTCAAATGGCTCAAAAGTGTTAAAACCAACAATGCTTAAACCAAAGCAGAGATTCAGTGACTTACCGCAGTTCCCGGCTAGGCCAGACCCACCTAGATCTGGTGATACTAAAAGCACCATGTGAACTGGGTGGTTTTGGTTTTTATTTTATTTTCTGGTTGTTCTGTTTTTCCTTTTTCCTAACAACATCTAGTTATGTAACTTAAGGATGGCCCTGAACTCACCCCCCCCCCAAGCCTCTTGAGGGCTGGGATTATAAGTGTATATACCATTGTACCCAATTAGCTCCTCAGAACAAGGGCTGGTCCATTTCACTAGACTCTGTGCCAAGGACCAGCTGACTCTATCTAGAAGTAATTTGCTGATGTGACTATGATAAACTACGGTAAAGTCCTTAATCCTGTTGAGGTTGAGGACCTAGTCACTTTGCAGGTTTTAGAGTAGCTGGTCACTCTGCAGCCATACTAGGTTCTACGCTCCTGTGCCTCTTGGTATCAAGGCCATCAGCCACTCACCTGGACCGTGGTTCTTCTTCCACTGGGACAACCAAAAGCCCCGAAGTTTGAGGTCCTTAAAAATGAGCAGACTCTGTGGACACAGAAAGATGCGCTGAGGCTCTGAGTACTAGAACTTAAAGAATTGCTTCAGGTATAGATCCCCTGGATTTAGACAACTGCAGTCAGGGCAAGGAGAGGCAGCTAAGCCCTGGTCTGCAGGTATCCCCAGCTTACCACAGAGGCTGTTACAGGCTGTTTGGCCATTCCCCCATAGGTCACCATGGTTCCTCCGGGCCTGTAGAGTCCAGAGAATGAAGAGTAGGTGCAGGCAAAGACAGAATCTATCATGGCCTAAGGAACTTGCTAAGGCACTTATAGGAACCAATCCTGGCTCTCTAAATCACTGAGGAGGCTTAAAAAATATATATATATATCTTCCCAGTTTTAACCTCTGACTTAAAGAGTTAGAGGCAGGGACTGAATTTCACACAAACTGGGCATGGTGGCATATAACTTTAATCCCAACTTTGAGAGACAGATTGATCTGACTGGAGGCAAGCCTTCCCCACAGCAAGTTCCAGGCCTGCTGGGGTTCAGTGAGGCTTGTTTTTTTTGTTTTTCGAGACAGGGTTACTCTGTGTAGCCCTGGCTGTCCTGGAACTCACTCTGTAGACCAGGCTGGCCTTGAACTCAGAAATCAACCTGCCTCTGCCTCCCAAGTGCTGGGAATAAAGGCGTACTCCACCACTGCCTGGCTTCAGTGAGACTGTCTTAAAGCAAGCAAACAAACATATCAAGGCATGGGGTACAGGCCAACAGTTTCAGAAGGGAGGGAGGAGGATTAAATTCAAAGCCAGCTTCAGTTATATAGAGATACCCTCACTGGAAACCAAATAACAGACACACATTCTCATGCTCTAGATAATCAAGATGATGATCCAAGGCTGGAAAACCACTTCTTCACCTCACCCAGGTAGGGTGTGGCTGTGTGCTGCTGCTGAATTTTCGGGACAGAAGAGCTCAAGGCCAGGTTCAGTCTGGGCTCACTTGCTACACAAGTGTGATCTTGAGTGATGTAATGAAAATGGTTCAAGCCTTGTCTCTTCATCTATAAATGCTCATTCTAAAGATCAGCACCAGGAATAGCTCTTCAGCTAAGGAGTGATATGGTCAGTGATGAGCATCCTCTCCAGAAGGGGCTCTGTTGGTTGGTACCTGCAGTCTGACACCCTCTCAACAGACAAGCAGGCATGGCACAAATGCAATTTTCTGTTTTTTGAGGCAGAGTCTTTGTCATGTAGCACAGGCTGATATCTTAAGGTGTAACCCTCCTGCTCAGCTGAGACTCTAGGCAGGTGCTAACCTGCCTAGCTCTAAAGTAATTTCTTATAATGAATTAGTGAGGATATCATGAGCTAGACTTAACCTTTGCTGCTGTCCCTGCTCCTTGACTCTTTTAGGAGTTTGTTGACAAAGGATGACCTGAGGTGCATTTTTGGAGAAACTGAGGAAAACTGGAAAGGACATAATGGAGTCACCTGCTGTATTACTACCTACCTATTAATGGCAGTGCTGGGGAGAAACCTAGGTCTTCACATGTTAAACATGTGCTCTAAGCTGTATCCCCAGGCTCAGAATGTTTTCTTTCTGGGCCTCTGTCTTCGTGTATGTGCGCTTGACTACACCTGTGCATCGTGTGGCTGTCTCAGACTTTGTGTCTACCTCCGTCTGGCCTTGAACTCACGCTTCTCCTTTCCTTTCTTCCAGAGTGCTAAGATTACAGGGTACCTCATGGCTGAATTTGGCCTTAAATTCCCCTCAGATGGTCCTCACTCAAGAAATGAGTTCCTAATGGAAGCAAACCCTCTGTCCTTGTACCAGACACAGCTCTAAGCATGTTACCTGTACTGTCTCCATGAATTATCAGCGTGACATCAGGGGAGACCGATGTCTGTTCTATAGGACAGAGCTGAAGCCCATCATGTCTGAATCACCTCATTGTCCCTTACACTAGCAGAGGCAGAACCATATCTCTTATGTCCATTTCAGAGCTGAGGAGACTAAGGCTTGGGTCTTCATGTTTTTGCCTAACTTTTCACAGGTCTACAGCTAGAAAGTAGCAGAGCTGGGATTTGAACCCAGTCCTTCTAATGTCAGTGCCCACATTGTGATTGCTTCTTCCTTTGACAATTGCATGGAGGATGCAGTCAGCCTCACAGGCTGCTCACTGCCTGAATAGGGGTATTCTGTAGTTATAAAAACTCGGGGTGGGGCTGGAGAGATGGCTCAGAGGTTGACAACACTGACTGCTCTTCCAGAGGCTCTGAGTTCAATTCCAAGCAACCACATGGTGGCTCACAACCATCTGTAATCTGGTGCCCTCTTCTGACATGCAGATATATATGCAGAACACTGTGTATAAAACAAATAAATCTTTTTAAAAAAAAAAAAAAAAGAAAGAAAGAAAACTTGGGGGCTGACCCTTGCTGTCTTGTCAACTGCACCTTGAATGAAGTGATTACCCTCTCTGGGCTTCATTTTTTTAAAGTATCAAATGAAGATGGGAGTTGGGAACCTAGCTCAGTGATAGAACATGTGCTTTAGCATGCCCAAGGCCCTGGGTTCAATCCCTAGAACCAAAAGGAAAAATAAAACAGAAATTTGGAATAGCAAGCTCTGCCTATGGCTATAGATGGCATGACAGTTACTGCAGAGGCTGACTCTCAACATAGCTGTGTAGCTGTCACAGTCTTATGCCCTACCTCGGCAGCTTAGCCACCTCTTTAGCTTGTAGGCTCGTAGCTTGTGGGTTTGGGTGAGTCACTGTGGAGGGGCCCTGTTTTGCTGGGAAGTATTTCTTAGGTGTCCTCTGTTTGGGGAACAGCACAGTGAGTGGAGCTTCTCCGCAGAGGGTGGGGGCTGATAGAATGCCCATCTCTCCTGGTCCCTCAGCACGTTATTTTAAAAAAAATTTATTTGTTTGTTTGTTTATTTATTTATTTAATGTGTATGAGTACACTGCGGCTGTCTTCAGACACACCAGAAGAGGGGCATCAGATCCCATTACAGACGGTTGTGAGACACCATGTGGTTGCTAGGAATTGAACTCAGGACCTCTGGAAGAGCAGCCAGTACTCTTAACCACTGAGCCATCTCTCCAGCCCCATATCAGCACTTTTTATAAGTTTCAAAATATCTTGTAACAGGTGTAATGTTTCCTTCATACCAATTCTAGTTTTAAAAGACCGTAAAATAATTTCAAAGCCACTTAGTTCATACTGAGTGACTTTTTAAGAAGCCAGTAAGTGATGACTCCTGGGTTCCTAGGGGGGAGAAAAGGCTGGCTAGGTTTCTCATCACAGAGACGAGGCTGGACAGTGCAGGCCAGAGAGCAAGATGTCCTGGTGGGCTGCTGTCAGCATCCTGCTACCCTGGCCTTCACTCACACTTGTCACTAGACAGCCCTCCCAATGGAGACCTGCAGGCTGAGGGACTTACGCTAGGTGCCGGAGCAGCTCCGTGGAACTCTTCCCTCCAACACAGTTAAGAGCCAATCGGGGCAGCGGCAGGTCCTGAAAGTAAGGAAGCTACAGTGAGGACGCGTGTAGGGTTTGAAGCTGCTATAAGCAGCACTATGAGTGAGGCCCAAGTGCTGAGTCAGAAGAGAAGGAAATGGCGTTTGCGTGACTTTGGGGCTTGTTTGTTGTCTGTCTGGGAAAGGCGTTAGCAGCTTCATCCACTTGCCCATCCCTGGACCTTGGGAAGCACAGACAAGTAGCAACTGTTCAGTGTCAAGGAACAGAGAAATTTACATACGATGGGCAGACTTCCACTTCAGCAATGCTGTCCAGGGCAAACGTGCTCAACAATGGGTATGCGGTCCTTCCATGTGCTTTAGTGCAAAAGGCGTCAGACTGGGTCTACTGGGGTGGATGCTCTGAAGAGGTATGGGCTTTGAGTTCAGAGTGATGGGGACCAGCCTCACCACTTTGTGATGATGTGGTTCTGAAGCTGGTGTCTCCTCATCTATGCAGCATCTATGTCAGCTACTTTGTAGAGTTTTTCTGAGGGATGTCAAGTAAATGTGAGGCAGAGGCTTAGGAGCTTCTCTTCTTCCTTCTTTCTCCATGCCTTAGCTTCCCAAGACGCTCGCTCATCCAGCTCTGACTCACACCTGCCATGTGGGTTGATGGAGCACACCACAAATGTTTAAAACCTTGGCTTTCCTAAAGTCTGTCTGCTTCTGCCTCCTTCCATGTCTGGGTACTTACAGCACGCTGTCCCCAGGCTAAGGTTGGATGGGCTTTGTCCTTTCAGAAGAGAAGATGGTTTGCAGAGCAGAGCAAGGAACCCAGATTTTGTAATTACAGGGAGATGGCATGGGATGGAGGAGGAAGTGTTCTTAGCTGGGTGCCTTGGTTTTTATTTTAAAAATTTGAAGACTATTTTGTGCATATGAATGTGAATGTTTTGCCTGCATGTTTGTCTCTGTACCATGTGTGTACCTGGTACCCATGGAGATCAGAAGAGCGTGTCAGATCCCTTAGAACAGGAGTTACAGATGGTTGTGAGTCACCATATGGGTGCTGGGACTGCAAGAACAACAAGAGCTCTTCACTGCTTACGCACCTCTCCAGACCCAGGCTAGGTACCTTGAAGATGGCTTTTGTCTCGGGCATCCTTAGCTCCTCCTCTGTGAGGACATAATCAGCTCCCAGATCCTTCAGTCTGTCAGTTAGCTTCTTGATGTCGGGTCTGGAAACCAAACACAATCAGGGCTTGGTCACACCGGCTAACTTCCCTCCCTCAAGAACCCCTTTGCTGCAGCTCCAAGAACACGTGTCTGTCTTGAGAGAGGTTAAGCCAGACCTCAAGCAGGAGCTGTCCACATAATTTAATCATGCTCTCCCAGCTCTTGCCTCATTTCCTCCCTGGACAGAGCCAGGCTGGGAGACAGTCTGACAACCTATGAGTGCACACACCCTAGAGCCATCTGTGCCCAGGGAAGAGCCATCCTACTTCCTCGTTCTATCCAGACACCACTTTCTTTCCTCTTGCTCTCCAGGGCACTTGAGGGTATCATGCAAACACACCCTAGTGCAGAGTGGCCCTGGACTCTTTGGCCCGGGCACTCAGAATCACTTTTTCATCACCACTGCAGAGGCAGGGGTGGAAGTAAGTACCAACCCTTGTAAGAACAGACTCAAGTGACTGGGCCACACTGGAGCACACTGAGGCTTAAAGGGACTGGAGGGGACAATGGAAAGAAGGTAAGTCTGTTACTGACTTGCCGTGTCTTCCTGAGCAAGCTGCTTCCTCTCTTGGAAACTTGAGCTTCCTCATCTGTAAAAGAGAGACCACAAGCCTGCCCCACCTCCTTCACAGCTATGCTTAGTGTATACATGCAAGGGGCCAGGGCTAGAGAGTCCATACAACAGCACAAACCAAGGCTTTCCCAAGTGGAACTGTGGATACCCTAAGTCAAGTCTCCAACACTCCCAACTGACTGTTCAGTAAGGACCATTTCTGCCTCTTCCTGTCATCTCTCCGTGTCAGACTTTCATAGGGACTTCTTTTGCCCTGCAGAATGCTTGCAAGTCAGCAGTCAGCCACTCATGCTTACACATGTGCGCCATCTGGTGGAGATGTAGGTGTGCACAGGGACATGAGGATTAGGCCTCCTAGTACCTGTCTCGGACCACGTTGATGGTCTTTAGGCGAAGGGCTGAGGCGATCTGAATGACTGCTTGCCCCACTCCACTGTTGGACGCATTCTGGATGACAGAGTCCCCTGTGGAAGAGACTATGTCAAGCCCTACAAACTTGGGTTGAGGGCTCCCAGCATGGGATCCTAGGGAAGATGCAGGACCTAGCAGTGGCACTTTCTTATATTGTGAACTCACATGTCCCACATTCTGCCACACCTACAATGCTTCACAGGATTTGGCCACTCTGTCCATGTTTCAGACACTGCTTTGTAACTGACCTTGATCATCTTCCCAATTTTTATGTCCTCTGTTCCATTCACCTACCCATCCATCTATCCATCCATCCACCCACTCTCACCCATCCATCCATCCATCTGGGATTTATCTGGGAGCACTTTCTCTCTTTCTACCATGTAGGTTCAGGGATTGAACTCAAGTGGTCCGTCTCAGTGGCAAGCACCTTTGTATGCTGAGTCATCTCACTGACCCATGCTGAGGCTGAGTCTCTCATTTGAAATGGTTTTCTGGTTCTCTTTTTAAGGTCAGCTCAACTGTGGCTTCCTCCATGAAGCCCTCCAAGATTCCTTCTTGTTTGATCCCAGAGGACTCTGGTATCTCGTCAATACCCAAGCTGCAACTGTGTTCTACACTAAGCTGTACATAGGTCTATATTTATCAATACCCTTTTGTCCCTTACTCCCTTGTGTGTTATTTAATGATGGTGCATTTGAAATGGATGAGAGCCGTAGGAGAAAAATGGGAAGCTCCTGGGCCCTACAGAATGTTTGCTTTTGCTTTGTGGTGCTAGGGATGGAACCTAGGGACATGGGCATGCCAGGCAAGTACTCTATCATGGAGCTATATCCTCACCCCTACAGTGAGAGAGGCAGTGTGGTGCACTAGGGAAGTGTGGGCTCTGACACACAGTGGAGCTGGGTGTGCATCTTGCTTTACCAATGACTGTAACTAAACGAGACAGGTATATCATGTCCTCTTAAAGCTTCAGTTTTAAGAGACCAGAGGCCTGAGAGCACCTATCAGAGCATCTCCAATTGAAGCCAAATGAGCAGGAAGATGCTCTGTTGGCTGCGAAACAGTATCTGGTTTTGAAAGGCAGAAGGAGTCAGTGCAGAATGGGCTATAGCTAGTGGCAGACTCCTAGGTCAAGGATGCTCATTTGTCTTGGTTCCAACCTATCACTCACTAGTGCATTCTCAACAACTGTGTAGGTAGCATTGATCTGTTTCAGTTAGAGTTGAGGAGTACAAGAATACAGGATAATAACAAAGACAGTGAAGACAAGTATTGGGCTGCCAAAGTTGGTTTCCATTATCTGTGTTCATCTATGCATATGTTCTAGTGAACAATGTGACATTTATTCTTGCTTTGGATCAGCTCATGAATTTGTCTGGCCTTATCAGCCCCGAGGCAACAAAGTGGAGAAGTGGGCTGCTGATACTTACAGTGGGTAGCATCAGAAGGCCTGGCTCTGTTAAGCACAGGGTTGCCCTAATCAGGAGTGACCTCAGGACCAGGACATGAGATGAGGCACTCAGTGCTGCAGAGGTCTCTCATCATACCTGGCTTTCTCTACCAAAGGCACCTAGGACTCTCATCATGGCGGAGGGTCTTGGTCAACAGCTGTTTAATTTTAATCAGAGTCCAGCAGCTCTTGCCTCAGTTTCCTCAATGGCATGAGAGAAGAATGGTAGGTGATTTCCCCAGCCCTGTGTACGGCTCAGACAGGCAGTATAGAGAGATCCTCACACAGTGGGAAGACTGGGTTGGGGCATAGGTGAGTGGTAGACTGACTGCTCAGCATGTCCCAGGCCCCGATTCTATTCCCAGAACTGTAAACAAGACAAATAAAGCCCTCAGAAGCAACAAAAACAAACTGGCCAGTTTTCTGTCTTCTGGGGTTAATTCTGCAGTGTGTCATATGAAGTACATGAGGGGATCCCTAGCAAGATTGAGGCCAGGCTGCTGACAGCAGTAAAGGGCAGAGCCTTTAATGGGCTCTGCCTTTGCCCTGTTTTGCTGTCCCATTCCCTTGCTCCTGCTTCTAGGGACCACTTCCCAAATTAAGTGCTTGCTCCAGTGCCTGCTTGGCCTCTGCTTTCA
The DNA here is from genome assembly GCA_019843965.1 of Rhynchomys soricoides. Lineage (NCBI taxonomy): Eukaryota > Metazoa > Chordata > Mammalia > Rodentia > Muridae > Rhynchomys > Rhynchomys soricoides. The sequence goes on along the minus strand of JADRCH010000213.1, from coordinate 1,788,612 downwards.
GAGGAGCTCAGTGGCACTGGCTGCTCACTTGCTGTGTGATTTTCTTTAACAGCTCACCTCTCTGGGTCTTTGTTCCCTCCCTGATAAAAAGAAAGACTACACATACTGTAGTGAGTCTCTGGCATCCCTGCTCTCCATATGAGTGAGCATTTAGGTGAGTGGGGGAGGTGAAGCCTGGCTCAGACCTTGTTGGCCTGGACTTGGGTTCTTAATTCCTAACAGGAGCCTTTTCTGCATCACTCTGAAGATGTGACCCTTGCAGGGAAGATGCCTGCAAAGGCGTTCATGCAAGTGGAAGTGCTGAGCGGAACTATTACCACCGAGTTCAGCATTTTATTGAAAACAGTGGCTATGTCTGTCTCCCCTGGCTTTGTTTCCCCAAAGCTTAGCACAGCTCAGCACATTTTTTCTGGGTGACCGCATTCCAGCCCAGCTCTGGGGAATGTGACCAGCACTTCTTACAGTGTGTCCTCTAAGTGTTTTCTAGGAACCCACTCAACATCTTTTTACTAAGAGCAGTAAGATCTACTCAGGTTAGAGCCTGTCACTGCCCCCCCAGGGACCCTCTCTCCACCATGTGTGCCAGAGAGTTCTCAAGTCCTTTGAGCCAGGATTTTGGTGCACCCCAGTGGGAAGACCCTGGCTTGCTCCCCCCCCACCCCCCGCTTGTAGGTTCCTACCTGGCTGCAGCTGTTCAAAGTCCACCAACATCCTGTAGGCTGTGCAGGGGTTGACACCTAGGGTGGCAGCGCTCTGGAGAGGGATGTCCTTAGGGACTCCAATCAGCGTTTCCTCACTGAACACCGCCTCAGTCCGCCAGGTTCCTGAGTCAGGATAAGGCAGAGTAGTGAGAGAGGAACCCCTGTACACCCAGGCCCCTCTCCTTGGTACAATAGCATTGAGAATAGCAGGCTTGGGAGTAAGCCTTGGAGGAAAGAGAAAAGCGCACGGCGTTCAAGTCCTCATGGACATTACATGCACAGTGATGTAAAATAATAAAGCAAGTCTAAATTAGGCATTGAAAGTCATAGCCCAAAGAGTCCTGACAGAGTATAGTGGGAAACACAGGAGACAAGACTCCACTGGGCTCTCTCTCCCTTTGTGTTTGAGTCTGAGTAAAATTTTTTATTTTCTCTGTGTAGCCCTGGCTGTCCTGGAACTCCCTCTGTAGACCAGGCTGGCCTTGAACTCAGAAATCCACCTGCCTCTGCCTCCCAAGTGCTGGGATTAAAGGGGTGCGCCACTGCCCGGCAAGTCTGGGTAAATTTTGCTTCCCAAGATTCAGATTTTCATACGCTGGACTGGATGGATACTGTCTGCCACCCTAGTGGGCCAGTGTTAGAGAATTGGGGGAGGTAAACTCAAGACTCAAACACTAAAGTTCCATAGGCAATCCTTACCTGCATGCCATTACGTTGTAAAGATGAATAAACAAAGCAGAGTGGGGTCTCAAGCTGGTCCTGAAGCTGGTGAGTAAACTAATGCTAGTAAGTGTAGTATAGGGTCCCTTCATGGCCAAAAGTAGAAGAAAGGCTAAATGGTAAACCCGAGAAAGTCAATTTAAACAGCTATCTGCTATCTCAAACACACCCTGTTTGGGGCTACACAGAACAGCCTTTACTACCCTGAAGTTAAAAACTAAAAGCAAGGGGCTGGAAAGATCCAGTTCTAGGGGATCAGACATCCTCTTTGGGCCTTCAATGGCATTGCATTCTTATGGTGTGGACAGAAGAACTGTTGGGCTGAGGCAGGTTCAAAACCCCCAGGAAACCTCATAATTGAGAACAGCAGGCATGGGAACCAGCTCCTGGCCAGGGTCCACCTGTCCTGAAACATGTGACACCCAACTGAGCATAAAACCTAGAGTTCTCCATGCTAATGAGGTGTCTCGATAGGCCCAAGTTTTAGCTAATGAGCTTCCCTTCCTGGGAATCCCCTCCTGCAAAAGGTATTTAACCCCTGGCTCACCCTAATTAAGGTGTATGCATTTATAATCCACCATAACAATAAAGCAGTTTGGACAAGCCAGGACCGTCTCCCTCATCAAGGATTGCCTTGGGGGGAAGCCTTCATTTTAAAGAGCCTTGGGCTCAGCCACCCCTTTCCTGCTTGGTGAGTAGAGGAAGGGCAGACCCTTGGACCACTCAAGGTCTCTAGCAGTGTCTGGGTACACAGGAGATTGAGAACCACGACATCCATCCCAGAAGAACACAGGCTGGCACCCCTATCATGGACTGTATTCTGCCTTCCTTGGGTGGCATGCTCCAGCATCCCAGAGGCAAGGCAGTCAGCCAGCCCAACAGTATACAAATGTATATGCTGGCAAAATACTTATATATATTAACTAAAACTTGAAAAAAAATCTTTTAAAAGGCAAGGTATGGTGGCACATACACTTTTAATCCCAGCACTTGGGAGCTAGAGGCAGGTGGATTCAATTTAAGGCCAGCCTAGTCTACTCTGTTGGTGGTGGTGGTGGGGCAGCCAACAGAAACAAAATTTGGGTTATTTCTTCAGCTTGCCTGGGAAGAGGAAGCTGCTTTCATGTCCCAGGCTCATTTTATCCTGGGTAGAAAGCAGTTCTCACACACACCTTAATAAAGGCCTCAACAGACAAGGCCGAGAGGCGCCAGTTCTCTGCTTGTGCTGTGTGCTGTCCCTGCTACCTTCCTACCTCTATTAAAGCTCTCTTACCCTGCCCTCTGGTCTCTATTTCATGCTCTGGGGGAAGTGCCTCTAACCTTAGGTCACCTCCCTCATCTCAGGAGCACTACCCTCTGCGGCTCCCGTGAAGATCCATCTGGAAAATGGACGAGCCTTGAGAGCCTAAGAACCGAGGAGCAGACACTCGAATGCCTCCTTTCCATATATACACAAAATGCATCCTAGCTTGGCTCTTCAGGGCTGTAGCCCATGTAGCCCCACTCTACCTCTGGAACCTTCTTTCTCATTATGTAACCTCTCCCATAGGCAACTCCCTGGCTGAGGCCCCACACTGGATTTTCCATTTGCCAAACTTACCCTGATGTTTGCTCATTTTACTTCTTCCACAGGAAATGCCTTTTGGCTCCTCTCTGCCTAACATCGTCTCCCACCACAGACCACCAATGACTCTCTTCCACAGTCTCGCTGGGAGTTTCCTCACTAAAACCTCTGTGAGAACAGCCACAATTTCTTCTGCTTCCTGTGGCCTCTGGGTACTCCCTTTTTTTGAGATACTGCCTTCCTGACACTTTAGTCAGATTTGAGCCTTCTGGAGGGCGGGGCCACCTTACTTGTAATCTGCATCAAACCTTACAGCAAAGACTCAAGGATGTAAGGAATCAGATACTCAAAGCTCAAATCAACAGGGAGCCAAGGAGATGTACACATAAGTATGTCTTCTAGAGCACAACAAACAGGATTCAACTCCACCTTGCTGGAGGTAGCCTGTTAACTTAATGAATCCCAAACTGATTAGCTACAGAGCCAGAGGGTGTGCATCTGCACTGTAGGACCTGGAAGAATAAATGGCTGCTCGAACCTGGGGACACTCACCCAAACCAGCATTTGCCGGGATCACCCAATCGCCTGGCTTCAATGCAGACACATTGCTGCCCACCGCTATCACCTGTCCAACGCCTTCGTTCCCCCCAACAGCAGGCAGCTTGGGAAGGAGGCCATAGTTCCCTGGGAGAGAAGTCAGAGTGTAAATGTGTGGTTTGGATAAAAGTGTCATCCACAGACTCATGTATTTCAACACTTGATCCCGAGCTGGTATCACTTTCTGGGGAGGCCTAGGGGGTGTGGTCTTGATGAGAAAGTGTGTTGATGAGGGTAGAATTCAGTCTTCAAAGCACTGTGCCATTTCTAGTGCTTGCTCTATGTTTTGGGTTCAAGACATGAGCCCTCAGCTTATGCCACTGTGCCTGCTGCCTGCGCCCTGCCATTGCAGACTCTAACCCTCTGGAACCGTATGTTGAAACAAAACATTCTTCTATAAGTTGTTTTGGTTATGTGTTTTATCATGATATCAGAAAGTAATACAGTCACACTGCCAGGTTTGGCTGAGACTCTGGAGGGCATAGATTCTGTGGTCAGTCACATTTGAGCTCATCAGAGCCCTGCCCTCATGAGCTGTCCACTTAACTAAGCTCTGGCCTTCTGCTTCCTTGACTATGCAGGAGCTAAAACTCTTTGGGCACAGGATTACCACCAGGACAAGTAAGAAAGGAGTCTAGCATGTCACAGGCTCTTCAGAAAGGTGGGCCTACCACCACTACAATTCTCCCAACTCACAGAGCCTCATGCTTAGAGGTTGGCCAGAGAGGAGTGGAAACTGCATGTGGCTCCTCTAGAGGACAGCCACTGCTAATCCTCAGAATTTCATACTCTACCTGAGGAGAAGTGGGAAGGTGGCAGCTGCTGAGCCAATTACCATAAGCTCCAGAGACCAAGGTTACCTTGGATCATATTTATGTCAGATGGATTGATAGGGGCTGCCAGCATCCTCACGTGGACGTCAGATCCTTCCACAGCAGTGAGCTCTAGGTTCTTCAGTCTAAGCACAGAAAGACATTGTCAGTAGCTAAGACTAAGTATCTTCTGCTCAAACTGTCTCCCCAAAGTAGGTCAGCAACATGCCTCAATTGTCATGTGTGCCTAGGAATCTGGTTCTGATGGAAAGGAGGTGCTTGCTTTGAGGACCAGCAGAGTGCAGGCTCATACCAACTGCAGTGGATCAATTTTGGTATCCTCTTAGTGTCGGGGACAGAAGCATTAGTGAGCCTCTGCTGGCCTGGCATTAGGTTCTCAGAATCATGCAGTGCACTCACTATTAATACAGCCACTGCTGATGTGTGAATCAGCATCACCAGGTGAGGGTACCCCAGGTGGTTCTTCCAAACAAGCATACCTGTGAAACTCTGGGCCAGCCCTGTCCTCTATCCGTGTGTTGTTTTGTTGGTCCCAACACACATGGGCAAAGGTGATTATTTCCCTTACTGCAGAGGTGAGACAATAGAGAACCTCTGTACTTGTGACGTGTCTCTGCTGACTGTGACTCACACCCCAGGGAGATGGCCTTTCTGGGCTGGGGTCTCTGTCTGTTAGAAAGAATGTGTGGGTGGGGACCTTGATGTCAAGCTCAGCCACAAGGCGGCTGGGCACCCTGCGCACATCCTTCTCTGAGCTGGTCTACTTGTGATGCATGCTTGAACTCTATGCTTTCTAGCAGCTCTCAGGGGTTCTGTGAAGCACAAGGACCAGATTTCCACTCCTCAGCACTCACGTATCAGGTAGTTAGGCCAGTCCCTGTAACTCCAGCGCTGGAGGTAAAACAGAGAAAGGCAGATCCACGGTCAGTCAGTCTTGTGAAAATGTAAGCGCCAAGTTCAGTGAGAAGCCTTGTCTCAAAGATGAAAAAACAATTGAGGAAGACATCCCAATGTCAACCACTAGCCTCTATACATGCCTGCATGGGCTAGCTCGCACACACATGTGCAAGCACATACACGGACACCCCACACATGTAAAAGACCTACCAGGGAATTTTGAGGGAACTTTTGTTATTAAAAAAATTTTATTTTGTTGGGACGGGTCTAGTGGTGTGCCCTACTCCTGTGCGTGGGAGGCTGATGCAAGAGAATGCTGAGTTTGAGGCTGGCCTGAGCTCTGTACCGAGACCTTGTCTCAAAAAATTAAGTGTCTTTTATTCTAAGATTTTTAATGTGTATGAGTGTTTTACTTACGTGTGTGTATGTATACCAAATGTATGCCTGTGTATGGAGCCAGGAGAGGGTGCTAGTTCCTCTCAAACTAGAGTTACAGTTTTGTGAGCCACCATGTGGAACCTCTGCAAGAGTAGCCAGTGCTCAAGATACATGTTTTCTGTTGTTTTACTTTTAAATTCTCTGTGTGTTTATCTGTGCATCTCAGTACAGGTGTCTGAAGGCCAGGGGTGTTAGATCCCCTGGAGTTGGAGTTACAGGAAGTTATGTGCTACTTGATATGGGTCCTGGAAACAAACCTGGGCCTTTGTGAGAGAAGTCTACACTTTTAGCCACAGAGCCGTCATCTCTGCAGAGGCAAGGGAGGGTTGCTTACTGGCTTGCTCAACTTGCTTTCTTATAGCACCCAGGGACCACTTTCCCTGGTGGCACCACCTATAATGGGCTGGGCCAGCCTATCAATCACTAATTAAGGAAAGGCCCTAACGGCTTTGCCTGCCTATAACTTGAGCTTATGGAGGCAACTTCTCAATTGAGGCTATCACCTCTCAGCTGACTACAGCCTGTGTCAACTTGACATGTAAAGAGGCAGAACACCTACTGACTAGACAGCTCCAATCACTGCAGCGAGTCCCTGTGACTTCAATGACTGCAAATTCCTTCCTTCCCTGAAACCTAACACTTCAGGTCTGCAATGCTTCTCTGCCCAAATGTATCTACAAAGTAGTAATTTTCCTCACTTTTACTTAGCAGAATCATATATAATTGCCAGCCAGAGGCTCTTAGCATGATGCCACAGTATGCTGACACTCAGCTGAGGTAATTCACCCACATCCTCCAGAATCTCACCTTTTTAATTAGACCTATAAGGCATGATCTCAGGCTAAAAGTGTGATTTTTTTTCAAGTAATGTTTTATACTAATAGTAACAATAGAGACCGAGGTTTTCTCTCTGCCAGGCTCTGTGCTGAGAGCTTTACACATAACGCTTCTGTGAGGGATGTATTAATAGTCCATGTTTACAGGAGCACAGTTCCTGGAGATTCTGAAGTATACACTGGTGAGTCAAAGCTGACACTGATTTACATGGCTGTACACCAACATCTAGAGATGAGTTTGGAAATCCTGACAGCCTACAAGAGCCTCAGAGAACATGGGGAACATAAGCTAAGAACCCTGGGTTCATTTAAAAAAAAAAAAAAGCCAGGTCTCACTGTGATTAAGAATCAGCTTAAAAAAACAAAACAAACAAACAAAAAACCCCCCCAAAACTAAAACTCTTCACAGAAATGAGTGGGAAACCAGGGACAAGTACAGACGAAAAGGCTTTGCAAAAGAAATGTAGTGCTAAGGGGGGAGAGAGAGAGAGAGAGAGAGAGCGCTCGAGAGTGAGCATGAGCAGCTGGAGGAGGGAGGGGGTCTTCCCTATAATAATAACTGCTGCTGTTCACCAGCTAGGCTCCCTGCCAAGTGCTTTATAGGCAGGCCAGCTTCCACCCTATTTCAATAGCTTGCAGACTATTGTTCTGCTTTTATATCGAGGAACAAAAGCACAGAAGAGGTAAATAACTCGCTCAGGCTGCTAACAGAGGTAGGTGGTTGATCTGATCTGAACCTGGCCTTCAGATGTTAAAAGAGCCGCCTGGTAAGCGCTATAAACCAAGCTGTGAAATGAGCCCTAGCCTGATCTGGCCTGAGCCTTGCTGCACTGGCTGAGAGGAGAGGGCAGGGTGGCTGGCATTGCCAGGGTTTCCTGGGAGGCCATCAGTGATACTTCTCTGAGAGTCTATGTATTAAGTCTGTATCCCAAAGAAAAGTCCAGCCCTGAGCAAACAGGTTTGCAGACTAGCTGCCTCTTCAAGTTATCCCCACTGCTTTTTCTGCATCCTGACAGATAAATCAGACTTTTCTTGTAAGCTGACAAAGCCCAGGAGATCAAGCTCCTTAGACACAGCGTTTTTCCTGCACATTTTTCTACACGTCCTCCCTTAGCAAGGATTTCATTTTCAGTTTCTCTGTGAAATGAAAAATTCAACTCAGCCTTCAAGACCCAGCTGAAACTTTACTTCTGACGCTCTTCCTGGCACTGTCTGCAGGAAATGGTCACTTTCTTAGCTCTTCTGCTAGGCAGCAGGGGTGACTATACCACTTCAGATCATTGCATGGGAGTTTAGTGCGTTTTAGTTTATGAAGTCTATCTATAGGTGTTTTTTGGTTTATTTGTTTTTCCAGACAGTGTTTTTCTATGTGTAATCCTGGCTATCCTGGAACTTGCTCTGTAGACCAGGCTGGCCTCAAATTCACAGAGATCCACCTGCTTTTGTCTCCTAAATTCTGGGATTAAAGGTGTGCGCCACCACTGCCTGGCTCCATGTGTGTTTCTTAATTGATCAAGGCATAGGTTCAAGATCTCTTTTCTGGAGTTCTTGGGATCTGATGTTATCTATAACTGTGGTCAGGTTCTCCTGCATCAAGGGGCATAAATATTCACACCAGATGAATAGACAGTGGCAATCTGCTTTCCTTCCAAACCCTCAGTTTTCAGAGCTTCCTGGAACTATGGAAAGGAGTTTGGGTCTGGATCCTTCAGACTTGGAAGCCCAAAACCCTTTTTAGTTATCATCAGGTGTGTGTTTGTGATAGGGCAGGTTGGGAGGTGCTTAGTTTCTCCTCAGTGATTAATAGATATCTAGGTCCAAACTAATCTCCAGTGAGAGAATGTGGCATAAAAGTGATTACTCCCAGACTTAGTTTGGGTTCCTGGCTGAGCAAATGGAGAGGAAGAATGGGGGGACTGGCAGTGGGCACACAGGTGCTGTATTTGAAGTCTGATGGAAGTGACTTGGGGGATGGGCAGCAGATGATGCTCTGGCTAGACATAAAGAGCTTCCAGCCCACTGTGTCACAGCTTAACTCTGGCCACCAGGCTGGACAGACTGGCTGACCTCAGCTGACAGACTCAGCTACCTGAGTCTTCCCAAGCCTGTCAATCTGCATCTACAGGTCTCTTAGTCTTCCCAATGCTTATGCTTTGGGTATCACATCATGCTAATTTTAAAAAGGGAAAAAGCGGAGGCTCAGACAAATTAAGTTAGCTGGCTTAAAAAAAGGAGCAAGCCTTGCTCTTAAACCAGACTTGGGGATTCTCCTAGAAGACATCAGCTTTCCCTAGGATTCAGTACATCTGAGGAACACTGCCTGCCAGTCCCCTTCCTGAGAGTCAGCATACGGACATCATGAAGGCTCTGAGAAGTCCTGCAGTAGAGGAACCCAGGAGGCTTGGTCCAGCTCCCCTGACTGGAACATGATTTTCCAGACCTGCTTACCTCCCAAGAGTAGGTAGAATACTGGACTACAAACTATCCCTGGCCTCATTTGGCTCCTGGAAAGCCTGGCAGAGATTCACAGAGAAGGGCAGAAAGGTGGGTAGAGACAGGCAGGGCAGAAATCAGAGTCTGGGAAATGGAAGCTTTGTACACCAGTGGGTGGTGGTGGGAGGCAGGCCTGATACTTGCTTCCCGCCTGGGGTGAGCTGTGTTGGTCCAGCTGCATCTCATCAGGAAGACCAGCCCCAGCCTGCCCTCATGGAATGCCATCAATACCACAGACCCTGTTCCTGAGACAGCTCTAACAGTGTTGTCAAGGATACCGCTGCTGAGACAAGAAGGAATACAGGAATAGGGCTGGATCTGAATCCCAGGAGCTGGCCCTCCCTTTGGTGCCATGATAGCAATTCTTGTTCACTTTTTTTTTTTTTTTTTTAAGTTCACCGAAGGGAACGATGGCTGTGTTGCAGAGCTCAACTGAGGCACCCAAACACAACCTGGCTGTATTGCAAGTCACCTCCCAGCACTGCTCAGATCTTTCCCCTGTGAGTCTGATGACGGCGCCAGGCAACTTTAAGGGCTGCCACTGTCTCAATTGACAGATCCCAGGCTGGATAAGGTCACAATGGCTCCTTTGAGGTTTAGGCTGTACACCTGTGAAGCCATATGAAGTACTAGAGAAACAAAAGCAGGCAGAAGAAAGAGCCTTTTGAGAGGGGAAAGAAAGAACCCAGTCCCCTGGGGACTGGCTCAGTTCTATCTGCTGGGTAAGGCAGACACCGGCCAGCTCTGCGGATCGTTCTTTCTTGCCTCCAATGTTTAATCAGCAACCATTTGTTTTTATCGTTCATCTTTCACTCCATCACTGCAAATAATCTTAGTCATACCCGACTGAGAGAGCACCTCACCGACTACAGACCTCTCCATCTGCTCAGCACATGAGGGAGGAATGTGTGCCCTCCTATAGCACTGGGCAAAGGTGACTGACACCTCCTGTGGCTTTCCTCATGATTAGAAGGTTGCTTTCTGTGATTTAGTGAAGTGCTTAGGATGCTGGGACTTAACTAATTAACAGACAGGACACAAGTTGCAAATGGGAGGCAGATGGCTCCTCAGCTCCTGACTTGTGACCCATAGCAGGAAGTATGAGTGATCGAAGCTGGTGGAGAGCTAAAGGAGTCCTGGCCTCTTAGGGACCAGAGCTCTTTGTCACTCACCAGCCTTGCTGGGCCTCTCTGGCTTTCCTGCCTCAATGTGATCCTGCCCACCTTCTACTTGGGACTCATCTTTGGTCCATCAAACACAATTTGTGCTGCCCCTTGGTCTCATTTTTTTGAGGGTCTCAGTATGTTGCCTAGCCTAACTTTTAACTGGGGGTAAAGGTATAAATCAATTATCTCTGAATCTTCAGGGCCTAGCACCTACTTCCCCTCAAAGAACCAGTGCCGGCTAGTTTCCTGTATCAGTGAACACTATGTCCACTTCTTTCTTCTTTGACTATGAAAAAGTCCAAGATGGAGCCCTCAACAGAGCACCAAACCAAATGACAATTTAAAAAAATACTATCGTTTTGGTTTAAGATCCAAGTTACCTGTAGAATTTTTGTTTTAAACACTGACATCAAGTGTAGAAACAACTCTTAAGAATGAATAGTATCTTATAATGAGAATGCATTGCCAACATAACCTGGGCTCCCTAAATTCCATCTAGCTTAAGTCAGAGAGGGTATTATACCCAATGGTTTCCCACTGTGGGTTCATCTTGCAGATGGCAGGTAAGAAGTCAGAGTTAGGGAACAGGGGGTTTCTTTTGGTGTTTTGAGACTGCCCAGGCTAGCTACAAACTCATTATGTAGCCAAGACCAGCTTCAAACTCCCCATGCTCCTGCCTCCACTTCGAGTGCTCAGGTTACAGCAACCACACCAGTTAGATGCAGGAACAAGGAAGAAAGCAGACTGGTATCTCCCTTGTTCCAGGGCAGGACTGCCCTTCTCACAAAGAACAGAAAACTCAGGGCCACTGAATGACCTATAATTTTGCTTTCTCTTCTAAGCTATTATAATCCTAATTTTAAACTCCATCTCTCCCTCGGGAGGGGGGGGGCTTTCAGATGATTTGTAACTGCTTCTTCCAGCCTTCTTCTGTACTAGGGACTCCTCCAACGCCCATGAAGTACTTTAAGAAGGAGCATTCTAGCTGTCCTTTGGGCAAGCACCTCTCAATCTTCTTGAGGCTCAGTTTCCTTATCTATTAAACTCAAGAGTGAACCAAGCTGGATGATGTTGATTTGTGATGCCTAGGACTGAACTCAGGGCCCTGTGAACACTAGGCAAGGACACTATACTGAACTACAACCCCAGCTCCATCTGAACAACATACTCTATGTAGAGAACTTAGTTCAATGCTTGCTACTTGGTGGATATACAATAAATGAGAGTTATTTCCACACTAGCACTAAAGAGAGCAGCAACATTCTGAGGGAATGCTCTGTAGGATGGGGGAGGGGCAGGAGGATGTCGGGAGGAGGAAAGAAAAGGACATCTGGGTTTCCAGACCTCTGCGTACAGAATCTAGACGTCTGCACAGAGAACAGAATGGCTATGGCCACCTCTGATATGTCCAGAATACCATAAGATTCTGCAGTCTGATTTCAAACTTTTCCACACCCCCCCCCCCCCCCCCCCCCCCCCCCCCGAGCACTGACCCACAGTACAAAACACACCTGTCTGGGGACTCTTGTTTGGATTTTAGATAGCTTCATGACCTTACTGGTCACCAGACCCAGAGATGCCCAGTTGTTAGGATGGGAAAAGAACACTTGATTCTTTGGTGGCTGTGGGTACTGTAAACCTCACACAGGACTACAAAGGGAATCTCGGTCACTGGCCTCAGCCCACATGCAAAGTTGTCTGAATCTGAGTCAGAAGGGAAGGTCAGGCCAGACCAAGGACAATCCCTACTGCTTGGCCATCTATCTGCAGGTATTGCTTCTCAACAATGTCTGGGCATCAGTCACCTGGAGGCCTGAAAAGCTTAAATAAATGGCCACCCTAGGCTACCCCAGACCTACTGAGCACCTCAGAGGCAGAGTCCAGAAATAGTTTCCAAATGAGCACAGGTGACAGACTGAGCTGTGAATCCAGTCTGAAGAGAATGCTCTGAACTTGGGGAAATAACTAGGGGTCTACACAGAAGACAAAAGCTGCTGTCTTTTTTTCCTGGGGGCTCTACAGACAGACTGGTCTGTTCCAACTTCCCTGGCTCTCCAACAGGAAACCAATCAGGAGGCCCCTGCACATAGCTGTTTAACCACCCAGGCCTTCCTCATCACCTTGAGAGAGCTCAATAAAAGGTGCACTTCTTAAAGAAATGAGCCTGGGTTCAGCTAACATGACAGGAGCAGGTGTTTTGTAGCAGGCTGACGAGAGACGCAGATGATGAGCCTTTGGGAGCACCCCCACGCTGTTCTCATTTTGAATTCACGGAGGCTACTCATAAGGACTGTATCAGCTCACTGCAGCAAAATTTCAGGGAAGTTTCTTTCCTGACATGACTGATTCCCTATGAGCAAATTACAGCTTAGGGCTGGTGGGTCAGCTCAGCAGGCAGAGGGATGCACGGATGCACAGACCTGAGAGCCTGAGCTCCATCACCTGTTTCCTAAAGATGGCAGGAGAGAACTGACTCCTGAGAGCTGCACACACACACACACACACACACACACACACACTCCTAAAATCAAATATAAGATGTTTGATCTTAGACCAGTTAGTCAACCTCTGAGCCTATGTCCATAATATCCTCTTCTAAAATTCTGTTGGATCTTAATTCATGATTTCTGCACGTGAACTATCATCTAATTAATCTACACATACCTTAAAAGTCAAGAGCTGTTAAGGTTGCCTGGACTAGGGTTAAGGTGAAAGCACCAATCTGGGAATTAGGGAACTTGGAGTCAGCTCTTTGCCCTAACTTGGCTTAGCTGAGAGTTTGACAAGGTCACTTAGTTCTCTGGGCCACTTTACAAACACAGCATACTGGGCTAAGAACGAGCTAACGTCACTCCATAAAAAGCATCCAAAGCTTCCCCTGTGGCTCCTTTATAACTCCTTGATTCACAGCGAACCATTATTGTAATAGTTTATGTACAGGCTAGGTGCTTTGATAGGCAGAGAGGAGCTTCAGATAAACTCAAGGGCATGGACCATCTGGCCACACCAGCTCTAGAGCAATTTACAAGGATATCAATCAGTAATTCAAATTCCTTGAGAAGCTGAGGCAAGAGGGACCACAAGTTCCAGGCCAGCCTAGGCAACACTGGGACACCTTGTCTGAGGAGAGAGAAAGGAAGGGGAGCAGGAGCAGTAGGGAACACACCTGTAATCCCAGCACTTGGGAGTTAGAGCCCAGCCTCTGTTTAAAAACGGGGGTGGGTGGGTAGATATGGAGTAGCATGCCTTTAGACCCAGCATTTAGGAGGCAGAGGCAGGCCATACAGAGCTACAAAGTAAGACCCTATCTCAAACAAACAAACAAACAAACAAACATACAACCAAAGGTGCTCCCTCCCCCATTAGAAGCAGGCATCTTTGCTCCCAGTGCTGGGAGCTGGGGGTGGCAGAGGTAGAAGGATCACTACAAACTTCAGGTTAGCCAAGTCTACTCTAGGCTACTCAAGTTCTAGGCCAGCCAGAACTATACGGGGAGACCTTAAGAAGGGAAGAGAAAATAATAAGAAAATTTGTTGGTAAACCCAAATTGTCCTCTTTTTGTTTGTTTTTGAGGCAGGGTCTATCTCTCTAGCCCTGGCTATCCTGGAACTGACTATGTAGACTAGACTGGCCTTGAACTCACAGAGATGCGCAGGCCTCTGCCTCACTTTAGTGCTGAGATTAAAGGCATGTGTCATCAAGATGGGTTTAAACAACTCATTATAACTAGGCCAAGATGCATACATGGCTTGGTGGAAGGAAATCCACATAAGAAAGAGCTAAAGGTGAATTCCAGCATCTATTCCAATTACTAATTAGCCGTATCACTTTAGACAAGTCCCTCGACCTCCCTCGGTGAAAGGCAAACAATAACCGATTACCTATTTTAAAACAGGAGTAGAATCTAGGTAGGCTGTCAGACCGTATGTTCAAATTCCTACTCTCACTGGCTGGGTGACTTTGGGCAAATGTTAATTTTAACTTTCTTATGTCTCGGTTTTCTCATCTGCAAAATGGGAAAAAACATAACTACTCCCAGAATGTTGCCGTGACAAATAGTCGAAAGCATCCACTTAGACAAAGGAGATATACGGGTCAGTAAACACTGGCCTTCACGCTTGCTCCTGTGCCTCGCGGGTCCTCCGCCACCGTGAATCAACGGTGTCAGGTTAGCAAGCACGCCTTGGGTTTCGGCATCTGTAGAACAGCAGAGTCCGCTTCCTCGAACCCTGTCTTCTCCTCTCAGTCCGCCGCCCGCCTTAAAACCCTCCAGGAACCCCAGTTCCCTCCCCGGTGTCCGCGCCGACTCTTACTGGATGACCTTGGCTGGATCCCCGTGGTTACCATAGACCAGCGCCTGCACCCGTGACGGCTCAGAGAAAGCGGAATAGGAGGAGGTGGTCCGGCCGTGGCGGCACCAAGCCTCGAGGAGACTCGCAAGCAGAGGTGCCCGGGCTCGCGCCCCTGTCAGTCTACGGCTGACCAACATGCTGCTTCCAGCACTGACAGAAACCGGCGCTCCGGACTACGTCATTCGTCAGCGACCGCGAGCCCGCGCCCCGCCCCACTCGTGGCCACACCCCCTCCCTTTAAAAGAGGCGGCTTGCTCTCTGGCCAGGTAGTGGTGTAGGGAGAAACCGCTGCGGGCCTGGAATGGGGGTTGAGGGTGGGATGGCGTAGGATAGTCCTGGAGAAGTTGCAGAGCCAGCCAAAGCAGCCTTCCCAACGAAGAGAGCCCAGGGACTGGGTTAAAGGTGCGACTGCTGCTTGCTGCGGTTTGTTTCAGGAAAGTTATTTACATTCTGGCCTGTTTCCCCTTCCCAACCTTTACTGAGATACCACTGTGCCAGGCTTTTAAAAGTATCATTTCATCTTCAATTCCCCAGAACAACACAGAGACCTCATCATCATTTTGAGACAGATTTCTTTGTGTGGCCCTGGCTGACCTGGAACTTGCTCTGTAGACCAGGCTGGCCTCAAATTCAGAGATCCACCTGCTTCTGCCTCCCAAGTGCTGTGATTAAAGGCATGTGCCACCAAAACTTGGGGACTTAAAAGTTACTTCTTTGCCCAGCGCTAACATACCAGAAATACCAGGCTCAAATCCTAGCGGCTCTTTTCTAGCTTGAGCAACTGAGCGCAACTCAGAACCTCTTTCTCATCGGTGCCATGAAAATGATATACCTCATTTCAGACGGTTGTGAGGAGTGAATGAAACGTTAGAAAAATGTTAGGTGGACAGGATAATACATTGTAAAAACATCAGGCTGTTCAGATATGAGAGGAATCCCAAGGAGGAAGGTGTCTTTTAAAATGCTCACAGCATACAAAGAGATTGGGTAGGAAAATGAAAATTCTTTGTAAGAGGTATAGACCTGGAAAGATGCAGGGTCTTAGTTTTGGTGGAAGGGAAACATCAGCATAGATAACCCATCGGTGGAACATTCATGTGTGTGCAAGTGTGCACCATTGCAAGTTGAAGAAAGGGAAAACTCTGTGGTGAAGGCCGTCTGAGACTTTTGAAGGAAGAGCTGTTGGAGTCACCCCTTCGATTCCAAAACTGGGTGCATAGAAATCAGATGCGGTTCCATTTTAGGTCTACTGATTTAGAATCACGGAGAGGTACATGGTCCAAAGGTATACATTCTTAAATGCTCCCCAGAGTACGAGGATGTGGTAGCCCAGGAAGTAAGTATTAGAGAGTGTTTGAAAGACAAAGATGATTGACCCAAATCTTGCCATGGGAAACAAACTTTTCTCTGAGGAACAGAGCCCAGCAAAGCATGGAAGTTAAGGTTATGGGAACTGGACTCAGGCAAATCTAGATGTAAGTCTTGGTTCTGCCATTTCCTGGCTGTTTGATTTTGGATTAGTCACTTGGCTTCTCTGTGTCTCTGTTTCCCTCATGGTTAAAATGAAGGGAACTGAACTAGGGAGGTAGCTCGGTGGTAGAGCACACACTTAGCATGTGTGAGGTCCTGGGTTTGGTCTCTAACAAGGCAAAGGAAGAAAAAAAAACAACTCAATAACAAATTGAAAGACTAATAGTCCCAACTCAAGTTGCCTTGAAGTCTGAGGGATAGTACCCCTTGAAGCACGTAGCACACTGCTTGGCACATGGAACGTCCTAAACTATTCCAGGGATGTATTGTACAGATGAAATGAGAAACATCACATGTAAAACACTAAAGCTTGGCTCAAGTATGTGCTCAATAACTGCATTTATTAGAGTAAGCTGATGCCTACCAGCAGGGGAAAAGTCCGGTCTCACAGTTACGCGTGTACGTGTACACACACGTGAAAACCTATTTTTCACAGTGACAGGCACACTTGTTCATTAGGTCCTTCTGTGGTAGGATCCTCTAGGTGACACTGAGATATATGCATCTCTCCCCGCCCCTTCCCCTGGCCCCTCCTCCCCCTTGGGCAGCCAACCGGGGAAGCCTGGAGAATCAGCAGAGAGCCTCCCTCCGTGTGGCTGGATTTCGTCTCCCTCCACATCCCTCTAACCTTTCATTTAGGCCGTCCGGGTTCACGCAGGCGCACAGTTGGAAAACCGCAGGTGAAGGAGTTCCATCCTAATAGTCTTAGCTTTGCATTCAAGGCCGTATGCCCTTTGGTGCCTGCCCTGTCTCTCCGGCTTTATCTTTTACACTGTACATAGCCAGTGACCCAACTACACCCAACTCCGCCCTCGCCAGCTCTTCCTTGTCTTACACTTTTTGCCAGGTTGCTACTGCATGAAATGAATTTTCCTGTCTTTTCCCCAGGGGAATTCCAGGTTTAGATACTGTTTTATTGAGCAAACCCTAACGCCTTTGTATTTCCTCTGGGCTACCATTGTGGCCTTTAGGGTACTACCTTATGGTTATTTATATGCCCACTCCCCCTCCAGGCAAAAGTGGAGCCATCTTTAGTTCATCTCCAGGATGCCAGCACTCAATATGGGGCCCAACACAGGATAGGCATCATAAATATTCCATGAGTTGCAGGTAATTGAATTTCTTCCTGACCTGGCACTGACTGTGGTACCCTATCCTTCTCCCTAGATTTGGGGCAGTCACTCCAAGCAGGGTTTTTTCTTCATTTGCAAGGATTGTTGAAGTTTGTGGTTCTTTTTAAAGTAAAGGGGAACAACGTTCTCTTTATCCATCGTCTACCTGTTGCTGACACTGGCACACCCCATTCACCATAGTCTCTGAGGCTGTCCCCTGTCCAAGGAGCAAGAGAACATGGAATTGATCAAACTTGGGTTCAAATCCTGACACCTGCCTTCATGGACTGACTGTGTGACCCTGGGCAAATACATTATGCTCTCTGATTCTTAGTGTCCATACCTCAAAACTTGAGATTATGTAAAAACAAAAAAAATTCAGTTCTCCACCGCCTCCCAACATACCCGACTCCTGGTTGCCCAATCTCTTTTCTGTTTCAGGATGTCTTTCTATCTTTTTGATTTTTGTTTTTGTTTTTTTTTTTTGTTTTGTTTTTTGGTTTTTTCAGACAGGGTTTCTCTGTGTAGCCCTGGCTGTCCTGGAACTCACTCTGTAGACCAGGCTGGCCTCGAACTCAGAAATCCTCCTGCCTCTGCCTCCCAACTGCTGGGATTGAAGGCGTGCACCACCACTGCCTGGCTCATCTTTCTATCTTGTCTGTCACTTTTCTTTGCTTTACCTCTGCCTCCTCCCTGTGACTCTCAGTTTAATGCTTCTGTCCTTGAGAGCTTTGTCTCCCTTCCCTGTGTCAGCCTGGAATTGAACACCAGTTACAAGAGAGGAGCCCAGGAGTCCAGAAGCACTCTTTCCAGCCTCAGGGTAGCTTTTCAGTGTGCCAGCCTCAGTGTGAGCCAACTGAGGGAGGAGGTAGGAAACAGGGAGGGCTTACATACACCAGGACCTCTACTTAAATAACTCCATTCAAAGTCTCTGCCCATTAGTTGAGAGAATGGAAAACAATACATTAGAACTCAAGACTCTTCAATGGCTTAGCATTTTCTTAGTGTTTCTTAACCCCAAGTATCTTCCTTATTCAACTTTCTATATGGTCTGCAGGCCCTGGCAACTTCTCCAGCTGCACCTGCCGTTCCTCTTCACCGTTCCTTTCCAGCCTCCCTAGTCTCCTTAGACTCACCAGCCTGTCTTTGCCCAGGCTAGCTCTTCTGGCTGCAGCGTTCCTTCCAATTGATCTGCTTGAGGCTGGCTCCTCATACTTCAGGTTTCAGATCCCCCATCCCTTAGTGTTTCTTGTTGCAAGAGCTTCCTTTCCTTCTCAGACTGGAGCTACATATGTACCTATTTATATGTGCTGCATGAAGTCCTCCTGAGAGCAAGGAGGTCTCTATAAGTACTCACTTATCAGCTGTTACCCACTCGTTCATTACTCATCCAGCATGCGGGATACCATTGTCCCTGGGGGACAATGCTTCTCTAGGGGAGCTCACGTTCTAAATAAATACCAAGTCCATCACGTAGCAGGCGACCTGTTTAGAAGTGCTGCAATCCATTCCCCCTACCGTAGGCCCCCCCATCTTCCTACTGAATGTGAGCTTAATGAGGGTGAAGATTTTTTTTTTTAATTTTAAATTATATTTGTGTTTATGTGCATGCAACTGCAGTGCCCTACAAGGTCAGAAGTGCTGGTCTGATGCCCTGTAGCTGCAGTTACAGGCGGCTGAGTCATTGGACAAGGGTGCTGGGAATCCATCCTGAGTCCTCAGCAAGAGCAGTATGCGCTCGCCTAACCACTGAGCCGTCTCTCCAGCTCCAGGAGATTAAGTTTTTGTTTTTGAATCTTCTCGGTGGCCTACAGTCATCATTAAACTAATGATCCCGTATCTAGTGAGTATTTGAGAAGCAAATGGGTTTCCAGATGTGAGTCGGGTTTTTGACACAGTTCAAGCCAGACAACCTTGATTCAGATCTTGGTGTTGCCTCATACTGATGCATAATCTTGAAAAAGTCATGCTCTACGATCTCAACTTTCTCAACTGTGAAATGGGATTAGAGTGGTGTGTGTCTCCTAGGACAACAATGAAGATGAGCAGAGTCCCAGAGAGAGAGGCACACATGGCACCTGGTCTTACGTAGCCACTGACAAGTTATGCTGGTGGCTGTGCAAAAACTTGGACTGGGCAGAGTTCCAAATTTGCTTACTCTGAGTAACTGGAGGCTACTGTACGAGGCACGAGCGTTAGTGGGAGAGGTGAATTTCATATTACTGAAAGTAAAAGGCCCAGCAACATTTTGGTAGTTGAAGAGTGCTCTGTCATTGGAGGGAACTGAATGTATATTCAGAGCAGTCAAGGTAGAAAGAACTTAAGCAACCGAGGGAACAGATGAGCCAAGTGTCCCTAGGTTACAGTCTCAGCCGTGGGCAACGAATGAATTGAGAATGTCGACCTGAATACCGGCGGTGCCGGCCGGCCGATGGGTCTTGTCAACGGGGTGCGAAAATGGGGGATGGGCACGCCGGGGCCAGCGGGCCCAGGGAACCCGGGCCGCAGCGCGCGACACCGCCAGCAGGGGACGCCTCGAGACCGCGGAACTCGCGCCCGGGGGCCTGACGTCAGCGCCCCGCTCGTTTAGGCTCCCGCTCTGGACTCGGCGCCAGTCCCGATCCGCGCGGCGCTGCTCCGCTTCGGCTCCCGCTCGCCTTGGGCTCCGGCTCGGGCTCCGGAGGCGTCGCCTCCCCAGCTGCGGGTCTCCAGGACTCAGGCGGCGGCGCTCCAGCCATGGCCCGGGCTCAGGCTCTGGTCCTGGCGCTCACCTTCCAGTTCTGCGCGCCCGAGACCGAGACTCCCGCAGGTAAGAGCGCGCGGTCTCTCCAAGCTTATCCCGCGAGTGCCCGGGGGGCCGGGGATGGCTCGTCGCGGGTGTCGGAGTGCGGGACGCTCGGTCGCGTGCTCTGAGTGTCTGTGGCCGCTATGTCTGTAGTTTGTGTGCAAGCTGAAGCTGAGTGTGTACGGCGGATGCGAGTGTGCTGCTGTGAGGGTCGCCTGCTGCGTGGGGCACTGGGGTGTGCGCTGGTTCATGTTTGTCCACGCTGCCAAGTGGGTTGTGTATCTGAGTTTCAGTGGCTTGGCTCGAGTTGCGTCTGATCCTGTGTTGCATTTGTTGGCTTTTGTTTTTTATTCCCCAGGCGGGAGTGCTGTTGCTGGTGCGTTTGAAACCCCGCGTGTTTGTTTATGCGTGTGCTGCGAGGGCTCTGTGGATCCTGCCCGAATGTGGGCCCGGGAGCGTGTGTGTGGTGTGTATGCGTGTGCAGTCGTGGAAACCGGGTCGGAACCTGTGTGTCTGTGCACTGTGCCAACGAGTGACCCTGTGGGAGTGTTTGGGGTGTACGGTGCTGTGTGGGTCCCAGTGAATGTCAGGGATGCGGGGAATGCGTGTGGGAGGAGCGTGTCTGGAGTGGATGTGAGTGTGTCGGTGAGCGATGGTTGCGTGGCTAGGGACGCTGAGAGCTTGGGGCGCTCCTGGGCCGTGGTCGAGTGTGGCCGGGAGCCGAGGGTGTGTGTGCATGTGTGAGTGTGAGTGAGTGTGTGTGATCGCGTGCGCGCTTGTGCGTGGCGCACCCGGCCGGAACAAGTTGTCGCGGCGTTGTCCCTCGGAGGCTGGGGCAGCCCTGCGGCTGGCGAGGGAAGGAAGGGGGAGAGTCGCGGCTGTAGCCGCCGACTCCGACATTTCGGGCGGTTTGTTGTTTCGCAAGTTCCGAGCGGCGCTGGCTGGCGGCTGATCCGAGGCGGCGCCAGGGCCGCGGGGCGCCCGGGTGGGGAGGGCCGTGGGGTGCACCCGGTTGCGGGCGGGGCTGCGGCGTCGGGGGCCCCGCAGGCCCTGGCTGGAGGCCGCGGGACAGCGTCTCCATCGTTGCTCGCCAGAGGCGGTGGGGACGCCGCGGTCCCCGGGGACGTTGCCTGCGTCTGCTTTGCAACTTTGTGCGGCCTCCCGGCCAGCCGGGCGCGCGCGTGCGGACGTGTGTGAGTGTGAATGCGTGCGTGGGGCTCCCCCTCGACCTGCGGTGTGCTCGCGTGCTTGAGTGTGCTTTGGAGCCTGGTGTCCTATGAAGGGTGTGTGTGTGAGTGTGTGTGTGTTTGTGTGTGTGTGTGTGTGCATTCGCATGTCTGAATGTGTGTCCAATGCCTGTGCCTGTGCGTGTGCGTCCGCGAGCGCATCGCATCGTGTGCTCTGTGGACGGAGTGTCGGTGTGCTTGTGTGTGTGCGTGATCCACCGTCCCTTCCTGAGGCCTGGACCTCAGGCCTCGGCCCCTCCGGCGGGCGGGCGCCGGCTCTCTTCCAGGGTTTCCTCCTTCCCTGGCTCCCGCCACCCGGAGTGGGGCTAGCTGGGAGCCGCCCGGGGTGGAAGCAGAGCCGAGACACGCGCTGCCGCCTTGGGCCCGGGGAAAGACTCCAGGCCGCCTGCCCCAGACAGCTGGCCTCCGGGGATCTAGTTCACGACCCCGCCCCCGCTGGGGCGTCTCCGGAGCTGTCCTGGTCTTGCCTGGCAGCTTTGAGGTTGTACTGCTTAGCTTCAGTTTTGACCTCCTGGTACCGAGAGGGTGACCCAGGCAACCTGCCTCTTAGACCTTTCTCAACCCCTCCAACCTTCCCCCACTTTGAGATAGAACCCTCTGCACTCCCTCGCCCCATCACCTTGATTTGAGAACAATCCTCAATTGCCATGGTAGTAGACTGTCTGGATCAAGATTTGAGAGTGAGACCGACTTCAGGTTATTCTCATTCCTGAGCCTCAGTTTCTTCATCTGCTTCATGATCTTAATAATGATCGCGTGTGATATTTGGTAGAATGTTAAATCCCCTACTTGGGAAGCTGAAAAGATGGGTTGGAGGGGTGTAGCAAAGTCCTAGAGGCTAATTTGAAGCCAGGAGCAAGGTGGGCTCAAATTCTGTCTCTGCTGCTTGCTGTGTGTGACCTTGGGTAAGTCATGTTACTTCTCAAGTTCCTGCCACCTTTGAAGCTTTTACCATTAGAGACTGATTCAGAAGCTCTGGGCAGAAGGGAGGTGGCAGCTCTTTGTCCTCAGTCTAGGGAGTGAATCCAGACCCCTGCCTACCTCCTTAATCACTCAGTGAGGGACTGTGTGGGGCGTCTCTTGGCCATGCACACCTGGCAGTAATTATCCCAGTGTACTCCGGCTCAGTTTGTCTTTTTGGCCACTGGAATTGTGGGCAGCAGGAATGAGGGAGAGGTGCCCTGTGGTTTCAGGTTAGGCAAGGAGGGCTTGTCAGGGCAGACTTCTCTCTGGGGCTGAGAAAGGGGGGCTAGGCAGGAAGCCAGGAAGGTAGCCTGGATCCTATGTCACTCTTCCAGGCTGCCTCCTGCTTCTGTCTGGTGGCATCAGAGGTCCAGGGCTGTACCCTGTTTGCTGGAGGCATGCTGCTGTCCTCCAGGCTGGTCCCAGCTGGACTTGTGGCACCCAGCTAGGTCAGCCAGAGTGACAGGAGGGGCTTTGTGCCTTCCCCTTGTGTCTTGAAGTATCCTCTGTCTCCACCATCTTTCCTTTCCCTCTTCAGTCATCGACATCCACCTGCAGGAAGGCAGCGGCCTCTTCCTTCCACCGTGTCAGAGTTCTTCCTAAAATGCACTTTCAAACACCACTTCAAATCCTCACCAAAGCTCCTCATTACTTTCAGAGTTAGTCTTTCCTTCTCCGCCCCATCAGTGTTCTAGCTCCTGCCTGGCCCACTTCGTCTTGTTCTGGGATTCTATGTTCTGGCTAGTCTTATCAACCAGTAATCCCTAAATACCCACAACCCACGATCTCTTCTGTGCACCTTGTACAAACTGCTTTCTCTCCGGGATTCTGTGGTTCCACAATGTGAGCCCCAGTTTGTCTCTCAGCTTAGATATCACGTCCTCCTTGAAGCCTTCCATGGTTTTTCTCTGTCTGCGCTCAGGAGCAGGAAAGGAGGAGTTGATTAGGTTTTTTTATATGATATTATAATCACAGTCTCTTGGTCCTGACACCCTTATGAGATCAGGAACCCTATGAGGAAAGTCACCTGACACTCCAAATACTTAGTGCCAGGCACAAGGTCTGAGCCTTCTGGTCCAAGTAAATGGCTGTGACATACAGGAATGAAGAAAGCTGGCTGATATAGTTCAGTCCTGTAATCCAAGCACTGGGAGGGGGAAGGCGCTGAGGCAGGAGGATTGATGGCAAGTTTGAGGTCAACCTGAGTTGCACGGTAAATTCCATGCTAGTCAGGACAACTTTTCGTATTAAAAAAAAAAAAAAAGAATGAATGAATGAATGAATGGATTCAAGTGGGTCAAATTCAGAGCTGGAGATGCCAGATGGGGGCGCAATGACTCCATTGAAGGTGGAAGGGAAGGAAGAGGTTTTTCTTCTTCGGTGAGAATCTCGAAGATTCTGCCGGTGGATGGTGTTATGTTGTGAAAAAGCTGTGCCCGGAAAGTGTCCATCTGGGAGGTTAAACAGGCCGAGTCCCTGGCAGAGACTGAAGGGAGAGGGCTTTTGCAGGAGGGCCCCTCCCCCCAGACTGTTGCTGCTGCTTCCCCCTGCCCTGGCCCCACCTCCCCCTGGCCCCACCTCCAGCAGCTGGCTCAGCTTGTCCAATCCAGAGAGTTTCAGCCTACTGTGATCAGGAGAACCGTTGGTGAGGCTTGGAGTCTCAACGGTTAGTCTGAACATCCGGAGGAGGGAGGAGAGCCCATGTTAGGTGGACACTCCTTCAATCCTCAGTTGCAAATCTTGGGCTAGGTGGAGGAGTCTACCGTCTCCTTCCTGGATCCTGAGGTCTGTCCCTGAGCTGGAGAAGCAGACAGATGTATACAGGTGTTATCCTGTGGCCTAGGCAGGCAGAGTGGGACATGTGTGTGTTTATACATGTGTGTGAAATGGAGGGCAGGGGGCACAGAGCATGTGTGTGTATGGCTTGTCAGGGTGTCAAGCTGCCTGGTAAGCTTGGAGTTGGGGAGAAACAGCTGCTATGACATATGGGGAGCCCCCAGCACCTCCTTCCTGGAATGGTAGAGTTGCCTGGGTGGGTAGCTTCTCTGTGTCTCAGAGTGGGTGCACTTATCCTAGGGTATGAGAATATTGGGGTGCAGAGAATAGTACAGTGGATCTGCAGGCTGGTGCCTCTAGGTTGTGTGGCCTCATGGCCATCAGTCAAGACCGCCATAACCAACAGAGCCTTCCACCATGATGGCAATGCTCTTTCTTAGCAGTGGTGGCTTCTTACTCACATGTGGCTATTGCATTTAAATTAGGTATGACTAATTAAAATACTAATTTAGTTCATCAGTTGCAGTAGCCAAGTTTTAAGACATCAACTGTTACACATTGCTAGTGGTTGTCAGCATATTGGCAAGTGCCATTAGAAGACATCCCCACACGTGTAGAATGTTCTGGGGACTATCTAAAATAGTGGTTCTCAACCAGTGGCTCTTGACCCCTTTGGGGGTCGAATATCAGATGTTCTGCATATTAGATATTTCTATTGTGGTTCATAACAGTAGGAAAATTACAGTTATGAAGCGGCAATGAACATAATGTTATGGTTGGGGACACAGCCTGAGGAACGGTATTAAGGGGTCACAGCATTAGGAAGGTTGAGAACCACTGGTGTAAAAAGGCCTGCTTTTGTGTGGCCTAGGCTCTGCAGAGAGTGGAGCTGCTGTGAACATTTGTTCTGCAGCAGCCCACGCTCCTCGACCCCCAACAGTCTTCACTACATCTTGCTTGTCCCAGTAACTGCTCTTCTGACCCAAGCAGCCTTTATAAGGCTGGCACAGTGTGCGGTCACTCCCTTACTTCAGGTCTCCCCTGCTCCCAAGGCTGGACCCCAACTCTAACATGGCAGCGCAGGCAGCCCGCTCTTTAGGAATCAGCCTCCGATGTGTCATTTGTCCCTAAACTCTGCCCTACCCACCTGCTTTATAACCCAGAGCCTGTCGTGCCCTTTGACAGGTCTCTCTCTACCTGTTCCCATTCAGTGCCTTTTGCAGAGACACTCAGCTCCTGTTGTCACCGGCACAATAAAGCCACCTTGCCCCCCGCCCCCACTGTGTGAGGCAGTGGGGTGAACTTTTCTCCTATGGCTTGCACGATGATCATAAGCTGTCTTTCTAAGTGGTGGGGTCCCCATGTGGCTGCCACCTCTGAAGATGCTGTGCCCATCTTGTATAGATTCCCATCACACAGAGCCCAGGACTTTGCATTGGACCCAAAGGGAAGAAGAGAAAGGCAGTTGGGGTGGGTGTGGGTCGTTGCTGAGGTTTGAAGGAGAAGCTAGATAAAGAATTGGAAGGGAATAGTGGGAAGTGAGCTTGGGGGGTTCCTGTAGGTATGACCCCAGTCAGGCTAGAGGGACAGGTCTGGGGACAGTGGGGTAACTGTTCTAGTGATATGTGTGAGCTTCAGACAGCTGCAATGAGGCAGGCGGTGTCGGAGGAATGACTAGGTCAAGGGGCAGCGGGGGGAGAAGAGTAGGCAGATGAGAGGTGACAGAAACCTATCTGGAGATGGGTGACTCTCGGCTAAGAGAGTGGGATGCGTGTTGTTCAGATTGAGCATGTGTGCGTGTGTGTGTGTGTGTGTGTGTGTGTGCGGCTCCTTCTCGTCCCGTGCATGTGTGTAAATAAACTCGTGTTTTTGCCTAGAGTGTGATGGGGGGTTGGAACTCAGGCTCTGAGATCACAGCACCTGAGTTGTCATTCCAGTTCCAGTGTTTCTAGCTGTGTGACATCTGGATGGATAATGACCTCTCTGGGCCTCTGGGTGATCCTACTAGGGAAATGAGGATGAAGATGTTGCACAGTGCCCAGGATGATGGGATGCATTTTATATTTGGACATATTTAGTCCAGAACACATCCTGGCACATAGAGAGCACCACAGAGTGTGGATTATTCTTAAATATATGCATGTTTGCAGGCCTCTCATATGCTTGGAAAAGTTTCTCTTGGATCCCGATGACGTCCAGGGCTGGCGAGAGGTGATGGTGGTGGCTGGGGGAGGAGAGAGATCCAGGCTTGTTGGGGCTGGTTCTTTTCCTCCATCTGCCTCCTGTGCATCCCACATCCTATGCCAGGCTCTAATCCAATGGGCCCCTCCCTCTGCCTCTTCCATCCTGCCTCCTACTGCCCTACCCTGGGCTGGGGGCCAGGTGATGCTCTGTAATTGTCCAAACGATTTTCAGGAGAATCCAAACCCATTGTCTGCCTGCTCAAAGGCCTTGTCAGGGAGGAATACCTGGAGAGTGTGCTGAGTTTGGTACTGCCTGTCCTGCAGATGGCAGTCCCTTTGTCCTCTGCCCCTGAGTCACTGGAAGATGTTGGAGGGTGAATGGAAGTGGGCTTGGCCTCCCTCGCAGGCAGTTCAGCGTGGCAGAACTGGGGGTGCTGAAAGACTCCCCACCAGCACAGCCCCCAAGAGACTTCTACTGTGTGCTTCCCACAGCATCTTCGAAATGTACCTATGTCTGTCCAGCCAGTGGCACTGTATCCTGGGCCTGGTCTGCTCCCGGTGAGTGCTGTCTGGGATTTCTGGACCTGGTGTCCTTTGTACTTCTCTGTGACTCAGCCTATGCTGTTGTGACTGCTGTTGTGATGCTCTGTGACTTAGGGATGCTGGGCCACAGTGATGTGGGGTTTCTCTGGAGTTTCTACATGCTCCATTTCTGCAGCATCCTGCTGTGCACTTTCCTGGTAGCTCTCATCCATGATGGGGTACCCACAATGCTGGATATCAGGGTTACATCAGGAATGAAGCCCTTTCTGGGTGTCTGGGTAGAGAACCTTCCATGGTACCATGCCCGAGAACATGGCTTTTTAAAACCACCCTGCATGTCTACCTTTAGAACAGTCTGTCTCTTCAGGCATGTAGACTCACCTGGGCTTTGGGCACAGCACCTCACGTGGCAGCTCACTGCCAACACATGGCTGCTGTACCGTACGTTGGCACCCAGTGCACTGCATTTTTTGCAGTGGGCATCTGCATGGCTCTGGCCACGCATGGCCTCCTATTTCTAGGCACAGCTCCTCTGCATGCTGCCAACTCGTTTGAGGAATACAGTATACATGGCCTCATTGTCTCTCCCTTTCACTGTACCTCACTGGATTGAATCTAACAGCCCATCCCTCAGGCTGCATCGCAGCTGTCCCTATGTCATCTCAGCTTTCCCCTGGGTGTCCAGATGCTGGCTGTGGACAGCACTGGATGGGTCACGTCTTTGTGTGTCCTCAAGGCAGTGTGTCTCTGCTTCATATTGCACGTCACTTAGGTACTCTTTGCTGGTCTTGGGGACAGCTTGAGGTTTGCATTGCATTGCTTCTGAACAGTACAGAACTGCCACCCAGAGAGTTAACCTTGTCATGCATCTGTTCTCTGTAGGGTTGCCTTGTGTGACTTTTCCTGGGGAGACATGAATAAACATCTATTCACAGACCAAAGATTCCATCTAAGTTTAGCTTGGTGCACTGAGTTTAATGGGGTTCCTTGCAGAAAGACTGCCTATTCGAAGGCAACTGTGTTTAAGAAAAGCCCACCCCTGCGTGGCGAAGGACTCTTGAGAGCCTCGTCCCTGGCAGCTTGCAGGGAGCCTTCTCTCTCCAGGAGCTGCTACTGCTTACATAACTTGGAGAAGGTCTCGTGAATCCTGTAACTCCCCAAGCTTCTCAAAGCCTGCTAAGTTGCGTGTCTCCTCTCCCCTCTCTCCAGAAGGGGATGTTTCCATCGAGAGGAAATGGCTTCCTGCCAGGTTGTGAGCACTCCATGAGTTTCCAGACCCAGAGCCTTTGAACTGAATCCACAGTTCCATAGGGTGTCGTCACATGCTTCGGTTTTGTGCCACCGCTCACCCATCCCTGGAGTCTGCACACACTCACCACCTGAGGACTACATTTAGTTTCTGTTCGGGACTAGATTGCCATGCCCGGCGCTTGGTTCTAGATGGCATTCCATCCTTCCCTTCCTGTATCCCTGTACCAGCCCGCATGCCTATACTGGGCAAACCCTTTCTATGAGGAGGCTCCTGTTCTGTGCCAGCTCTTATGCTGGTAACTGGAGCAGAAGAAAGGCTTGAGCCTACCACCCTCCACTCTGCCACAGCCCCATATGGTGACACATACCCAAGATGAATGTGGTTCCACACTGCACAACCCTGACCAGCTCTTCCGTGCTTAGCAGATGTAAGTGCAGTATGTGTGCACGCTGTGTGCTCTGCAGCCTTGCACAGAATGACAGGATTCTGTCTGTTGGACTCTTTATCTTCAGCACACCCCATCATAGCAGCGCATGGCCCTCCCTCTGCATGGGGCCTGTGCACACCTGGGCTGCTTTAGCCTGCTCTGTGTCTTTGGAGGTGGTGTAGGGCATTTGCTGTGCAGAGGATCCATGTGTTCTTCCCGCTGTACTTCTGCAGTGAGACCCTCCCCTTATCTCTGGAGTCCAGCCCTCTCATCAACTCTGGAATTCATGGTCTGTATTGGCCATAGAGATGGGCTAGGGTTTGCTGCGAGTTCCTCAGGAGCAGATGGCTTCCTTTCCTACTTAGCGAAGAAAGCAGAATGTTGGCTCTGCCAGGCTCTCTGTTGGCTCCGTAGGTGGTCTCTGCTTTCTCTGCCTGTGGCCAGCCCTTGGTGGTCTCGTTGGCTGTGGAACTCTGTGTGGTTATATAGGTATTTTGTTGCCAGCCCTATTGTGCTTCCTGCCAGTTACTCAGGGTTCTAGTAGTTGGCTCTGAATGCCAGGCTGCCATTTAGATGTGTTGTCCTAGTCTATAGAATAGTCTAATTATACTATATATACTATATACTATACTATAGAATAGTCTATTATAATTATACAATATACTATATATACTATATACTATACTATAGAATAGTTTATTATAATTATATTATGTATACTATATACTATAGAATAGTCTATTATAATTATACTATATATACTATATACTATAGAATAGTCTATTATTATATATTATATATACTATATACTATATATACTATATACTATACTATATACTATATACTACATACTACACTACACTACATACTATATACTATCCTGTACTATACTATACTATATACTATACAATAGTCTAGACCATTCTAGGCTATAGTCACATCCTTGAACTTAGTGCAACTGGTGGATGTTTGACCAGCTGGGATCTTGGTATTAATAAGTCTGGGCACAGTTAGCCAACTGCTGTATACAGGGCTTGGGGATGGGCTTCAAAGGCATAAGAACTAGTCCCTGACTTTAGGAAAGGAGGGCAAGAGCTAAGCAGGCTTGCAATGCAGCCAGAGTTGGGCGGGCCAACTGGGACAGGGCTGAGTTGGGCAAGAATGTCCAGGGTTGAGTTCAGTGACCTAGAAGAGGGAGGGATCGTGAACTAGGCTGACATTGTTGTTGGGTTGTATGCGGGGTCCCTGGGCTATGGTTGGGTTGTGCCTGGCAGTGTGAGGTCTCAGCATGTATATTTA
Organism: Rhynchomys soricoides; assembly: GCA_019843965.1. NCBI lineage: Eukaryota > Metazoa > Chordata > Mammalia > Rodentia > Muridae > Rhynchomys > Rhynchomys soricoides. Next base: position 1,758,898 of record JADRCH010000213.1, on the reverse strand, counting down.
CAATCTGCCCGGAGAAGTTTTGTTTCTTCTGGGGCTACCCCTGGGAACTGGACATTTTGTTGACAAAACAGAATAAAAATCTCATCACAAACAGGCTCTGTTAACTCAAGGTTTTTAGAAAACAAATGGCTGCAGGTGAGGTAGGCCCAGACCATAGTCCTTGTCTGCCCTGGCTAGAGGAGGACAGACAGGCTGATGCATTACACACACACACACACACACACACACTCTCTCTCTCTCTCTCTCTCTCTCACCCACTCGCACCCCACCCCCACACTCACACCCATGTGCACACACCCACATCCACGCCCCCATGCACGCTCACACACACATATACACATGTACACACACATGCACACGCCAACTCTTCCTGCTCTATACAAATACCCACCTCCCCCAGGCTCATGCCCACAATTGAACATATCTTTATATTTCTGCTCACAAGCAGTATTTCTGAGAGCCCTGGGCTGGCAGTCACCCATGACCTCCTGTGCACATCTTTCCCCCAGGACACCTCCAACTGTTGCTGTTGCTATTACTATTACTGTTGCTTTATTTGAGATAGGGTCTCATGGAGCCCAGTCTGGCCTGGGTGCTGAGGATGACCCTCAACTCCTGATCCTCATGCCTACTCCCCCATCTCAGATCCTGGAATCAGAGGGGTGCACACCATGCAACCGAAAACAGAGGCATAACCCCTGTTCCTATTTCACTGAATGGGGCCTGGCCTAGAGACCCAGGGCTGAGGCTGGCCAGAGATCAGTGAAGAGGGGTCATGCTATCTAAGAGGTCATCCTTGTTAGCATCTTGTTAATCTGAGAGGTCATCCTGACTGTGGTCAGCAAAGGCACATCACATGCTAAGTCAAAAAGGGACCCAGGAGCACAGCAGAACTAAGATTCTCTGATCTTAGTTGAATGTTTTGTCTGTCATGGTCATAGTTAGGTCACACACACACACACACACACACACACACACACACACACGGTGTGAAACCTCCCTGGGGGGACCCCTCCCAGGCTTCTCTAGAGGTTGCTGGTCCCTGACATCATCCAGCCTGGAGACTGCCTGATGTGGATAAGCCATTCCCTTTCTTCCCAAATTGTGGTTGACGGTTGCTCAGGCAACCGCCTGGCCAGATTGGGGAGATTAGCAGAGGAATGTTGCTGGGCAAGTTGGAGCTGGGGCTGGAGGAGCACTGGGGTTCTGTATTGATTCAACCCACCCTTCCTGAGAGCTCTCCAAAGAGGGGCCTTGTCTTCTCTCCCTGGGCCCTGCCTCAGGACTTGAGTTGGTCTGGGGAAAGTGTGTGTGCGCGTGTACACGCACACGCACACGCACACGTACACGCATGCTGTTTGTATCCAGGATGATAGCTCAGGTCCCCTCCCTCCTCTTATATTTTTTGGCCAGTTTCTGACATCAGACTCCAGACGGTTTGGTAGCTTGGTCCCCAGTTCCCACCTGACCTTGTCATGCTCTGGAAAAGCCACCTGCTTGAACTGTCAGAATCCAGGCATTCTTTGCTCCAGCACCTCCTGGGGCTCCCCAGTTCAACTCCTCACCCTGGCATCCAAAGCCTTTTAGGAGCTGGCCTCAGCCTCCTGTTTCCCATCACGACAGCCAAGCCGAGCTCCTCCCTTTGCAAGGGACAAACATGGTTTCCCTTCACTCTATGGCCCTAGGCTCAGCTCAGAAGTCGCCTCCCTGTGCCGACAGCCCTTTCCCCACTTTTAACCTTCACCCTTCTCAGCTTCCGCTTCCCCCTTTGCTCAGGTTAGGAAGCTGACCAAGGCAAGCTAGAGCATCTTTCTTTTTCTCCCCACACCCCCTGCCCATGTTGGGGATCAAATCTAGGACCTCACACATGCTAGGCAAAGCTCCCTTATGACCGAATTCCACCCCCATCCGTCCCCAGCCCTTAATCATTCTTGTACCTCTCATGGTGCCTATCACTGATCATCCTGCACCACATTATCATCGGGGGAGACAGACCTTGAGTATGAAACTATATCTGAGTCTTTGTGTCTACTCTCGTTGGGTAAAGACAGGTGATTTAATTTGTGTCGTCTTCTCATTGCGGCTGTGTGACCCCTGGTCATCTCTGAGCATGACACAGAATCCATCTGTATGACAAGAATAATAATGTCACTAAGTAAATGCTGAGGATCTCATGCAGGTTCTGCACAGTAGTCAGGGCAGGCTTGGTGGTAATTGGCGCCCCCTTGTGGTGGTGCTGAAGCCCTAGGCAGGAGGAACTGGCTGTTCCTATCACTGGGATAGCTGGGGTGGGGTGGGGGTGAGATAGGGCTCCCTTTGGGAGATGTTGTTCTCTAAGAGATGAAGTTGAGCTGGGCCTGGCTCAGAGGCCCAGGTCTGGGGCTGACAAGGGATTAGTGAGAATCGTCATTCTGGCTAAGAGGTCACCTTGGATGATTCAAATCTATGCTTGAGGGTCATCCTGACTGTGCTCACATAGAGAGGGCATCTGGTAGAGGGCAGGAGTCAGGCAGTCTGGTGGCCACTGACATTTGCCTGGCATTTAGGGGATATGGATAAGATTGGGGGGTCACTCTGGCCTGGCACAGTCAACAGGGAGCCATTCTGGCTAAGGTCAGTCTCCCGAGGAAATCATGTAATTGTGGTCAGGAAGTTAGGTTGCTCTAGTAGAGACCCCTGTCCAGCTGTTAGTCTGAGGTCTGTAAGCTCAGACTTGATGGGGTGGGAGGCCTGTCTGGTCTTGTGCCTGACTCAAGACTGTTGGGAAGAAACCACAGGGCTGATTACCTCAGGCCTGACAGGGTCCTGGAGGAGACACCTAGGGGGCTAATTTGCCTTTGTGTAGGAACTAGAAGGGCCTAACTCCGGCCTGGGATCTAAATCTTACCTTTTTTCTATAGTCTGTCCCTGTGATTGTCTGGGGTTTCCATGGGTCCCCTCACTAGGAAGACCACTCTCTGGCCACCCTTTTTTTTGGTGCCACATTGTGGGCTTTTTGCAAGGGGAGAGACTGGGGCCCTTCCAACAAACATAACATTAAAACTCACTTACTTCATGCCTTAGGGCTCAGCGCTGACTGGAGCTTTTCAGACAAAGAGACACAAAGCACTGTGGGGTTCCCTGCACCAACTCCCTCACTACCTAGTCTGCCTGGTGCGGGCTGACACACATCCCATTGTTTCTCATTCTCTCTTGGTGGTGAAGGAGTCAAGAGACCCCAACAGTGAGGAGCTCAGCCATGCCTAGCTTTGTCTGTGTGTTTTCATGTGCCATCTTACAGGGCCGGTGGAAACATGCAAACAGGTGACATGCACACAGCCTGTATTCAAAGGGAAGTCACTTGTTGCCTGCCCCGACTGCCACTCACCTGCTGGCTTACAATAGTCATGCTCTCTTCTTGGGATCCAGAAGCAGCTCACTCTCCCCTTCTCAGATTTCTGGGGAGTGTGAGCTTCGGTTGGGCATGGATTCAAATCTGGTTTCTTTTCCTTATCTGGGATCAGTAGCACACCTATTTGCTAGGAATGGCAAACGGCAAAGCCAAGACTGAATCCCAAGTCTGTCCCACGTCTCCAGCGTCCACCACTGAGCTCCTATTGTATTGTACCATGGGCAAAGGTCTTGGATTCTCAGAACCTCAGGCTCTGTCAAATTCAGATTATTAATCTTGGTCTCCAGTCACCAGAATTAACGTCCTCCCGTCAAATATGTATTCAAATCACAGAGAACTTCCCAGTGTCACATCCCTGGGAACAGAGATCTAAGTTGATTGACTTTGGGCCATGATTGAGTGAATTCCTTTGGTCACATTGTTTCTGGACACCGAAAGTGACATTCTGCGTTTGGTGCTTAGCATTGTAAGACTCTGATGAGCCTTAGCTACTGGGAACCCTCTGAGTGAACCACATGGAGCCAGGGATCGATGCAAAGCAAGAGGAATTTATTGTTCCAGTGCACTGGGGTTGTCCTGCACCCAAAGGAGAAGCTGTGACCCCGGGCAGCCTGTTTGGCCAGTTTTTATACAGTTTTCAGGGATAGAATAGAACAACCTCTACTAGGCACAATGTGATTGTCAGAACAGTGTGACTTTTAAACTGATTGGTCCTTAGGGAATGAGGTAGCAAGGGACTTCCCATATCTGCAGGTCAGTTGGTCGGTACGCCCCACGGTTTTTCTGAGGAATGTAATCAACCTCTCCCTTCCGGTGCTCCACTGACCTCTTCCTTCTGGGAGGGGAGGGGTCTTCATGTTCTGGGGCTCAGTGGAATTTTCCAACAGTGTTTAGTTAGCGGACCTCTTCATTATCACGCTATGCTGGGCCTCCATTTCCAGGCCAGTAAAATGGGATGAATCTTGGAGGCTGGTTTGAGACTGCATGATGCAACAAGAATGATGGATGGTTGAGCTGTTGGGGAATCCTGGAAAGTGATGGGGGATCCTGGGAAGTGATAGGGGGATTCTGGGAAGTGATGGGGGATTCTGGGA